>JAWNZC010000336.1:1585000-1867500 GCA_035771165.1 Paragorgia papillata | reverse complement strand
TGCAAAGTGAAACTTCATCTGGGTCGGTAATTGTTTTTCCCCCAATTTTTAGACTCAAAATATTGTTATCTGATTTGGTGTTACGGGATCCTATTTCATTTATTACCTTCCAAATTTCTTTCGAATTTCCAGAATTTTCACTAATATGTTGATAATAAAAATCTTTTTTTGTTTTTCTTATTTGATTATTACACTTGTTTTTAGCATTCTTAAACCTTTGCCAATCGCCCTGATCGCCAGACTTTATGGCCGTTCTTTTAAGGCTGTCACGTTCAATTAACGAATGCTTCAATTCAGCCGTCAGCCATGGGCTTTTCTTGTTTTTAATTCTTTTAGTTTTGAAAGGCGCATGCTTATCTACGCTAGACAGAAACATGTTTTTCCACATCTCCCACCTGATATTAGGATCATTTATATCACTCAGTTCATGCCAAGGTAGTCTTCGTAGGTCATCTCTAAACTTATTCGGATCAAATCTCTTTAGGTTTCTTATTTTGACAGTGGTATGTGTTGTTTTACTAGGGATAGCAACTTTTCTAATAGCAAATATTAAGCTGTGATCGCTTATTCCCAGATGTATTACGCCTGAGGCGGTCACTCTTTTGACATTGTTGGTCAGAATGACATCAATTAATGATTTGGAATTTTCAGTTACTCGAGTTGGCTCAGTTATCAACTGATCCAACTGGTGAATTTCAGTTACTGATTGAAGAGCTAATTTTGCTCTGTTATTGTTTTCATCCAGTACATTACAGTTAAGATCACCTAAGAGACACCTAAGAGACAGACAGAGACAGACAGTTAAGATCACAGTTAAGATCACCTAAGATCACCTAAGAGACAGACAGAGACAGACAGAGACAGACAGAGACAGACAGAGACAGACAGACAGAGACAGACAGAGACAGACAGAGACAGACAGAGACAGACAGAGACAGACAGAGACAGACAGAGACAGACAGAGACAGACAGAGACAGACAGACAGAGACAGACAGAGACAAACAGAGACAGACAGAGACAGACAGAGACAGACAGAGACAGACAGACAGACAGACAGAGACAGACAGAGACAGACAGAGACAGACAGAGACAGACAGAGACAGACAGAGACAGACAGAGACAGACAGAGACAGACAGAGACAGACAGAGACAGACAGAGACAGACAGAGACAGACAGACAGACAGACAGAGACAGACAGAGACAGACAGAGACAGACAGAGACAGACAGAGACAGACAGAGACAGACAGAGACAGACAGAGACAGACAGAGAGACAGACAGAGACAGACAGAGACAGACAGAGACAGACAGAGACAGACAGAGACAGACAGAGACAGACAGAGACAGAGACAGACAGAGACAGACAGAGACAGACAGAGACAGACAGAGACAGACAGACAGACAGACAGACAGACAGACAGACAGACAGACAGACAGACAGACAGACAGACAGACAGACAGACAGACAGACAGACAGACAGACAGACAGACAGACAGACAGACAGACAGACAGACAGACAGACAGACAGACAGACAGACAGACAGACAGACAGACAGACAGACAGACAGACAGACAGACAGACAGACAGACAGACAGACAGACAGACAGACAGACAGACAGACAGACAGACAGACAGACAGACAGACAGACAGACAGACAGACAGACAGACAGACAGACAGACAGACAGACAGACAGACAGACAGACAGACAGACAGACAGACAGACAGACAGACAGACAGACAGACAGACAGACAGACAGACAGACAGACAGACAGACAGACAGACAGACAGACAGACAGACAGACAGACAGACAGACAGACAGACAGACAGACAGACAGACAGACAGACAGACAGACAGACAGACAGACAGACGGGCAGGCTGGCAGGCGGACAGACGGGCGAATGGGCCAACGGACGGACAGACGGACGGACAAACGAACAAACGAACAAACGAACAAACAAACCAAGGCAAAAACAACCTGCAAAGATAACATTAACAAATTTTAAAATAGACTATAAGAACAGTAATTGCATTATATTTGAAGATCTTTATTTAACGATCTTTTATTTCAAAATACTCACATTTTAGCTCCTTCATTCACAGGACAATCGCGAACAAGCATGCAAATATGAAATCAATTGTTGTCGAATGTCGAACCCATGTTTGAATGGTGGAACTTGCACACCTACTTTTGCAACGGGGAACACAACCCGCTTCAAATGTTCGTGCATTGGAGATTTCCATGGAAACCGCTGCCAGTATCTAAGGCATGAAGTACCTACATCATGTCGAGGCTACAACAACAGACAGAATGTTCTACCTCGAATCTATAAAATTCGAAATTCTAGCATGGACACTTTTAAAGCTTTCTGTGATTTTGATCACAATACATCCATGGCCTGGACACTGATACAATCCTACCAGTTGCAACGTCAGCGTGAATTAGACAAGCCCTTCCTCGTTGATTGGCCAGTCAAGCAAGACAAACCTTCCTGGGATATCTATCGTCTTTCCTTGTCCAGAATGAAATCCATTCATCAGGATTCCACGAAATGGCGAATGACATGTAATTTTGACACCGAAGGCCTTGTTTATCAAGATTACGTGCTTGGCTCTCTTGCTGATGTCGATATCCTAAATTTCATTGGTTGGAAATGTGTCAAAGTTGAATACATTAACATTCGTGGACAAGACTGCAAAGAATGTACAGTTCGCGGAAGACAAGGTTTTCGACAATGGCCTTTTCATTTTGATACAAATAACACAAAGGCCGAAAACTGCGACCTTTCCCCCACCGATAGAGTTTTCTGTGAAAATTATGACAAATGGGAAGACAACTTTGGACAATATCGCTGTGTGAACCCAGCTCATCGCTGCACAGCATCGAAGACATCGACAACACAGACATGGTTCGGAAGAGAATTCAAAGCATCTGACAATCCATAATAAAATATTGACTACAACTTCGGCACAATCATTGGCAAAATTGTTGTAACAAAGCCAACATTTACATCTTTTGACCTCTCAACCAGTATATACATCCCCCCTCCCTCCCCCTAAACAATGTTGTACTACTACAAAACCTTAGCAATTTGTTCTCAATAACATTTCCGTTTATAGGAAACCAACAATGTTCAGGGGGAGATGGGGGGGGGGGGGGGGGGGGGAGGACATAACGATATTCTTGGTTTGCACTTGACGGCATGGTGGCCATGTTGGAGGAACTTTAATCTCATTAGCAGGTATTGTATTTGGAGTATGTTTTACTTGGTTTGTTGAAACGTTTACAATACTTATAGTTTCAAGTGTAATTTGGAGAAAGGAAGCACGACTAACTTTTTCAAAGACCATCAAAATGGCACAAATCCAAAAGATGAGTGCCATTCAACCTCGTACCCAGGGCCATTTGTAGGGAACTGGGCCAAGATGGCGGGAACAAATGGCCCTAGGCTATCTCAGCCTCTGATTGGTCAAGAGAACTTATGGCGTAAATCAGACGGTTTGATTTTTTTTTTTTTTAATTGTATTTTGACCTTGTCGGTTGTTCCTGCACACGGCACGGGAAATTATATTTTAAACCATGCAATAATTAGGTGTAATTAGGTATAATTACTGTGTAAAGAACTGAGTTCTAGTTAATAAAATGCGCAATATACTGCGCGTTTTTAGCTAGCCTCCACCTAGCCTGGTACCCTGGCCCAATTTCAAAAGAAATATAGGCCAGGTAACCACTAATCTCATTCTCGCGTCATCAGGGCTAAATCCACTTATGACGATTGCAGTTTTACTCATAGCCACTAAAAACGCGCGAAATTTCAACCAATAGGAAAGCAGAAGTCTTTAGTGGTTACCTGGCCCATATTCTTTGATTGGGCCAGGGTACCAGGCCAGCCTCCCATGGTGGCCAGGGCCATTTGTTCCCGCCATTTTGTTTTATTCGCCATCTTGGCCCAGTTCCCTACAAATGGCCCTGGGTACGAGGTTGGAGTGCTATTCAGTAAGATTTTCAAAAAATAAGCCTTTTGCACATGACGTACGTCAAAATGGCTAATCTGGAGGACAATTTCAAAGCTCCTTACGGGGTAAAAGGGGTACTCTGTCAAAAGGGTATTACGTATATAGTATATTCTACCTATCCAAGTGACCTTCGTCGTATTGTCTTGCTTCAAAAACGCATTATAAGAATTTTAAATAAAAGTAAATTTGATGCGCACACTGATTCAATTTTTGAAGAGCTTAATATAATGAAATTCCATGATATTTGTTCGTTACAAATAGGACAATTTATGTTCTCTTACAAACATAAGTTGTTACCTAAAAAAATTGATTATTTATTCGTTTTAAACTACCCTGCGAGCAGAGCCTTCTTTTCCTTATTTCTTCGCTGAGAGAGAGGAAGAAAAGTAGGCTCTGCTGTATTCGTGTTTGGCTTCGTCCAAGATTTAGGACGAAGTAACCCGTTTAAGACCCGTTTAACCGGTTCTCGTTTTGTTTTCTGCTCTGATTGGGACTGGGTTCGAGATTGTAACGAAGCAACTGACATGCATGCGCAATGGAAACCAGTCACGAATACAGCAGAGTTCAGCAGAGCCTACTTTTCTTCCTCTCTCTCAATATCGTTCCCAGAGCCCACGTTCCCCACCCGGGAAACGAGAGACTCTGGGATAATCCGTTCACGCCATCACAGGATTCTTGTGATCCGGAAGAAGAGTAATCATGTTCATCAGCGATGAAATATCGATGTGAAATGGATTATCCCAGAGTCTCTCGTTTCCCGGGTGGGGGAACGTGGGCTCTGGGAACGAGATTGCCTCTCTCTCAGCGAAGAAATAAGGAAAAGAAGGCTCTGCTCGCAGGGTAGTTTTAAACAATCAAATTCATATGAAACAAGAAACGCTGGATCTTTCCAAATTCCTTTATGTCGAACAAATATCTGTCAGTTTTCAAATAAGATATTATTATTATAACAATATTTATGTAGGAAAGCTCCGCTCACAAGAATGATTTTCAGGGAGGTCCTGCAAATAAAAGTTACCAAGGCCCAAAATACTTTAACTCGTGCACTTGCTGTTGAAATTATTGACTCTGTTTCGCTAAAACTATTTACGTCCAAACTAAAAGTATTACTAAATAAATTAAAGTCTCAGTAAAAGTTTATATTCATAAATTATTTAAATTACAATTATCGTGATATATTCAATTATTACGAGCGGCCAAGATTAGCTGTCCCGCCGCCTTAGAGAGGTGTCCGCCTGGGAGAGGTGCCGCCTTGGAGAGGTGTCCGCTTTGGAGAGGTGTCCGCCTTGGAGAGGTGTCCGCCTTGGAGAGGTGTCCGCCTTCGAGAGGTGTCCGCCTTCGAGAGGTGTCCGCCTTCGAGAGGTGTCCGCCTTAGAGAGGTGTCCGCCTTAGAGAGGTGTCCGCCTTAGAGAGGTGTCCGCCTTAGAGAAGTGTCCGCCTTGGAGAGGTGTCCGCCTTGGAGAGGTGTCCGCCTTGGAGAGGTGTCCGCCTTGGAGAGGTGTCCGCCTTGGAGAGGTGTCCGCCTTGGAGAGGTGTCCGCCTTGGAGAGGTGTCCGCCTTGGAGAGGTGTCCGCCTTGGAGAGGTGTCCGCCTTACAGAGGTGTCCGCCTTAGAGAGAGGTGTCCGCCTTGGAGAGGTGTCCGCTTTGAGACAGTTGACTGTAGCAGCTTTCTCTGAGCTTTGGTTAAAATCAATAATTAAACCAGTAGGCAGTAGATATATGTGCTTGGTTAGAATATTTACATATGTTATGTATATGTATGTGGATTATATACATAAAAAATGTCCCAATCAGTGCTGTAATAGTTACATAATTTTTGTAACTAGTTATAGTTACAGTTACATCATCAGAAAAGTAACTAGTTACCGATACAAGTCAGAATGAAAAAAAGTAACTAGTTACAGTTACAAAGTTACTTTAAAAATTTTGTAACTATAGTTGCAATTACAATTACAAAGTTACACCTATTCTTTCGTTCGACTATTAAAATCGAGAAAGCATGTGAATTAGACAAAACTATTGTTTAATTTGACCAGAAGAGAATTTTCAAAATTACGATCAGTCACTGAGCAACGATGTGGTCTGAAAATTAATCCTGCGCAGCTGAACAGCCTTTCACATGCTGCACTTGCAGGCACCGGTGTGTTCAGTTCAATGAAAAGCTGGCTAACCTGGACATGTTTACACAAATTCGATGAACAAAGTAAACAAGTTGCAATACGGTTTGTCCCGCTACTGATTTGAACTGGAACTGGAACATCGTTTCCAAGTGCGGCCATGGATTTTATCCAGATACTGGCTGTGCCGAAGATATCTTGATGCGCTACTACGTGTATAGATTGTCCAGAATGCATTGCAGCGGCGTGTGACGAAGATTCGAGCCTGGATACGACGTTGAACGATAAGTCGGGGAGGTTGGAAGTATTATGGATATCGCAAAAAGTAACGGCGCTCTCGACGGCAGATGTAACGAGTTATCGTTACTTTTTATTCCTACTTTTTGTAACTAGTTACAGTTACAGTTACCTTCTGAAAAAAGTAACTAGTTACCTTCTGAAAAAAGTAACTAGTTCCCGTAAAGTTACTCAAAAAAGTAACGATTACATGTAACTAGTTACTTGTAACGAAGTTACTCACAGCACTGGTCCCAATGTTGATTGGCTGAGAGCAATTCAGTTTTAAGGAAATACAGCTATAAAGTAAAAAGAAAATACAGTGCAAATTTCTGAAGCTAATGAGCCAATTAAAAACAATAAAAACTGGAAAAAGCCAATCCCGTTCTACAGCGGATTTTGACGGATGGTATTTTGCAACCTCGTACCCAGCTCTTCGCGCAGAAAATAAACAAAGATGGCGGCTATGATTCGGCGTAGTGAAGGACAATTTGTTCAAAATTTAATAAGCTAATTACCGTCTTTAAAAGTCTTGAATATTGTCAAATAAAGTGCCTGGAACAAAACTAGAAGATTCTTAGTGCTTTGAGTAAAGTCTTTCAAGTTGTGGTAGAAGAAGCGAAGGGGTTTTAAACAACCAAATATACGAAGAGAAGTGGAAGGTCTGCAAGAGCACTGTATTAAAATGTCGTAAGTACATCATTTTTTCATGTATATTTATAATATTGATAAATAATAGCATGGCTTTTTTCACTGCAGTGTATCGTTCTCCTAAACTTCCACTCGTGTTTCTATAAAACACAGAATATTAATCTTTCTGTTTTTTAAATAACAGCATGATTTTTTGGACTCGTCCTCATAGATATAAAGGGAAGGGGAACTGGATAGGAAACTTAAAACGATGTTACAAAACCAGAAATGTGTTTGCCCAACTTGATATGGTAATTAACTAATTATACACTTATATAAAGCGGCTAATGCACCTAACGGGTGGTCCCACTGTCCCACATGCAAAACTTAATGTACGAGTCAATTCCAACTGCGATCATCCCCCCCCCGGGCAAACCCCCGGGAATTTGACTTTTCCGAAAAATTTTGGTTAAATTTCCCACTATGCAGACTGAAAACACAGTCAAATGCCCCACCATCTGGGACTGTCAAGGCTCTATTAAAAGATTTTGTTTGAAATATTTCATTCATAGACAACAAAAAATTCACTACCATGAAGTTTCAACGTCCTTCTTTGCATTCCAGACTTTAAACAACGGCATTTTCAAATGTTCATGTGGAATACCGACAGAAAAGATCATGCAGACTGAAGAGATGGCTAGAACGAGGAGATTTTTTAACGTGCAACTGCTGACCAACTTTTTTCAATAGTCAAATCACAGAATTATTCTGTGGTCAAATGCCCGAGATTGCTTTGCATCAAATTCCCACCTATACGGAGCTCACCTTGGGTCAAATGCCTGGGGTTTGCCCGGGGGGGGGGGATGATCGCAGTTGGATTTGACTCGTACTTAAGTGATATTTCATTATTGTTTAATTTCAGCAATAGCTGATCGTGGCAATGTGGGACCAACCGTTAGGTGTATTAGCTGCTTATAAGTGTATAATTACTATAGCAAGTTGTGCAAACATCGTTTCCGGTTTTGTAACATCGTTTTAAGTTTCCTATCCAGTTCGTACTCCTTCCATTATCTATGGTGCTATTTTGATGGTGTTTTATTTAAAAAAATTCTCTCAATGTATGATTTTCTTCAAATTGCACTCAAGACCATGCTATTACCTTTACATTCCTATTCATATTGTTTTTGGTTGGCTCATTGGCTTCAAAAATTTGCACTGTATTTCTTTCTTTCTCCACTGTATTTCTGTAACTCTTTCTGGGTGGTGTCCGACTCTCGAGTCTTTACTCTGCTTTAATGCTAACCAATAGCCAATAAAAACCCAGCAACAGGAATGTGAGTGTTAAAACTGCACTGTTTCCCTGCTGCCACTACGGCTTTCAGAATTATTTCAAGTAGGTGGTTGCGATGAGAAGGTAGGTGGCTGTAAGGTGAACAGGGAGCTTTTATCTTTAAACTACAACTAAAGCCATTCTAATATATTGTTATAAAGAACAACTGCTCAGACATTTTATTATACCGGATTTTATCAAATTTTACAAATTTTCAGTTTTATATAGAAAAGTGATATTTAGCTAGTTCAGTGTCACTGACACTGTCAGAACACTGCCACATTGACCACATGCTATGATCGAAGGTGCACTGCACAGTGTATTTTGAAAGCCCTGCTGGCAGAGGGCTCTACAAGAAAGAGACCTCTGCAAACATCCAACACTCTTCCTGTTGCACATGCGCGAAGTTACCTTAACAACGAAGTTCAGAAACACGAGATATGCGTTTCACCAGCTCTGTGAGTTGTCTGGTAACTTGCCAAGCACTGTGAACAATTTTATACCAACTCTGTGACAAAGTATTCTTATTTCTTTAAGGAAATAATGTTTTAAATAGTAAGTAGGGAGATAAAAACAGAGTTACAGAAGCTCAACTGGTTCAGGAAGCTAATTGTTACAGTCTAGGGCCAACTTTAGGGGAGCACGGGTGGCATGTGCTGTTAATGCGCTGCCTCTCACCAAAAGTTAAGCCCGGTTAGACGGGGTTAGTACTTGGATGGGTGACTGCTTGGGAATGACCCAGTTGTCGAGCTGGAAACTAATGTGAGTAGAGTTGTAGTTGATCTCTCCTGTGCTTCGAGGGTTTTTCGCCGGGTTCTCCGGTTTCTCCTCCCTCCGCAAAACCAACACTTACATCATGGTAGTCATGTTCAATTGGGGCATTTCGCTCTGTTTGACCACCAGTTGCTATAGGTAATAAAAGTTATTAAATCTAAATCTAACTTTAAAGTGATGTATGAAGTATGAATATTATATATAATTGTTTATTTTATTTAGTTACTGAATTTGTTAAATTAAATACTATAATAAAATAAAATATGAATACATACAATGCAATGTAAATGTGACATAATAATATATATATTCTTACAAAATAGTATATATATAGTCTATTATATATTATTGTATTATTATATTATTATAATATATGTATATATGTATGTTATTATAATATTTGTATCTATAGTTAAAAAATAGAAAATGGCCGCCCGTGTTTATATAGCCTGATACAAACACGAGAGTGAGTTGGGAGAATTCGAAAGTTTATGTGAACCCGAGCCGTAGGCGAGGGTTTCACATAAGTAGCTACTTTCGATTTCTCCCAACTCACTTGAGTGTTTGCATCAGGTTATATAAACACAGGGCATCCATTTTCTATTTCTTTTATGAAATAAGGCTAAAAAATGTGCCGTGAGCCCATGACATCACAACCGTGTTTACATAGCCTGATATAAACACGGTAATTGACCAATCACAGCGTGCGTAAGATGCAACCTATTTTATAATCTATTATATTACTTAGTGGTGACTACAAAGTTACATGCAACCATAAACTATTATTTCCTTTTTAGCTTCCAAAGTATTGCCCTTCTTATAAATTACATCTACCTCCGCTCTTAATGCTTGGTTATCATTATTACACGTAATGTTCCGGTAAACTCCTTTTGGATACTTATTTCCACCGTTTCTAAAGAACTTCATTGATTTTAAGTTTGTTGATTTGTGTTTTAAACATCCAATAGTTCTGTTTTCGGTTATTATAACAGCATAGGATATGTTTCGTTTCACGGGAATACAGGAGACGATGTTTTTACATACGAGAGACGATTGCCAATTCGGAATAGTTCCGCTTGATGAATTAGCACCAACACGACTCGCAATACAATCGTTGATGGCTGAGCGTTTGGTACGATACTTAAATGCAGTTGAATATTCTTTTTTGTCGTTTGCAACTGTGATGCTGTGCGACAAATGAACTACCAGGAGCAGCACCAAAAGATGATTTAAAATCTATACAAAGAAAAAAAACAAAGAAAAAATGTACAGAGGGTGGACAAGAAAAGTGGCCATCATTAAAAATATGGCTAATGTGGAATAACTATTATTCGAAAAAAGAAAAATATGTAAAGTGATATATTTTAGAATGTATACGTCAATATGAAGGCGGCTATGATTCAAATGCCCGAGATTGTTTTGCATCAAATTCCCACCTATACGGAGCTCACCTTGGGTCAAATGCCCAGGGTTTGCCCTTGGGGGGGGGGGGGGGGGATGATCGCAGTTGGATTTGACTCGTTTCAGCAATAGCTGAAATCTGGTAGAGGTATCCTGCTGGTAGAGGAAAAACAAGATGGCGGCATGTTTTTTTAAACTGCCGAAAAGAGTTGAAATTGACGGATTTTTATACAGAAAAACATCAACACCCTCAAACCAATGTATAAAAAAACAACATTGTGTAAAAATACATTAACAAATACACAATTTAGCATGTCAAATGGTAAAATTCACCTAAAAATTACGTCTTTTTACTTCGAAAACACGACTAAATTAGCGGGTTGATATTAATTTGTTGCCAAACAAAGAAACTCACGGTTAAAATCAAGCTTACAACACACATTTCGTAGGAGATCACCAGTAAAGAGACTTTTTTTATTTAGATAAGCATTTGGAGTAGTAGAAAGCATGTTCTTTTTCAAAAACAACCAACTAAGTAATTTAGCTCAGCGAGAAACTCTATGTGAATGCATCATTACGCATGGCGGAAGTATTAGCTGCCTATGCCGGAAGTTTGTCGTTTGAAACATTTCGCTGTAATTTTGTCTCTTGAACATGCAGTGCTTGGCTATATAATAAAACAGTTATACCATTCGCTCCCGTCGTATACGAACTAATAGCCAACTCGGCGAAGCGCCTCGTTGGCTATGAGCTCATATACGACTCGAGCTCATGGTATAACTAACTATACTCTAATAAAAGCTGAGATAAAAAATAATTAAACCGTAACATTTTTAATTTACACTTTACATTTAATTTACAACTATACACTTTACATTTAATTCATATCAGTAATATCGTATTTAGCCTATTTAGAATTATAGGCACTTTAAATGCAAACTAAGCAGAGACATGTACTATATAACAACAGCCAAATGTTCTACTTACTGTATTTTTCTTCCTCCCTTCTAATTTCTTATCGTTGTTCATTGCTATGGATAGCATTATTTCTCAAATTTATGCAATTAGCGAACGTGATTTATCAATTCGTATTAACAGATGATAGCTGTTTCAACGCACAACTAGTATGCTACTTAATTTTAAATTTCGAGCTTTTATATATTATTGCATTCTGACGTTATTTTTACCAATTACTTAAAGTTCCATCTTTGTCAATTTCGATATTTGTAATGTTCCGACATGTAAAAGTAACTGCATCAATTAACGGAATCTTAAAAAGAACGGAATAATACTGACACTTTTCTTGCTTTAAGCCTTAAAACACTTTATTTTTAGAAAAGATGGTCGAAAGACATTACGTAATGCTTACAGTTCTCAAAAGAATAAAATAAATTACATTTAAAACAAACTGTTAGAGTTGTTCGGTAAAATTTAGCATTCCTGTAAGCTGTGTTTGATTTGGTACAATTGGTTTCCGACTAATAAATCCATTCTACAAAAATGAACGATCTTTATAATCCTTAACTTGCATGTCGAGAGGAGATGTTTTAAAAAGACAGATCAAAATTTTGCATAAAGAAACAAGGAAATTGTACATTTAAGCTTCGACTGCGTAGAAACCATCGACGGCAGCATAAAACAATTTTATTTACATGCAAAATACAAGGAAGTGAGAGTCTGTATAATTGTAGGTTTCGTACGTTTTCGATGTAAAATTTGCATAGTTTTAATTTATATCATTTTCTTGATGAATGTGACAATTGTAGTTCAAGAAATTGAGTTAAGCTCAGTAAAGTCTAGTATAAAATGTTTAATGACGATGTATTCTTGTGGCGATTTTTTGTAGATTTAGAGATAGCTTTATGGAAACACTAAAGGTTATAATTTATAAATTGAGTAACTTAAAATGGGCTTTATAAAGTTGAATCTGTCAGCCTGATTCCTCAGTCTTTTAATATAGAAAGTTATATTCGAATTCGAATTATTCCGCTTTCCGACTCGGTAAATATCCAGCTCATTATAGATTGCACATGACATCAAAACGGCCGTTCTGGAGGACAATTTCAAAGTTCCTTAAACATTTCAACTTACAAGTTATTTTGAAGAGGATCGACCGTGCCACTAAAATATTAATTGCTAAGTATTAACTACTTTACAACCGAGAGTGAGGTCTTTACGGTAAAATATTAAACCGAGGTCTTGCTGTATTGACCGAGGGATAGCGAGGTTAATACGTTCAAGAACGAGGTTTAATATTTTACCGTAAAGACCGAACGGTCGAGGTTATTAAGTAGTTTATTATATGGCACTTTTTATTTCAAAATCAATCTTGTATTTCTTGGTCTTCGCTTCCTTTAACTTCGTCAAAACACCGAACTAGCGTTATTTTCTTCTGTTTCTTTCTCGTCTGGATACTAGAATTTACTTTTATAATGTTCATCGTCATCTATTTCATCTATTTTCGCCGTTTTTCGGCAATAAAAGTTTCTTATTAGGATTTTTTGTTTGTTTCCAATCGTAGGGCATTAACAATTTTCATAATGCCCGTGGGCATTACGGAGAAATCTCGCCCCGTCAGCAACCAATCACAGCGCGTGATTTTACCGGAAGTAATCCGTGCCATATAATAATAGTTATTATTAAACATTAGATCTAGAATAGAAAGGAAAGAAGCTTTTCGTCAATCAGTTTTGCATTTGAATTGTGAAAGATTATCATGCCGAAGTATGCATAACGCGTGCACGATCGTGCTGACATGGACTGAGATGACTCGAAAGTCCTATTAAACGTTTTGCAGCATAACATTCGTCTTTAAGATATTTCAGGTTGTTTATATATTTTGTGGTTTATCAATATTTTCTTAACGTTGCACATGTGCATAATAATATAATGATTTTTCGGAGAAAGTTATATATATCTAATGTTTGCCCGTGGTGTGGTGGGAAAAACACATCCACACGCTTCCTTCGAATTAATTTGGTTTGATAACAACACTAATGCAACAATTATGATTTCTTTGCTTCGTTGTTGAGATATATGACATATGTGCATAATGATTTATCAACATTGATGAACATATATACTTCAATTAACGAAGCAAGGAAACAAAAACTACAAAAGATGTTAGTGTTCTTTCAAATATGACCGAGACGTAATTTTTACTTTAGATATAGGCACTTTAAGATACGGAATAATAGTTTAAAAGGTATATAGCAACAGATATCCTCAGTATTTTATCAACTAGAAGACAGCTTGGTGGGTTAGTTTTGCATGCATTGTTCTCCTGACTGGACTGCAACATTCCAAGATGGATTTCGTTTGGGAGATGTAAATATAGGCAGTTAACGCAGTTAATACTAATCCGTCAGTTTCGTATGAAAACAGAGAAATTTTGACACGGTTAGGGGCTTTCGTCTACACTAATCCGTCGTCTTCGGTGACCCGAAAAACGGAGTTTTCAACTAAAACGCTCTCCAGATGTATGCATGCATAGAGACATTCAAAGACGCTGGTTTTTCTGCACTCGAGTTACTTCGCCGTTCGTTAACTTTGTTTATCAAATACACTTATCAATTTTTTCGTAATGCTTTTAGAATCCAATGGTATAAAAAGTGTATAAAAACAACAAAAAATTTGATTTCTATAGTCATAATTTCTCCAGTATTTGTGCGTTTATACTTGCATGCAAACATATAACAAGGGTCTCTTCCAAAAAAATTCATAACCTAGGAATTCAGTCATTGTTAAATAGGCTTGATTTTGTCCTGGCTGATTCTGAAAGAAATACTATAATTTACCTTCCGTATGAATTTTGTCCGATAACATTAGGAAGCTTGAGCAAATACAAGGCGAACGTCAATAAGGGCAACGTCCTTAATACAATAGAATTTTCCTCACAGAACAAAGAAAATGAGTAATTTTTAGTCCTAAGAGTAATTCTATAACGCCGCCCCCGTTCTACATTTATTTATTTTTTTTTTTTTTAACAGCTTTATTGATCTTGCAAAAAGAAAATATATATATTATACAAAATATGTACAATAGTAATGAAATAAACAGCAGACCAATAGGTAGAAGTGCGAACGGGACAAAAGTCCCATGCAAGGCACCACCCCAAGTAAGAAATACAACGTTATTCAAATCATTTTCACGTCTTCAGGACGACGTTAACTCGTGAAACGACGAAACATGTTAGTTGAGTTTGACTTCAAACTATATGCGACAAAATCCTTTTAGAACTCTAAAGCTTTTGGATGCCAAAAAATATACTTTAAGTTCCAATACTACGTAAATGGATTTGTGGTTTCTTCTAGATACTGAAGTTTAGGTCGCCATCGTCCTCTTAGCTTACTTAAGCTCCCTAGTTACTGTCTTCCTTTGAACGACTCATTATAATTTTGGCCACCAGCGTACATCACAACGAACGAATATAATCTGCTTTGTTCAAGCGTGTTTTAGAAAAATGAAAGTGCTTAGATATAAAACATACACGCGTGGTTTCAAAATCACGGCAAAGTATGACGTATTTGGAGTGGGTTGAGGCTATAGTGCTTTTTGACACCCCTTTTGGAGTACATGGGAAACAATAAAAGCGCTTGAGTTAAGATAAAAACGAAATGGGGTGAAGACAGAAATTCAGACAGAAACTTTCAATTTAATTAAACAAAACACAATACTACATGCATATATAGTATAAAAAGTGTTTCTTGTAGTTGTATCTGGTACATAAGTAAATGGAACCGGTCGTTCAACATGTATTTTTATATAATGACCTTGGCAACACTATACCGCGCGAGTGGACTGATATAGTGAACATGTCTCTACAAGTAATTTCCTGATGAATGGGTGACGGCCTGCATGGTGACGATTGGTTTCCAGTTGTATAAGAATTGTTATATAAACTTAGAAAATGTTGTCATATTTTAACTTATAGTTCCATAAATTAGTAATGATTTATTTAACGTCGCAAGCACAGGATGTGGTCGCCCAATCATCCGAGCCAGAGGATCATGTTAAAGTGCACGACATAAGCTAAGACCTAAGTGTTGATTTTACGGAGGGAGGAAAACCGCAGAAGCCTGCGAAAAACCCTCGAAGCACAGGAGAGACCAACTAAACTCTACTCACATGAAATTCAAGTTCGAGAACAGGGTTATTCCCAGACGGTCACCCATCCAAGTACTAACCCCGTCCAACTGGGCTTAACTACAGCGGTGAGAGGCAGCGCCCTAACAGCACACGCCACCCGACAGACAGTCTTTCAATTTAATTAAACAAAACAAAACACAATATTACATATATAGTATAAAAAGTGTTTCTTGTAGTTGTATCCGGTACATAAGTAAATGGAACCGGTCGTTCAACATGTATTTTTATATAATGACCTTGGCAACACTATACCGCGCGAGTGGACTGATATAGTGAACATGTCTCTACAAGTAATTTCCTGATGAATGGGTGACGGCCTGCATGGTGACGGCCTGCATGGGTGACGGCCTGCATGGGTGACGGCCTGCATGGTGACGCTTGGTTTCCAGTTGTATAAGAATTGTTATATAAACTTAGAAAATGTTGTCATATTTTAACTTATAGTTCCATAAATGAGTAATGATTTATTTAACGTCGCAAGCACAGGATGTGGTCGCCCAATCATCCGAGCCAGGGGCTCATGTTAAAAGTGCACGACATAAGCTAAGACCTAACGTCTTGATTTTACGGAGGGAGGAAAACCGCAGAGCCCTGCGAAAAACCCTCGAAGCACAGGAGAGACCAACTAAACTCTACTCACATGAAATTCAAGTTCGAGAACGGGGTTATTCCCAGACGGTCACCCATCCAAGTATACTAACCCCGTCCAACTGGGCTTAACAATTGGTGAGAGGCAGCGCCCTAACAGCACACGCCACCCGTGCTCCCCAAATAAAGTATACTTACTTTTAACAGTTCATCGGCCGTAGCGTTCGACAAATTACATATGTTACACTTATTAACCGTGGTTACACTAATGTAGTGATAATAATCGGAATAGGCAGATGGAAATTTGCTCCTTCGTGCGGAAATGAAATTTCGCACAATTACCATGCAACTAAGTAGTAACATGTCTTTAATATTATGCAGAAACATTACCAACAATATTTTCTTAAGAGAACCACTTTAAATCCGTAAACCAATTAAAAAAACTGTCTGGCCTTACTGTCTTGTGTCTCTACTTACAGTCTACATAACCACTTTGTATATATATATATATATATATAGTTCAATCTACAGACACGGTGTTTCGCTGTACAACAGCTCATCAGTGTAGCTTGGAACAATCTGAATGAACTTCACCAATTACTTATACACATACAATCGTCGGTGACAACCGCATGTGGGACAGCATCGGTGAAGCACATTCAGATAGCGTGAAGTGCGCATGGGCCCAGAGTGCTCAAACTTCCACAAGGGTAGTGAGCGTTGCATTATTGCTAATAGGTACCCACGATACCTATTAGCAATATATATATATACTACAATGCATGGCGATTTCAACATAACGTTGCTATTGGTGACTGACTCCATGGCTATTACGTCACATCTTTTATAAACTGCCAGGCACTTTGAATTCTCTTCCAAACCATGTCTGCGTTGTCGACGTTTTTGCTGCTGTGCAGCGGTGAGCTGGGTTCACACAGCGATAATGTCCAAAGTTGTCCTCCGATTTGGTATTATTGTCACACATAACTACTCCTGTTGGGTAAAAGTCGCATCTTCGGCCAGACTGGTGAATTGTATCGAAATGAAATGACTTATCTTGAGAGGCTTGCCTTCCGCGAACTGTGCAGTTTTTACAGCTTTGCCCGCGAATGTTAATGTATTCAACTTTGACACAATTCCAGTCATTAAAATTTAGGATATCGACATCGGCAAGAGAGCCAAAAACGTAATCTTGATAAACGAGGCCTTCGGTCTCGAAATTGCATGTCATACGCCATTTGGTGGAATCCTGACGGATGGATTTCATTCTGGACAAGGAAAGACGATAGATATCCCAGGAAGGTGTGTCTTGGTGAACTGGCCAATCAATGAGGAAAGATTTGGATTTATCAGGCTGACGTTGCAATTGGTAGGATTGTATCAGTGTCCAGGCCATGGATGTATTGTGATCAAAATCACAGAAAGCTTTAAAAGTGTCCATGCTGGAATTTCGAATTTCATAGATTCCAGATGAAACATTCTGTGTGCTGCTGTAGCCTCGACATGACATGGGCGCTCCATGGAGTTGGCAGAGGTTTCCATGGAAGTCTTCCCTGCATGAACATTTGAAACGGGTTGTGTTGGATGTTGCAAACGTGGCAGTACAAGTTCCACCATTTAAACATGGGTTGGACATTCGACAACAATCGATTTCGTGTTTGCATTGTGCTACTGTATTCTGTAGAGGAAAAAACTAAATGAACAACAGCAACATCTTCGACAACACTAAAGCAACAACAACAGCAAGAACAACAACAACAACAACAACAACAACAACAACAACAACAACAACAACAACAACAACAACAACAACAACAACAACAAAACTGCAGCGTCAACAACCACAGCAGCTACAACAACAAAAACAACAGCCACAACAACAGCAACAACAACAACAACACAAAAACAACAACAGCAACACCATCACCACCAACGGCAGCAGCAGCGGAAACCAACAGCAACAACAACAGCAACAGCCAAAACAACAACAACAACAGCAGCACGAGCAACCAACAACAACAACAACTGCATCAACAGCAACAATAGCAAATACAACATCAACAATAGCAACAGCCACAACAACAGCCACAACAACAACAATAACAACAAGAATAACAAACAAACAACACCAACACCAACATCATCACCACTAGCAGCATCGGCAACCAACAGCAACAGCATTAACAAAAGCAACAACGACAACAACAGCAACACTAACAGCTGCAGCAACAGCAACCAACAGCTACAGCATGTACCAGCGGCAACCAACAGCGACAGCATTAACAACAGCAACAACGACGACGACAATAGCATCACCTACAACAGCAGCAGCAACCGACAGCCACAGCTACAACACCAGCAACAGCAACAAGAGCACCAACAGCAGCAACAACTGCTACAGCAACAGCCATTATAACTAACGCCAGATCTCGATATCAAACATATACTTTGCTTAATTATGAACATCACATAATAATTCGGTTATTTGTCTCAATACATTGCACATTAAATTGTGTGTTATTCTATCAATCTTTTCTGTCAACAATGACAAATAGGAGGCCAGACTTAAATGTTCTCTCCACGCGCGCGCAAGAACTTAAGTAAGGGCCTTTGTAACAAGGACTTGTTCCTGGTGGAAAAGATGTTTCAAGATGTTTATATTCGCTTTATACTTTGTCATGTTCTATCTATTAATAGCTCCTAATGCCATTTCTTAATACAATTTTTTTCCCAATTAATTGAAAAAAAAATATACGGGTGGTCATGATATATTCATTTTTTACGCCGAGAAACATTTGGCTAACCGGGCTGACTCGTGTCGCGAAATTCTTTCCTCGGTCCCAAAAGGAGATTTGAATTAACATTTAGATTTGTTTTCATCTAAACTAAACCAATTCTTCTTTGTAAATTTAGTTTATGCGAGTTTTAATTAAAACCACAGTAAGATCCTAATCAATCGCGTGAGCCAAGTTAATCGGGCTAGCCCGGCTCATGTAATCAGCACCTAAAGCGCGTAAAAGCTTTTTTAATTACTTACGGAGAAGTTGGTCAGCTAGCTGATAAGGACTAATAAATTAACCGTCAATATACATTGTTAGAAATAAAGTAAAGTTTTCGCACTCACACTGTATATAATTTCTTATACGGTACATTAATCTTTTTCAATTTTTTGAAAAAAAATTTTCAAGTGTTGCGAAAATTTTATGTAATAAATTATTAACGTAGAATTATTTTACCTGTGGCGTCTTCTTTTTCAACATGTCGTAGTAAGTACAGCCAAGCTTAGATCGCAATGCTGATGGTGTTATAAACCGATTGGAAGATAATAATTGACATTGTGTTTCGTTGCAAACTTGAAATGTCATACAACGACATCGTGTAAGACATTGAGCAAAGCAGCCACCAGCACCAGTTGTTTGAAGTGAGGAAAGGAAAATGTGTTCACCATCAAGAGCTTGGTTTCGCAAGCCTTGGTCTTTTTCAACGTAGTAATTTGCATTCACTTCATTACAGCACAATTGTAGCAACACCATCACTGTTACAAGTGATCTATGGAACAAAAGTAATCGCAACACGGGTGTCATTTTATAATAAAATTTTTATAACAAAAAAACATATTACCTGAAACCGATACTTTTAGAATATGAAGTATAACACAAACTCCAAAGAAAACTATTCTGTATATAGAACGCAAGATTACAGTTAAATATAAACAGGCCAAGAAGTGATACAAAAGTGATATTTTGATTGACTCATCGTTCGCGTGTTCAGATGTTGCCGTTTAACTTACTTTTGAGCTTGTTCGTTTCGTTTCATGTTTACGGCTGCTAAGCATTCATTTTCCGCACTTTTAAATAAGTAATTTTTATAAAAACAAACACTAATGTTCCAGGACGTATTATTGTTAAAAACTTTTCAACGAAAATGTCTAATTTTCTTTATTTTCGTTCAGATTAGCTCATAAAATTTCCCGCTAAAACTTGTATAGTTCATGCATGCATTAAAAAGTAATGCTCTGCCACAGTGCCGCCGATAAGGCATTAGCGCTTTTCCCGAACTTCACAGTTAGCTAAGTAATAAAAAAGATGTAATTCCCAGTAGTTTTATTTAATACTGCGTGCATGATAGGGACCAGTTTGCAATAAAGTTAAAATATATCACACGCAATTAAGGTTTAATTAGATAATTCTTGTTTTCTTTAACTCATTCCTGTCCGAGGGCTTCCCCAGAGATGAATAAAATCGTCTGGCGTTAGCCAGAATAAAATACTAAAGACCGATTCGGACAGGAAAGAGTTAAACTCGACTCTTGGATTGCACAAAATAATTTTTCATATATTTTCAAATGATTAAAAGTGAAGTAACACGAGCAACAAATTGCTTCAACATTGTTGCGTTGCAAGTTGAATAGCGTTGTTGCACGTATTACCACCCACCTTAAACATTGTCACGCAACAATGATTTCGTTGCAAGTTGAATCAGCATGTTGCAGCATTGAACTGGAGTCTACTTTTTTCCGAACAAATTGTTTCAACTTGAAACAAAATCATTGTTGCGTGACAACGTTCAAGTTGGGTGGATACGTGCAACAACGCTTTTCAACTTGCAACGCAACAACGTTGCTTCGCAAGTTGACTTTCAACGCAACAAAGTTGCTTCGCAAGTTGACTTTCAACGCAAGAAAGTTGCTTCGCAAGTTGACTTTCAACACAACAAAGTTGCTTCGCAAGTTGACTTTCAATGCAACAAAGTTGCTTCGCAAGTTGACTTTCAACGCAACAAAGTTGCTTCGCAAGTTGACTTTCAACACAACAAAGTTGCTTTGCAAGTTGACTTTCAACGCAACAAAGTTGCTTCGCAAGTTTACTTTCAATGCAACAAAATTGCTTCGCAAGTTGAAGAAAAATGTTGCCCGTATTACCTCACCTTAACCCATTCCTGCCTGAGCCGGCCAAAAACGGACCCTTTCTTCTTCTACTCTGTCTAACACTAGACGATTTTACTCCTCAAGGGAGAATTCCTTCAGACATCCTATAGGCAGGAATGGGTTAACAAGTGATTAACCCCGTTCCTGCCTGCATGAGCCAACCAAAAAACGACTCCTTTAATTATTGTTTTATCCTGACTCTGTCTAACGTCAGACGATTTTACCCGTCAAATGGAGAATCCTCAGACTCCTAGGCAGCAACTAATGGCTTAACAAGTGACTAACCCATTCCTGCCTGAGCAGGCTATATACAGCCATTCTATTGTTTTACTCTGTCCTAACGCTAGACGATATGTTTGTCGAAGAGAGAACACCCTTTATTGCTTTCCTCTGACTCTATCTAACGCCTCAGACATCCCATAAGCAGCAACTAATGGCTTAACAAGTCGGATTAACCCATTTTTGCCTGAGCCGTCCAACGCTGGACGATTTAACGTGTCAAGGGGAGAACCCTCAGACACCCTAGGCAGCAATTTGTTAAATATATAGTTGCCAACATATCGTGAAATTTAGCTAGGAACGCGAAACGAGTTTTAGTTAACTTACCTCAACATGATGTCAGTGTTATATCTAGTTTCAGCGTTGGCAAAAACATACAACGAACAGAGCGTTTTGGTATTGCAGGTGACAGTAGTGTTTCTGGCGAATTCTATAGCAATGCTCTTGATTATATGTATCATAGTAACATGCATGTGATACATCATTAATGCTATATATTATGCTCTTTTATTCAGAACTCGTCTGCACTTCGAAGTTAAGATGAGACAAAATAACTCTATATTTGTTTTAAACGTACACTGTGACAAAAATTTTTTTCTATAATTACAAACTCTTCTTGGGCCGTGTTCCAACTTTTTACCGAAAGGTTTTAGCTTGTGGTTTTTGGCCCGGGGGAAATTCAATAAAGATCATCATAGAGGGCTTTCCATTTACACGGTTAGAACGGTCAGTCCGGCCAGAATGGACTTGCTTTTGATTAGGACCAAATTTTCCAGTCAGACCATCCCAGGCCTCAAACGAATCGTGTTCCATTTAACCGGACTGACCGGTCTAACCGTGTAAATGGAAAGCCCCTATAGTGTACAATTAGTTAATGTTTGCAGGTGTCTGGTCTTAAGGTGACTACGTTAAGTCATAGTCTATTGTTATTGCTGTCTTTAAAATAACTATTACATAATTATTCTGTCTGGCCTTACTGTATTATGTCTATACTCTACATAATCACCTTTCTATTTGGGCTTGTTATACTATGCAACCCCGTACCCAGGGCATTTTGCCTCCACGTTTGTTTTAGTATAATACGTATACATGAATAAAAAATGAGAAATATTTAATACTCTGCCGGATCACTCATGTGAACCCCCCCCCCCCGTTATCATAAAAGCAAGCTATCATTATTCATCATGATACTCCCCGCGATCATCAGTAGCGGCGCCACGGGAGGGGGAGGGAGGGAGGGGGGCTGGGGGCTGGGGGCTGGGAGGGACTCGTCCCCTCT
This sequence comes from Paragorgia papillata, assembly GCA_035771165.1. Taxonomy (NCBI): domain Eukaryota; kingdom Metazoa; phylum Cnidaria; class Anthozoa; order Scleralcyonacea; family Coralliidae; genus Paragorgia; species Paragorgia papillata. The sequence continues at coordinate 1,844,729 of JAWNZC010000336.1, read as the reverse complement.
AGTTCTCTCAAAGGTCGTTTTTCCAATTCGTCCAAATTCGAGGAGAAACGTTAGGAGGGGGGAGGGCGTACGTACGTTTTTGAGTGAGGTTTAAATCTGGCTTGTTATGAAAGGTTCCGATATATTACCTAGACGATAAATCTTTGTTAATGGTATAAAGAATGAAGACAAGTAAAAAATCACCAAGTAATTAACGTAGTTGGTTCTGCTTAAGCGAGCACGGCCCAGGGTTTGTCTTGTTTAATGAATATGCTTCCTTCGTTATTCGCAAACGCCATTTTCAATTATGCGGTATATATCATTAGAGTATCGCAGGCGCTGATTACGACGGCCGAAGGAAACCCGAAGCATATAGATCAGTGACCCGAAGCCATCCAACCGTCGCATGCATCAGTGACGGCGCAACAAGGTGGACTGGGGCGAAAACAGTCCGGGGTTCAGGGTTGCTAATCATTGCCATTTTTACTCTTTATCGATCATTCGAAATATGTTGGGACGTTCAGAATTGTATATATATATATATATTCAAACAAACAAACAAAGTGTTGTTCGCGAAATGTCGAAAAGTGCTCAATACCGTAAAGATAGAGCGAATATACTATAAGTGGGCTTACCTCAAATGTTGATGGTCGCTACTGTCAGTTTCACGCTGGGCGATCTTCAGCCGCCTGAAGATCGCCCAGCGTGAAACTGACAGTAGCGACCATCAACATTTGAGGTAAGCCCACTTATAGTATATATATATATATACTCAAAGTATATATTTTCAACGTAGTAATTTGCATTCACTTCATTACAGCACAATTGTAGCAACACCATCACTGTTACAAGTGATCTATGGAACCAAAGTAATCGCAACACGGGTGTCATTTTATAATAAAATTTTTATAACAAAAAAACATATTACCTGAAACCGATACTTTTAAAATATATAGTATAACACAAACTCCAAAGAAAACTATTCTGTATATAGAACGCAAGATTACAGATAAATATAAACAAGTCAAGAAGTGATAAAAAAGTGATATTTTGATTGACTCATCGTTCGCGTGTTCAGATGTTGCCGTTTACCTTACTTTTGAGCTTGTTCGTTTCGTTTCATGTTTACGGCTGCTAAGCATTCATTTTCCGCACTTTTAAGTAAGTAATTTTTATAAAAACAAACACTAATGTTCCAGGACGTATTATTGTTCAAAAGCTTTCAACGAAAATGTCTAATTTCCTTTATTTTCGTTCAGATTAGCTCAAAAAATTTCCCGCTAAAACTTATATAGTTCATGCATGCATTAAAAAGTAATGCTCTGCCACAGTGCTGCCGACAAGGCATTAGCGCTTTTCCCGAACTTCACAGTTAGCTAAGTAATAAAAAAGATGTAATTCCCAGTAGTTTTATTTAATACGCGTTTGCATGAGGGACCAGTTTGCAATAAAGTTAATTATATTCCCAGGGCTTCCCCAGAGATGAATAAAATCGTCTGGCGTTAGCCAGAATAAAATACTAAAGACCAATTCGGACAGGAAAGAGTTAAACTCGACTCTTGAGTGGATTGCACAAAATAATTTTTCTTCAATAATTATTATAGTAATACGAGCAACAAATTGCTGTAAACATTGTTGCGTTGCAAGTTGAATAGCGTTGTTGCACGTATTACCACCCACCTTAAACATTGTCACGCAACAATGATATCGTTGCAAGTTGAATCAGCATGTTGCAGCATTGAACTGGAGTCTACTTTTTTCCGAACAAATTGTTTCAACTTGAAACAAAATCATTGTTGCGTGACAACGTTCAAGTTGGGTGGATACGTGCAACAACGCTTTTCAACTTTTAACGCAACAAAGTTGCTTCGCAAGTTGACTTTCAACGCAACAAAGTTGCTTCGCAAGTTGACTTTCAACGCAAGAAAGTTGCTTCGCAAGTTGACTTTCAACGCAACAAGTTGCTTCGCAAGTTGACTTTCAACGCAACAAAGTTGCTTCGCAAGTTGACTTTCAACGCAACAAAGTTGCTTCGCAAGTTGACTTTCAACGCAACAAAGTTGCTTCGCAAGTTGACTTTCAACGCAACAAAGTTGCTTCGCAAGTTGACTTTCAACGCAACAAAGTTGCTTCGCAAGTTGACTTTCAACGCAACAAAGTTTGCTTCGCAAGTTGACTTTCAACGCAACAAAGTTGCTTCGCAAGTTGACTTTCAACGCAACAAGTTTGCTTCGCAAGTTGACTTTCAACGCAACAAAGTTGCTTCGCAAGTTGACTTTCAACGCAACAAAGTTGCTTCGCAAGTTGACTTTCAACGCAACAAAGTTGCTTCGCAAGTTGACTTTCAACGCAACAAAGTTGCTTCGCAAGTTGACTTTCAACGCAACAAAGTTGCTTCGCAAGTTGACTTTCAACGCAACAAAGTTGCTTCGCAAGTTGACTTTCAACGCAACAAAGTTGCTTCGCAAGTTGACTTTCAACGCAACAAAGTTGCTTCGCAAGTTTACTTTCAAAGCCACAAAGTTGCTTCGCAAGTTGACTTTCAACGCAACAAAGTTGCTTCGCAAGTTGACTTTCAACGCAACAAAGTTGAACTTTCAACGCAACAAAGTTGCTTCGCAAGTTGACTTTCAACGCAACAAAGTTGCTTCGCAAGTTTACTTTCAAAGCCACAAAGTTGCGTTCCAAGTTGAAGAAAAATGTTGCCCGTATTACCTCACCTTAACCCATTCCTGCCTGAGCCGGCCGAAAACGTCCCTTTCTTCTTCTACTCTGTCTAACACTAGACGATTTTACTCCTCAAGGGAGAATTCCTTCAGACATCCTATAGGCAGGAATGGGTTAACAAGTGATTAACCCCGTTCCTGCCTGCATGAGCCAACCAAAAAACGACTCCTTTAATTATTGTTTTATCCTGACTCTGTCTAACGTCAGACGATTTTACCCGTCAAATGGAGAATCCTCAGACTCCTAGGCAGCAACTAATGGCTTAACAAGTGACTAACCCATTCCTGCCTGAACAGGCTATATATACAGCCATTCTATTGTTTTACTCTGTCCAACGCTAGACGATATGTTTGTCGAAGAGAGAACACCCTTTATTGCTTTCCTCTGACTCTATCTAACCCCTCAGGCATCCCATAGGCAGCAACTAATGGCTTAACAAGTCGGATTAACCCATTTTTGCCTGAGCTGGCCAACGCTGGGCGATTTAACTTGTCAAGGGGAGAACCCTCAGACATCCTAGGCAGCAATTTGTTAAATATATATAGTTACCAACATATCGTGAAATTTAGCCAGGAACGCGAAACGAGTTTTAGTTTAACTTACCTCAACATGATGTCAGTGTTATATCTAGTTTCAGCGTTGGCAAAAACATACAACTAACGGAGCGTTTTGGTATTGCAGGTGACCGTAGTGTTTCTGGCGACGTCTATGGCAATGCTCTTGATTATACAGTATGTATCATAGTAACATGCATGTGATACATCATTAATGCTATATATTATGCTCTTTTATTCAGAACTCGTCTGCACTTCGAAGTTAAGATGAGACAAAATAACTCTATATTTGTTTTAAACGTACACTGTGACAAAAAAAAATTTCTATAATTACAAACTCTTCTTGGGCCGTGTTCCAACTTTTTACCAAAAGGTTTTAGCTTGTGGTTTTTGGCCCGGGGGAAATTCAATAAAGATCATCATAGAGGGCTTTCCATTTACACGGTTAGAACGGTCAGTCCGGCCAGAATGGACTTGCTTTTGATTAGGACCAAATTTTCCAGTCAGACCATCCCAGGCCTCAAACGAATCGTGTTCCATTTAACCGGACTGACCGGTCTAACCGTGTAAATGAAAAGCCCCTATAGTGTACAGTTAGTTAATGTTTGCAGGTGTCTGGTCTTAAGGCGGCTACGTTAAGTCATAGTCTATTGTTATTGCTGTCTTTAAAATAACTATTACATAATTATTCTGTCTGGCCTTACTGTATTATGTCTATACTCTATATAATCACCTTTCTATTTGGGCTTGTTATACTATGCAACCTCGTACCCAGGGCATTTTGCCTCCACGTTTGTTTTAGTATAATACGTATACATGAATAAAGAATGAGAAATATTTAATGCTCTGCCGGATCACTCATTATCATAAAAGCAAGCTATCATTATTCATCGTGATACTCCCCACGATTATCAGTAGCGGCGCCACGGGGGGGAGGGGAAGAGGGGCTGGGAGGGACTCGTCCCCTCTAGTTCTCTCAAAGGTCGTTTTTCCAATTCGTCCAAATTCGAGGAGAAACGTTAGGAGGGGGGAGGGCGTACGTACGTTTTTGAGTGAGGTTTAAATCTGGCTTGTTATGAAAGGTTCCGATATATTACCTAGACGATAAATCTTTGTTAATGGTATAAAGAATGAAGACAAGTAAAAAATCACTAAGTAATTAACGTAGTTGGTTCTGCTTAAGCGAGCACGGCCCAGGGTTTGTCTTGTTTAATGAATATGCTTCCTTCGTTATTCGCAAACGCCATTTTCAATTATGCGGTATATATCATTAGAGTATCGCAGGCGCTGATTACGACGGCCGAAGGAAACCCGAAGCATATAGATCAGTGACCCGAAGCCATCCAACCGTCGCATGCATCAGTGACGGCGCAACAAGGTGGACTGGGGTTACTCTTTATCGATCATTCGAAATATGTTGGGACGTTCAGAATTGTATATATATATATATATTCAAACAAACAAACAAAGTGTTCTTCGCGAAATGTCGAAAAGTGCTCAATACCGTAAAGATAGAGCGAATATACTATAAGTGGGCTTACCTCAAATGTTGATGGTCGCTACTGTCAGTTTCACGCTGGGCGATCTTCAGCCGCCTGAAGATCGCCCAGCGTGAAACTGACAGTAGCGACCATCAACATTTGAGGTAAGCCCACTTATAGTATATATATATATACTCAAAGTCCTGAAATCTGTTGTCTTTTGTGTAAATTGTGTGTTTTATATGACGTTTTATAATCTAATCTTCCCCCAAAACGCAGGAAATGCCATTTCAGAGACTCTAGATTTCAAAATATTCCGGGGGGGCAGGCGTATTCATCACCCTGGCGCCGCCACTGACGATTATCCAGGATACATGTAAATGTCATGAACAAACATATATCTAATGTTGTTCTATCGTATTCATTCTTTGGGTAAATTTTGCAGAGTGGGTCTATTGCAATTCAAATTTTTATGAATAATTTATAATTATACTCTATCTGAATTAATCGAGTTCTTAAACCGGCCAATCTGATTATAGAATCAACCAGCTGATGCCATGGCCCTTTTCGCCGACCTCCCAAACGTGGAGGCAAAATGCCCTGGGTACGAGGTTGGTTATTTTATTTATTTATTATTTTATTTTATTTGCTTTGCCATACTCAAACAATACGTACAGACATCGACACAAACAACTGGCAGGGCAACCGCAAAAGCTTACACCAATTACTGCGGTCCCTAAAGATTACAACAAATACAACTACAATACACAAGATGATTACAAACATTAAGCTAAAAACAACACGATATCGATTTAGTTAGATCACGAGCTTCGTTGCGTTTGATGCATATCGATTTCCATGTTCGTGGATCATCTGCATTAAAACAGTGTTCTAGCGCTAAATTATAGTAATTATATAGTCCTTTAATATGGATATACTATGGAAACTATGGATACTATGGTTACTATGGATATACTACAATGCATGGCGATTTCAACATAACGTTGCTATTGGTGACTGACTCCATGGCTGTTACGTCACATTTTTTATAAACTGCCAGGCACTTTGAATTCTCTTCCAAACCATGTCTGCGTTGTCGACGTTTTTGCTGCTGTGCAGCGGTGAGCTGGGTTCACACAGCGATATTGTCCAAAGTTGTCCTCCGATTTGGTATTATTGTCACACATAACTACTCCGGTCGGGTAAAAGTCGCATCTTCGGCCAGACTGGTGAATTGTATCAAAATGAAATGACCTATGTTGAGAGGCTTGCCTTCCGCGAATTGTACAGTCTTTACAGCTTTGCCCGCGGATGTTAATGTATTCAACTTTGACACAATCCCAGGCAGTAAAATTTAGGATATCGACATCGGCAAGAGAGCCAAAAACGTAATCTTGATAAATGAGGCCTTCGGTCTCGAAATTGCATGTCATACGCCATTTGGTGGAATCCTGACGGATGGATTTCATTCTGGACAAGGAAAGACGATAGATATCCCAGGAAGGTGTATCTTGGTGGACTGGCCAATCAATGAGAAAAGGTTTGGATATATCATGCTGACGTTGCAACTGGTAGGACTGTATCAGTGTCCAAGCCATAGATGTATTGTGATCAAAATCACAGAAGGCTTTAAAAGTGTCCATGCTGGAATTTCGAATTTCATAGATTCCAGATGAAACATTCTGTGAGCTGCTGTAGCCTCGACATGACATGGGCGCTCCATGGAGTTGGCAGCGGTTTCCATGGAAGTCTTCCCTGCATGAGCATTTGAAACGGGTTGTGTTGGCTGTTGCAAACGTGGCAGTACAAGTTCCACCATTTAAACATGGGTTGGACATTCGACAACAATCGATTTCGTGTTTGCATTGTGCTACTGTATTCTGTAGAGGAAAAAACTAAGTGAACAACAGCAACATCTTCCACAACACTAAAGCAACAGCAAAAACAACAACAACAACACAAAAACAACAACAACAACACAAAAACAACAACAGCAACACCATCACCACCAATAGCAGCAGCAGCCATTTTAACTAACGCCAGATCTCGATATCAAACCGTATACTTTGCTTAATTATGAACATCACATAAGAATTCGGTTATTTGTCTCAATACATTGCACATTAAATTTGTGCGTTATTCTATCAATCTTTTCTGTCAACAATTACAAATAGGAGGCTAGACTTAAATGTTCTCTCCACGCGCGCAAGAACTTAAGTAAGGGCAATTGTATAACAAGGACTGGTTCCTGGTGGAAAAGATGTTTGAAGACGTTTATTTTCGCTTTATGCTTTGTCATGTTCTATCTATTAATAGCTACTAATGCCATTCCTTAATACAATTTTTTCCCAATTGAAAAATAAAAATACGGGTGGTCATGATATATTCATTTTTTACGCCGAGAAACATTTGGCTAACCGGGCTGACTCGTGTCACGAAATTGTTTCCTCGGCCGCAAAAGGAGATTTGAATTAACGTTTAGATTTGTTTACAACTAAACTAAACCAATTCTTCTTTGTAAATTTAGTTTATGCGAGTTTCAAAACCACAGTAAGATCCTAATCAATCTTAACCTTATGCGCATAAAAGTTTTTTTAATTACTTATGGAGAAGTTGAACAGCTGATAAGGACTAATAAATTAACCGTTAATATAAACAATTATAAAATAGGTTGCGTCTTACGCACGCTGTGATTGGTCAATTACTGTGTTTATACCAGGCTATGTAAACACGGTTGTGATGTGTCACGGCACATTTCTTAGACTTATTTCATAAAAGAAATAGAAAATGGATGCCCTGTGTTTATATAACCTCGAGTGAGTTGGGAGAATTCGAAAGTACTTATGTAAACCCTCGCCTACGGCTCGGGTTCACATAAACTTTCGAATTCTCCCAACTCTCTCTCGTGTACGCATCAGGCTATATAAACATCGGCGGCCATTTTCTATTTCTTAATTAGTCACCGAAGTCGAGGTGATTATGCGGCGAGGTAAATATAAAGACTGAGACTGAGGTGACTAATCGTTTTAGTAAAATTTTTGCACTGTTTTTACTTTTTACGATACATATAATATATTATACACTAAATTTTTCTCAATTTTTTGAAAAAGTGTTCCGAAAATTTCATGCAATAAATTATTAACGTGGAGTTATTTTACCTGTGGTGTCTTCTTTTTCAACATGTCGAAGTAAGTACAGCCAAGCTTAGATCGTAATGCTGATGGTGTTATAAACCGATTGGATGATAATAATTGACATTGTGTTTCGTTGCAAACTTGAAATGTCATACAACGACATCGTGTAATACATTGAGCAAAGCAGCCACCAGCACCGGTTGTTTGAAGTGAGGAAAGGAAAATGTGTTCACCATCAAGAGCTTGGTTTTGCAAGCCTTGGTCTTTTTCAACGTAGTAATTTGCATTCACTTCATTACATTTACGGCACAATTGTAGCAACACCATCACTGTTACAAGTGATCTATGAAACAAAAGTAATCGCAACACGGTGTTATTTTATAACAAAAAAAAATTACCTAGCTGAAACCGATTCTTTTAAAATGTATAGTATAAAACAAACTCCAAAGAAAACTATTCTGTATATATAAAGGGGATATTACACGGTGGCGAGAAGATATGGATTTTATGTTCGAGTGGCAAGGACAATATCTCACGAGTGAGCGCAGTAAACGAGTGAGATATTGCTCTTGCCACGTACGAGAACATAAAATCCATATCTTTGAGCAACCGTGTAATGTTCTATTTATTATATGGACAATGAAATTATGCGTGGAAGTGATGTTGATAAACTGGATTTAATACAAAAACTACAACCGCTTGACATAAAACGTTTAGAAAATACAAATGAAAAATACAACAGCTTCTTCGAATACGTCATCTTTAAAACTGAATTAAGAGAAGTTACTGGTTCAAATTTACTTGATTCGAAACTTGTGGCGAAAGGCGTAAATTTTGACTTGTCGATATGTCACTCGCGAGCGTTACATACGAGAAATACGCCACTCGGTTCCCGGATGTAGTGAAATATGGATTCTACGAGTGTTTTAGTTGCTAGTAAAATACTCTTCTCCATATAATAAAGAACGCAAGATTACAGTTAAATATAAACAAGCCAAGAAGGATAAAAGTGATATTTTCATTTATAAATCGTTCGCGTGTTCAGATGTTGCCGTTTACCTTACTTTTGGGCTTGTTCGTTTCGTTTCATGTTTAGGGCTGTTAATCATTCATTTTCCGCAGTTTAAATAAGTCCGTTTTTATAAAAAGAAACACTAATATTCCAGGACGTATTATTGTTCAAAATTTTTCAATGTGGTCAAACAATTTCCCGCTAAAACTTGTACGGTTCATTAGTTCGTGCATTAAAAAGTAATGCTCTGCCACAGTGCCGCCGACAAGGCATTAGCGCTTTTCTCGACCTTCATCACATGCAGCTGGCTGTTTGACGTAATGACCCTACAACAAGTTCAGCTAAGTAATAAAAAAGACGTAATTCCCAGTAATTTTATTTAGTATTGCGTGTACGATAAGAACCAATTTGCAATAAAGTCAAAATATATCACACGCAAGGTTTTATTATATATATATATATATATTGTGAGTTTTGGTGAGTTTTATATTATATTTAAGAAATAGAAAATGGCCGCCCGTGTTTATATAGCCTGATGCAAACACGAGAGTGAGTTGGGAGAATTCGAAAGTTTATGTGAACCCGAGCCGTAGGCGAGGGTTTACATAAGTACTTTCGAATTCTCCCAACTCACTCGAGTATTTGCATCAGGTTATATAAACACAGGGCATCCATTTTCTATTTCTTTTATGAAATAAGGCTAAAAAATGTGCCGTGACATCACAACCGTGTTTACATAGCCTGATATAAACACGGTAATTGACCAATCACAGCGTGCGTAAGACGCAACCTATTTTATAAATATATATATATATAAAGTGAGTTTTGGTTCACGAAATGTTAGAGAGTGCTCAATACCATATATAGATAGAGCAAAATACAAAGCATGAAGTATAGTTACCTTAAAGTCTTCGCTACCAGAGGTTTCACCCTAAACGGGATCATCAGGCGACTATATATATATATATATATATATATATCATTCTTTTCTTTTTTAAACTCGACTGTTGGATTGCACAAAATAATTTTTCATAATATATTTCCATTATAGGTGAAGTAATACGAGCAACAAATTGCTGCAACATATATTGTTGCGTTGCAAGTTGAATAGCGTTGTTGCACGTAGTACCATGCACCCACCTTAAACATTGTCACGCAACAATGATTTTGTTGCAATGATTTTGTTGCAAGTTGAATCAGCATGTTGCAGCAAGTAGAACTGGAGTCTACTTTTTTCAACAAATTTTTTCAACTTGCAACAAAATCATTGTTGCGTGACAATGATTAAGTTGGGTGGTAATACGTGCAACAACGCTTTTCAACTTTCAACGCAACAATGTTGCGTCGCAAGTTGAAGAAAAATGTTGCCCGTATTACCTCACATTAAAGCCCCACACAGACGACCAAGTTTTCCTTGACAAATTTTATTTGTTCGTGTGTACGACACAAATTGACAAGTTTTACCTTGACAAGGAGCCTTGTTCAAAAGCTGGTCATGCCAGCTTTTGAACAAGGAAATTTGTTCGTGTGTATAGTCGTCAAGGAAAACTTGACAAGATCATCTCCAAAGCTTATTACGCGATCATTGCCGTCAAGGAAAATTTGTCCAACCGTACACACGAGCAATTATAACTTGTCAAGGGAAATTGTTGGAAAAAAACGTGCTCATCGTACACACGAGCAAGGAAAGCTACCAAGGAACTTGTCAAGAAAAACTTGGTCGTCGTGCGGGGCTTAACCCATTCCTGCCTGAGCCGGCCAAAAACGTCCCTTTCTTGTTCTACTCTGTCTAACACTAGACGATTTTACTCTCCAAAGGGAGAATCCCTGAGACATCCTATAGGCAGGAATGGGTTAACAAGTGATTAACCCCGTTCCTTGAGCCAGCCATAAAACGACTCATTTAATTATTGTTTTATCCTGACTCTGTCTAACGTCAGACGATTTTACCCGTCAAATGAGAACTCTCCGCGACTCTAGGCAGCAACTAATGGCTTAACAAGTGACTAACCCATTCCTGCCTGAGCAGGCTAAAAACAGTCATTCTATTGTTTTACTCTGTCCAACGCTAGACGATATTTTTGTCGAAGAGAGAACCCTCTTTATAGTTTTACTCTGACTCTATCTATAACGCCAGAAGATTTTACCCATCAAAGGGAGAACCCTGAGACATCCTAGGCAGCAATTTGTTAAATATATAGTTACCAACATATCGTGAAATTTAGCCAGGAACGCAAAACAAGTTTTAGTTTAACTTACCTCAACATGTTGTCAGTGTTATATCTAGTTTCAGCGTTGGCAAACACAACTAACACAGTGTTTTGGTATTGCAAGTGACAGTAGTGTTTATGGTGACGTCTATGATAATGCTCTTGATTATATGTTATCATAGAAACATGCATGTGATACGTCATTAATGCTATACATTAATTATATAATTATAATTATTTTGTTCAGAGCACGTAGCACTTATATTTGCATTTTCCTGTCACTTCGAGGCCTGACCAAACGCTTTCAACATTTCATTCAACATCGTTCAACATTGTTGAATTCAACATGTTGAAAGCTTGGCCAATGGCCACCCCTGTTGAATGATGTTGAATGATGTTTAACGAAATTTTAACATGTTCAAATTTTCGTTCAACACGCGTTCAACATTTCTATTGTTCTCAAAATGTTGAAAGGTGTTGAACGCATTTGGCCACATTTCATTCAACTTTGTTGAACAGAGACATGCGCCATGCGGGATATTGTCGATTCCAGCTTTTGTGGAGCCCGCGTTCAATTAATTGTCATTCATGAATGTTGAACGATGTTGAATTCATTTGGCCACTCGTGCTTTCAACGTTATTCAACATCGTTCAACAATGTTGAATGATGTTGAATGCGATGTTGAAAGCGTTTGGCCAGGCCTTTAAGATGAGACAAATTAACTATTTTTTTTTTAAACCTACACTGAACAAAAAATTTATTTCTATATAATTACAAACTCTTCTTGGGCTGTTCAAACTTTTTACCAAAAGGTTTTAGCTTGTGGTTTTTGCCCCGGGGAAAATTCAATAAAGATCATCACAATGTAGTCTATAAATAACTATTACATAATTATTCTGTACATAATGAACTGCAGAAGGAGAACCACGCTTATAAAGTATTTGTTGAATAGTGCTAATATCTGCTGTTACCACGGCAATAATGGCGTTTGAAATTTGTCAAATTTTCACGGTTTTCGTCTATTTAGACGCATATCTCCAGTTTTCTTTGGTCAAAATTTCTGGTCAGTTTTTTCCACCTGGAACACTGCAGCAAAATATTAGGGAAAGTTATCAAAACAGATTTTTCGCTATAAACTTAATGGATTAAAGAAAGTTCTGTCTTATGAAATGTTTAAAAACTAAGTATGTTGTTTAAAGGTGCATGACGTACAGTCCGTTCTGCGCATGTACGAAACTAATGTTTACATCTTTATTTACAAAAAATATACTAATACCTTATTCTTAAGATTGTAAGCTTTTCTTGGTTCCATTCATTACTTGTACCCAAAACAAAACATTTTCAGGAGAAATAGAAGAAATCCGAGGAGATATATATCCTCGCCGAATCGCTTGGTTTTCTGCCATGTTGTTCCTAACGGTTTACATTGAGCTGAGTACTTCATGTAATTATCTACGAATGTCATGTTTTGGGGACCACATTGCGGTCATGCGCAGAACGGACTGTACGTCACCTTTAAGGTTTTCCTATTTCTTTACGCACAAAATTTTAAAGAATTTTACCGAACCAAATGTGCTATATTTTTTAGCATTTGTATCGCTCAGACGGCTGCTGCTGACGTGTAGACAAGATTGCTATTTACGCATGTCGTATGTGCCAACGTCTTACTCGTTACCAGTTAAAATTACCATAGGGAGCCTGCCTCCTCCACAGGCCCTCGTTGCATCATGGACAGGTCACACTGTTGAGAGGGCCTGCCAGATCCTGTAAACAAAATGGGGACTGATCCCATTATGCACAGCGAGACTAGAGGCGATTGTTTTGAGAGGGCCTGCAAAATCTTTCCGGCCGCTGTTCGACAAACGTACGTCCAAGTTCTTTTGACACTGTGACCCACCATGAAATTCGGTCTAAAGTTTCTTACAGATCATGACAATGAAGAAACCAATATGTTTTAGAAATACCGACCTTCTGCCGATAATATTTTTAGTGACAAAAAGGAATGAATTGAAGGAAAAAATATCTGCCGAACAAAAGCAAATTCGACGGTCGGGAAAGTACAGGTTTTTCTTATTGTTTTTTGCTTTATTTAGCTATCGAAGACTGTCAACTGACCAAGAGTTAATGAGATTTAATTTTGTTAAATTGTAGACTATAGTGTAGCGTAATTCAAGTTTCAGTTGTTGTGGAAACCGAAAACTGTATAAACCCAAGAGTCTCCGGGTAGACTAAAGTGCATTTTCTTTGATTATTCCGGCCGAAAGTTGACAAAGTTCAACCGTAATTGCTCTTTTTAACAATTCCTTCATTTTAAAGCTAGGATTCGTATGTTATAAGTCTTCAATGGCCTTCAAAATCTTCGGATATAGCCATGGCTATTAAGAATGGGTAGTTAACTATGCAAATTTATTCCGTGCCAAGTTTTGCCAAATTTTTTACAGGATCTTGCAGGCCCTAAATTCGGCGTATGTGACCTGTCCATGATGCAACGAGGGCCTGCGGAGGAGGCAGGTGGGGAGCCACCTTAAATTGGAACGAAAGTTCTGTTCCCTGTCGCTTATTACTCGGGCTATCTGTGGCCGAGTCTAGGTTTCGGCTCGGTTACTGTGGTTTGTTTTTTTAATTTTTCGGTGTAACGAACTTGCAACTTCATGGGAGCCGTTCATTTGTTTACAGAACTTTCTGCTCGGTTTAAAGGACATTGGCAACAAAAATTAAGTTTGTCTAATTTGAAAGAACTCATAAAATTGTAATAGAAGAGCCTTTACAATTTTTTCGTATTTTTCTTCGTTTTCAAGATATTACAATTTGTTTAATGTGTAAATGAATGGTCTCTGACGTCATGAGCAGGGTACAGTATTTTCACACGTAGAAAAAATCAGTTATATCTCTAAATTTGTTCACGAAATCACTTGAAACTGTGCACATAGAAATGCCTTGTGACACTGAACATTTCATAACTGATGTTGCTTTGTGTAAAAATACTGTACCCTGCTCATGACGTCAGAGCCCATCTCATTTACATATCAAGTAAACAAATTGAAATATCTTGAAAACGAAGAAAGATACGAAAAAGTTGTAAAAGATCTTCTATTACAATTTTACGAGTTCTTTCAAATTAAATCAACTTAATATTTATTGCCAATACCCTTTAACAAAGAGAAAGCGCATTTACAGCTAAGCTTGTAATAAGCGAGTTGTCCATTTTGTGTTCGTGAACGAACGTTCGTTGTAGTTTGCAAGTCCGGTCACTTCGATTCTGAATCGGTGACACTGAGACATTTATAGTTGAACGACAGTACACTCTAAAAACAAGTGTGTAGAAATTACACACATTTTTTTGTCGCCCAAACAGCACACTATAAGCCGTGTTTTCTTACACGGATGTAAATTAGGTGTGTAAATTTACACTCTATAACGCGTGTAAACGGCTTGTCGCCCAAACGACACACTATAAACCGTGTTTTTTTTAAATTGTGTTTTTTTACACGCCATGTGTGTTTTTTTACACACAGTGCGTGTTTTTCTCCACAATGTGTGTGTTTTTTCTTCACTGAAGACGTGCTTTTTTACACAACTTATGGTGTGTAAAATTGTTTACAATCACGCAAGATACATAAAATATAAACACGCGATCTTAATTTGAAAGACTTTATTTTAGAAAAGTTAAAGATTATATTACATTTAATACTTGCACACACACAACACACTTCGTAAAATTACGGTCCTTACATACATTTTTTGACTTCTGAAAGCAAGACATTGTATTTACTATCACGATAACAATTATCAAAACAATTTTATTTCTAAATTTAACTATGACTTATTTTAATTTGTATGTCCGGCTTGAGAACTCTGACGTTTTGAACCGTGAAAAGGCGTAATTCTGCTATTTACGCCTGGCAAATCAATTCATATACAAACTTAGGTGTTGAAGCACAAAAATAAATATACCCTGCAAGTCAGAGCCTCTTTCCGACCTACGCAGGTTTCGGGGAAAAGTGGGCTCTGCGAACGAACTCGATCTTCGCCCCAAGTTTGGGGCGAGTCAGTCAGGTTTTAAACTGGTCAAACAAGTTCTTGTTTATGAGCACTCGCCACTAGCTAGGTCGGAAAGGGGTTCTGACTCGCAGGGTACACAAAATACTGCGACCCATGCATATCAATAATTACAGAAGACGCCATGGTGCTCAGGCGTTTCACGGCTACTGGTTACATTTGTGTCTCAAGTCCAGCTTAAACTCGTCATTCGCGTCTTCAGATGTTGCCGTTTACCTTCTACTTCTGAGTTTGTTCGTTTCGTTTCATGTTTACACCTGTTAAGCATTTATTTTCCGCGCTTTCAAATAAGTAGTTTATCTAAAAAATGTTCCACGACGGTATTATTGTTCAAAATTTTCCAACGAAAACGTCCTATTTTCTTTTATTTTCATTCAAATCAACTCAGAAATTTTCCCGCCAAATCGTGCAGGTTATTAAAAAGGATGGAATGCCTTCCCACAATACCGGGAGGGCATCACGGAATTTTTCGGACCTCTCAGCAATGACCTGAAAACAAGTTCATCCATATAATAATGCTGGTTAATAATTCTTCAGTTCAACACTCTAAAGACTCAAAATCTTGTCAAGATATTTTTTGGTTTCAGGATTCTATTTCTTATTTTAGGAAAAAATATCTTGTTACGAAAACCAGGTTGAGGATTACCAGTGAAGTATTCGTGTTGGCGCGAAGAGCAAGAACTGGCTACCTGTATTAAAAGTAGCGCGATCATTTCTTTTTCTGAACATATACACATTAAGCCACAGCCAACTTTGTTACTTCAAACGGTTCTTCCAGCGCAAGAACTCCAGAGTCAGTGATTTGAACTCTACTTTTTGGACGACTTTGGTTATCAGTTGGTATGCTCTCCATTTTTTTCACAACTTCCTGATTTTGAAAAAAAAAAGTCAATGAGCGACCAAGTGAGTGAATAAGCAAAGAAGGGAGGGAGGGAGGGAGGTAGGCAGGGAGGGAGGGACGGAGGGAGGGAGGGAGGGAGGGAGGAAGGAAGGAAGGAAGGAAAGAAAGAAAGAGGGGAGAAGAAGAAGAAGAAGAAGAAAAAACCCCATAATATTGGTACACCCCATATATATGTAAGACAACAACGACGACAACAACAACAACAACAACAACAACAACAACAACAACAACAACAAAAACAAACAAACAAGAAGAACACGAAGAACAAAACCACGATTGGATGAAAATTACAAGAGCTACAAAAATATGGAAAGATGAACATACGTACCATTCCTTTCAGTACTTTTCCAAAGCAGGTGTGATGACCATCAAGCCAAGCTGTCTTTGCAAGAGTGATATAAAACTGTGAACCATTCGTATCTTTTCCGGCATTGGCCATGCAAAGCCAACCATTTCCGTAATGTCTTATAATAAAATTTTCATCTGGGAAGTACTTGCCGTAAATACTTTTTCCTTATGAAGAAAGAACGCACATGAAAAATCAGTTTAAGGATGATTGTGATAATATTGATAATTATAATGACGATATGATAATATTTATATGGTAATTATAGTGATGATGGTGGTTATGATATTGCTAATTATGAGTCCAGTCTAGTCATATTGCTAATTATGAGTCCAGTATAGTCATGTCCCAGTCCTGCTGTCCAGTCAAGTTTAGTGTATATGCTACTCTAGTCACGCGTCTAGTCTAGTCTAGTCTAGTCTAGTCCAGTCCAGTCCAGTCCAGTCCAGTCCAGTCCAGTCCAGTCCAGTCCAGTCCAGTCCAGTCCAGTCCAGTCTAGTCTAGTCCAGTCTAGTGTAGTCTAATCTAGTCTAGTCTAAGACTGGTAGTTTCATTTACGAGGATGATTATACTTTAGGTAGTGTATATCTTATGTATCATGATATCATAATCACCTCCAGTTCCATCGCCTTTGGTGAAATCTCCCCCTTTGTAAGAAAAGAAATTAAGTATATATTCTTGTACATTAATAAGGAAATTTTAAGATTACATTGTATTACAATATTGCTCAGTTCGAACTTCAAAGTGAGTATAGTGTCGTTACGATTATAATATTATATTTATTCTGAGTGGATTCTACAGTGTGGATATTTCGTTGCTCTCTCATTCAGCTCACTAGCTAAGCTAACATTTGCTTCTTGTTGTTTGCAATGTTGTAATGTTTGTTAAAGAGCGTCATCCCATAATAAAAATTAAACCCAAAAAATTTAAAGTTAACACTTTGAGGCCTGGACCTCTCCCTGTGCTGAATAAAATCGTCTGGCGTTAGCCAGAATAAAATACTAAAGACTCGTCGTCAGGCTTCAAAGTGTTAATGAAAAGATCTCTGAATTTTTTTATGGAAACACAGTGCAAATTTTTGAAGCTCAATCAAGCCAATCAAAAACAACTAGAAAGAGCCAATCACGTTCTACAGCGGATTTTGACGGATGGTATTTTCCAATCTCGTACCCAGGCTTCTCGCACAAAATAAACAAAGATGGCGGCCAAGATTTAGGAATAGTGGAAGACGTACAATTCGTTCAAATTTAAAGCTAATATTGTTTAATATTGTCAAGTAAAGTGCCTGTGTGTCAAAGTAAAGAGGCTTTGCGTTCTTAGTAAACTTATTCAAGAAGTCATAGAAGAAGCGAAGCGTTTCTAGACAACTAAATATATATACGGGGAATGGACGAATCGAAGTGGTGCTGTGATGTCGTAAGTACATTTGAGTTGAACATTTTTTCTTGTATATTAATATTAATAAGCAATAGCATGGTTTTGGGGGCAATTTGAAAAAAAAAAACATGCACGAGTATCTTTGAAAGTCTTTGAAGAAACTCACAGTTCGTGCGTGTTTTTCCTAAATTGCCTCGAAATTATGCTGCAATTATTAATACCTATAGAATACCTATATTAATTATACATTGAAGTACGGTATATTTATATCCATTGGCGTACCTTGTATCATAAAGGTTTTGACACATCTGTGAAAAATCGATCCTTTATAACCATATCCGAACTACAAGCGAGAGTAAATAATATCTGAGTAAACGAAATTATATCAAATGTTAATACAACTATATAATTATTAGGGCAAAATCATGTAACAACATCATTGGGTGATTCAGGGGTTGGAATACACATACTTTTGCGAATTTAACATTTTTATTCATCGTAATCTTACTTCCTAGCACGATGCTGCTCTGAGTGGCTGGTGGTGGTGGTGGTGGGGGGGGGGCACTATACATCACATCAGTTGGAATCTCTCTTGATTATAATTAATCTAACCCTGGCCAAAACACTAATCCTAACCCAAGCCACACCCAAACTCTACAAATTTTGGTGAACGTCAACAAATCTTGGTGACCCCGGAAGTTGGCTTGTAGTATACTATTGTAAATGCTGCAATGTGATTGGCTACTCTGTCTCTACTTCATAACTATTTAACACTCAGACAATGAGCTCAAGTTGTCTATGAGCTGATAGTTAGGGCATGTAGCCAAAAGCTAGAATAATGGACTTTGTAACAATAAACGATATCGGTCTCTAAGCGATTTTGATAGTCATTTAAGTAATAATAATCATCATCATCAAAATCATTATCAAAATCAATATCAAGATCATTATCATCATCATTAAAATCATCATCAACATCATCAAAATCATTATCACCAACATCATCATCAAAATCATCATCATCAAAATCATCATCAAAATCATCATCAAAATCAATATCAACTGATTATCATCATCATCGTCATCATTAAAATCATCATCAACATCTTCATCAAAATCCATGTCAACATCATCATCATCATTAAAATCATCATCAACATCATCAAAATCCATGTCAACATCATCATCATTATTATCATCATCATTATCATCATCATCATCATCATCATTATCAAAATCATCATTATCATCATCATCATCATCTTCAAAAACTCAGTAATTCATGAGGAAAACACAAAGGAAAATCATGACCGTGACGTGTCTCTATATATGTGATAGAAACACGCTCGCTATTTTCGATGAACTTTTTCTTCGATTTTGCGGCTCAGACAACTTCAAGTTTCAAAATTGATTTCTATATGAGCTTATTATATGGATAGTTTTTGAAGCCATTTAAAACATTCGCAGTGCGTGTTTTATCAGATCTAAAACACTCGGCTATCGCCTCGTGTTTTAAATTTTATCCGTGTTTTATCAGATCTAAAACACTCGGCTATCGCCTCGTGTTTTAAATCTGATAAAACACTGCTGCTCATGTTTTAAATAGTACATCAAAATCATCATTAAAATCATCATCATTATTATTATCATCATCATTATCATCAAAATCATCACCATCATTATTATCATCATCATCATCATCATCAAAAAGAAAGCTTTATATTAGCTCAAGATCGTTTTCATCTGACGTCATGACGGCGATATTCGTGCACTTCTTTATCATATGGGAATTTAGCTCTATTCTTATTCAAACATTTCGTATTGTTTCACCACAATATATATATATATATAGTGAAATAAAAGTAGCGTGCTGCATAGGCAGTGTAGAAACAACAATCGAAATATAGTAAGGTTAGATATACTGCCGAAACAGAGTACGTAGGAATCTAACGTTTCGAGCGAAGGCCCTTCGTCAGAGAGAAACGTAAAGCGTGTAAACAGTTGTTTGTTTACACTCTTTACGTTTCTCTCTGACGAAGGGCCTTCGCTCGAAACGTTAGATTCCTACGTTCTCTGTTTCAGCAGTATTTATAACCTTACTATATTTCGATTATATATATATATATATATATATATATAGTGGACATTTTAGCCTTACCTCGCCGTCAGCTAATGCAACAAAATTTGTAACGGTTTTTGGAGCCGTGTTTCCAAATAACCCGAACACAATTCGTCCGATGTGTTGGTTTCCTATTGAAATATCAAAAAATGCTTTACGAGTTACCAACGTTTCATGATCAAGTCCACGTGAAGGGATACACCAGATTGATATGAAAAGCAAAGCAGTTGTACGTCGGATGTAGCAGAACTCGACCATAATATCGGTCTATAGAAATATCATATTTTGAATACAGTTGCGACAATCGTAAGATTTTGTAGGAGGTCTGGTACCAGAGCTTAATACAATGTGCTTTTGTCGTTTTTGAGCAGGTGGCCGAAGGTCGACCCTATTTATAAGTTAGGGAGATTTGAATTTGACGACTACGACGTTAGCCTGCTTACAAATGAAAATGAAAGCCTGCGGGTTGCGGCCCGGACTGCATTCAGTTTTGCGGTCGTCCACGCATGGGTTTAAGGTGGCTCAATACAATTTCTTGAAAAATGGAAAATATAAGTTTGAGAGTCCAAAACACCGCGTGATTAAACAATTCGGAAAAAGAATAAAACTAAATGTTATGCATAGTTAAACAGTCTGACAATCAAAAACAGTTGTTGCTATGGCAACAATGACGTTTCAAAATGGCTGCCAGTTACCCTTCAAACTAGTTTAATTCGAAAAAAACTTTGGTGACCCCCAATTTTTTTTTCTTTAAAACTTTTCTTGAAGTATGAGTAATCAATAGGCCGATTTAAAAAAAATTCTGTAGAACGAAATTTTTTAAAAATTAACAAACATGATATTTCCGGAGAAAAAATTATTCGTTCTACAGAATTTTTAAAAACATTCTTTAAAGTTTTTTTCGAATTAAATTAGTTCGAAGGGTAATTGGCAGCCATTTTGAAACGTCATTGTTGTCATAGCAACAACTGTTGCTATTTATTTGGTAACAGTTTTTGATTGTCAGACTGTTTAACTATGCATAACATTTAGTTTTATTCTTTTTCCGAATTGTTTATGCACGTGTTTTGGACTCTCAAACTTGTAGTTTCCATTTTTCAAGAAACTGTGTGGAGCCACCTTAACGTGCTTGGTCAATGAGCTTTGACAGTCACTCAATCGAGATATGGTCTGGAAACTCGACAAACTTCAAAGCGCCTATAATGAGCTGTGACTTTATGTTGAACCGTTACCTTACACCGTAGTTAGTGGAGGGAGATGGTTCGGAAACTCGGAAAAAGTCATTGTTCTATGGTTTTGTTCAATTTGTCTAATTTCAGTCACTGCACGTATTGTATTTTCTGTATAATGAAGCAGTCACCCAATAGCAACGTTCGGGTTTAATTAGTGCAGTCCTTCGTCGTCACGTGTCCATAGAATTTCCTTTCTTCAACCAATTGCCTTCCTCCAACATGAACACAATAACATGACCATTGTATAGTCTTGAAAGACAATGGAGCTTCCAAACCATCCCCCTCCACTAATTATGCTTACACTACACCGTGCACATCCTTTGTTTTAGCCAATAGGTTTATTAATATTTAAATAGCACGATTGAGTGATTGAACTGAATCGAAACGTTGCTATAGAGCGTTTTCATCTGACGTCACGGCGGCCATATTGGTGTACCAAAACAATGAAATGGCGGCCATATTGGTGTACGGTATGGGAATTAGCTCTTCCTTATTCAAATATTTCGTATTGTTTCACCACCCCCATGGGGCCACCGATCACGTGAGTGAAAACGCTCTATTGGATAATTTGTTCATTATATAAATACAATGGGTTCAGTGACTGCATATGTGCCGTGCACAAAAATGCATAAAGGCGCACCAAAAGATAGAACAAAGACTTTAGCTGAGTTTCCAGATCATATTTTGAATGACTCCCAGGCTTTTCCAAAATATATCGTCAAATATGTTTTTCCAAAAAAAATAAGCCAGGCGGTAAACCAGATTTCTGACTATCCGGAAGATTGCTAAAATCTTGAGACCCACTGAAGCTTGACGACAAATTTGGAAAAATATTTACATTTGACGACATATTTTGGAAAACCGGAGTCATGATCCTTTCGAGTCATCCGTTTTAGTAACGACCACTTCTAAAGCTTTGACTGCGATAATCGGGACCGTGAACGAGAATTCATTAACCCTTTACAGTCAGAATGGAAATACCTTCCCACTTCTTCTGTAGTTCGTTGCGTATTACTGTATTTCTACCGAAACCTGAGAAATTTTTTTGTTGAAAACTGTAGGCTGTAGGTTCGTACGTAAAACTGTAGGTTCATACGTTGCATTTAATTCAGACGAATTTAACTCAATCAATTAAATGCGACTGTAGTGCGACGTATGAAACGAATTAAATTCGACTGAAGAGTTCAATTCGTCTGAGACATTGTATCTGTCACGGTGAGACGGATACAACGTCTGAAATGCGTGTTGATTTTTTTATTTGATTTAAGTAATGATTTATTTATTTAACGTCGTAAGCACAGGATGTGGTCGCCCAATCATCCGAGCCAGAGGCTCATGATTAAAGTGCACGACATAAGCTAAGACCTAAGTGTTGATTTTACGGAGGGAGGAAAAACCGCAGAACCCTGCGAAAAACCCTCGAAGCACAGGAGAGACCAACCAAACTCTACTCGCATGAAATTCAAGTTCGAGAACGGGGTTATTCCCAGACGGTCACCCATCCAAGTACTAACCCCGTCCAACTCGGCTTAACTATTGGTGAGAGGCAGGGCCCTAACAGCACACGCCACCCGTCGCTGTATCGTCGCATCGAATTAAATGCATACATTATGGTAACATATTTTTTAAGCCCGTGATCAGATTTTTGTTTACTTCGCATGCGTATTGGACGTTTTTGGCGCGATCAAAGCAGGATTTTCCTTGCTCGTCACTGAATTAAATTCGTCCCACGAAACGAATTTACGTCGACCAGTCGACGAAGCTAACTATGAGTTAAATTCGTCGGAATTAAATGCGACGTACGAACCAGGCCTTAGCTTTAAATGGCATTTAATCATAATACAATGGGTGTTTATCCCAAATCGATACCAACAGACGAATATATATACATCAAGAATTGGCGACTTTTATCGCTGGATTTTCCTCGCCGTAGCGGCTACAGAAATACAGTAATACACAACCAACTACAGAAGTGGAAGTGGGAAGGTATTTCCGGCATTTTGACTGTAACTCCCACCATGTCAGGTCTTCCCTTTGACGAGTAAAATCGTCTGGCGTTAGACAGGGTAAAAAATAAAAAGTGCCAAATGGCACCGATGGGAATGAAAGGGTTTACTTAAAAGACACGTGTTTGGTTTTCAAAAAATTTAATAAAATTTTAACCACCGGAGCAGAATACAGTTTTTTTGAGAACAGAGTTTCAAATTTTGTATTAAAAAGGCAAGGACATTTTAAGCTCTAACAGCATCTCTAGCTACATCGAATGGCTTATTGACAGGGATTGAGCCAGAATCAGCAATGACAACATCTTTTACTGGTCTGTCACTTGCACCGGTTGGGTTCTTTTCAATCATCTTGACGATGTCCTACAAAATATCCACAATGCAGAACATTAGATATCAAGCTAGTATACAGTCTATTGCAGTGTCATACATATACCAGTACATATACATAGCAGCATGCCAATATATACATACAGTACCTGTACCATGCCAGTCAATATAGTACCATGCCAGTAAACAGTATCATGCCAGTTCAGTCCATACTGTACCATGCTAGGCTACCAGCATATATACAGTACATATCAGTACATACAGTACCATGCCTACATTCAGTACCATGCCAGTACATACTGTTGCCATGTCAGTAAATACAGTACCACATCAGTACATATAGTACCATGCCAGTACATTAAGTACCACACCAGTACATACAGTACCACACCACTACATACAGTACCACACTGGTCACTACATACAGTACCACACCACTACATACAGTACCACACCACTACATACAGTACCACACCACTACATACAGTACCACACCAGTACATACAGTACCACACCAGTACATACAGTACCACACCAGTACATACAGTACCACACCACTACATACAGTACCACACCACTACATACAGTACCACACCAGTACATACAGTACCACACCACTACATACAGTACCACACCAGTACATACAGTACCACACCAGTACATACAGTACCACACCAGTACATACAGTACCACACCACTACATACAGTACCACACCACTACATACAGTACCACACCACTACATACAGTACCACACCACTACATACAGTACCATACCACTACATACAGTACCATACCAGTACATACAGTACCACACCACTACATACAGTACCACACCACTACATACAGTACCACACCACTACATACAGTACCACACCACTACATACAGTACCACACCAGTACATACAGTACCATACCACTACATACAGTACCATACCAGTACATACAGTACCATACCACTACATACAGTACCATACCACTACATACAGTACCACACCAGTACATACAGTATCATGTTGGTACATTCAGTATGATACCAGTACATTAAATACCATACCAGTACAACATGTACAGTACAGTATCATGCTAGTACAATACAGTACTGTATACTGTATAGCACAGAGTCACATACAGTGTTTTAAATCATAAATACAAAACAAATTACTGACCAGCACAAATGTGTTAGCACTTACCATCCCTTCAAGGATTTTGCCAAAAACAACATGGCGTTCATCCAACCAAGTTGTCTTAACAGTTGTGATAAAGAACTGGGATCCATTGGTATCTGCTCCTGCATTTGCCATACTCAACCAACCAGGACCATAATGGTGTAACTTAAAGTTCTCATCGGCAAACTTTGCACCATAGATACTCTTACCTAGAAAAAAATGAATATTGTAATTAATTGGACTAGAGACACTAAATCAAATGTTTTCCATGCAGGTGAGTGCAACAAGTGACAGTACTGAAAAAGATGGTGGTGGTACATTTAACCATGTTTTGCAACCTCGACACAGCTAAATAACAACTATACTTAAAACATTGTTTATCATGCTAAAATGGATTAAAAAGAAAGAACTTCATTCTTAATTAAAACCCTATCTTCCCATTATTCTGCAAGAAACAATATTTAATGTGTGCAAAGCTTTGCTTGGTTAAATGTATAAGACACCAATGATCTTTTTCAGTATGGTCAATTGTTTACCTTAACCAAGGGAGTGAGCCAGCTAAAAGCAGCTCCTAATTTGTTTTACTCTGTCTATTAAATGCCAGACAATTTTACTCATCAAAAGGAGAACCCCAGCAATTAAGTGATTAACCCATTCCTGGCAGTCTGAGCCAGCCAAAAACACGAACAGCCTTTATTTAATAGTTGAGTCAGTTTTCTTTGTTCTTACTAGGGATCATGCATGTTGATGAGGGAAAATTAGAAGACAAAGAAATCCTTTGTCAACTTCTAATTTTCCCATGCATGTTGATGAGGGAAAATTAGAAGACAAAGAAATCTTTTGTCTTCTTCTAAATTTCCCACTTGCAATATATTTTCCCTCATCAACATGCACGGGAAAATTAGATGCAACTTCTCTGATCAACCGTGTAAATTTCCTGTCGGTAAGATTCTCAAAGTTTTCCTCGGCAATCATAATATTACAAACTAATAACATGACTTTTCGGGAAATTAGTGATTAAATTTTCCCTTTGCCTCGGGTAGATTTGTAAAACTCCTTGGGCCTGCGGTCCTCGGAGGAAATCGCTAATTTCCCTCAAGTCATGTTATTACTTATAATAATTTATGTTTTTTAGAAAACCTCCTCAACTATTAAATAAGTCAGTTAATTACCTTGAACCTTGGGTTTTATCCAAAAGCCTCGGTTGTCAGTAATTAACTCTTACTTGTTGTTTTACTCTGTCTAACACCAGATGATTTTACTCATCAAAGGGGAAACCATCAGACATCCTATAGCAGCAATGGGTTAACAAGTGATTAACCCATTCCTGTCTGAGCCACTCAAAAACAGTCCCTTTATTATCTTACTCTGTCTATAACATCAGACAATTTTATTCATCAGAAAGAGAATAATCAAACTCTGAATTAGTACCTCCAGTTCCATCTCCTCGAGTAAAATCACCACCTATTAGGAAAATAAATAATATAAAACAATTTAATCCATTAACTGTATGTGTATATATATATATATAGTAACAACAAAGAATGTTAGCTAGAAGGCAAAGCTTGCATAACAAAATTTCGAACAAAATGGTTGCTTCTTAGTTTTGGTCAACAATATAGAGTAGAAGTCAATTAATTATAAACACTAAAATATGGTATATAATTGCACTTGCTATCTATCATATATGATTTTTACCTATATAAACCATACTGTACAAAATTTACAATTCTAAATGATTACCTTGGATCATAAACTCAGGGATTACTCGATGGAACTTGCTTCCTTTGTAACCAAAGCCTTTCTGAAAGAATGAGCAACAAACAAAACAAAACTTAAAGAACTTCTAAAGTGTAAAATGCACCAATTGCACATTCTTTTGTTTCAAGGCCACACCAATTTTATTTTGTGTATTACGGGCCCGCTGACACTAAAAATCCGGAAAACAGAATAAAAATATCCGAGGTTTTGCACTTTTAGTTTTAATAATATTGTTTGGATCATGTTTTGAGCAATATTCATGAACCAGAACCCAGCAGACTTTAGGCAAAACTTTAGGCTCCAGTCCTCTAATATGGAATTATGGGCATGCGCAAAACATGGCAGATCCACAAGATGCTCTCACATGTGCTTTCACGCTGCAGCTTGCTCTTTATATAAATATCTTGGATGTGCCGTGATGGCGGGCCTACCAGATTGTGCGTGGTTCTCTGTTAGTACATTCACAGATCCTGTAAACACTGCAAAATTTGTCTTGCTAACTCTTGTGTCTTATTGATCTGAATCAGTTAGGCAATGGCTAATCTATTATATCAATACATTGTACTATGTTGCTTCAAAAATCCTTTCTTGTGATATATAGATTTCTTGTTGATAAATTTGAACATTCCTGAATCATCAATATAATTTTACTTTTTTTTTTTTCCCTCCTCCGATCCTGAAAAAAGAGGATTTCTGCCCGCAAAACACAAAATAAAATTGGTGTGGCCCAAAGACCCATATATTAGTTACTATAAATGACCCACTACTTTAAATCTTTAAATTTTGTACATGTAAATGGCTTATTAGTCAATCATCCTGGCTACCAAATTAAGCATTTAGTGCCAACCCAACGAAATTAAATATATCCGGTTTGTTCAGGTTAGCTTGTGATTATTTTTGGTTGGGGTCAGACTTAAATTTTTCAGGTTCAGATCAGGTTTATAGCCATAGATATATTTTGGAAATAATTCTGTACTTTACAATACCAATACTGTACTTGGTGAAACTTGTTTTCAGAATTTTCTGTACTTTATTATTTTACTGTCTAACACCAGATGATTTTACTCGTCAATGGAATTGATGTAGCTCCATTGTCAACGCAGGGTAGCGACCAAGGATAACTTGGTGGTTGTGTTTTATCATGTGAAAAAGGGCCAACTTTGACCCACAGGCCCCCCAAGTTATCCCTACCATTGTCTCACTAATACATGTAACCCTCTTGAAAAAAAAAATTGTACTTGTACTTAAAAATTGTAAAGCTGTACTAAGATTTTACCACTTGAGAATATTTTATCCGAAAAGAAACAAATTTATACAAGCCATTTAATACTGTTTTGTGCACAAGTAATACGAATCTGCTTGAATTTAATATACTGTAGTGTTTGTTGCACTGTAGTATTTATCAAAGAAGGCAAATATTTTAAAAATAGTTCTAAAACCAGTGTGACGCTATCGTCCGTGTAAAAGTACCAAGATAATCCGCGTTATGAAACATTCCTTTTCTTCCTGCATCGAAATCTTATCTGATATTTTATTAAATGCGCGAATTGTCGTTCTTACCTCGTGGGTGCACAGTGCCAAGAAGTTCTTGGCTGTCTTCGGAACTATGTCGCCAAAGAGCCCAATGACAATCCTTCCAGCCTCCTTTCCACCGATGGTGATATCAAAATAACACTTTCCGGTAACTTTGGTCTCCTCTACGGCAAAAGCGCTGGCAATAATAAGGGAGAAAAACAGGACATATTTCTCGAAGGCCATCTTGACTGAAGAACAACAAAGGGCAGCGTGTGGTTATATGACATGGTTATATGCATTCATACAAAGCACAATTAGCATGCGTGGACCAATCAGAAGCCAGCGCTAACCAGCTATTGACACGTGGTGAAACACGTGGATATATTATCATGGCAGCCCAATCTTCAGGTGTGACTGCCTGCACTGCAAGGTATTTTCCGTCTGCTAGATCAGCCGTCAGCCGTGTCCAAGCAAGGGAGCACGTTAGAATGTGATACGTCTTGTAAATAAACTAAACTTTACTTACCTAAGTTGTTGACGTTTTGTGCGAGCACGGCGCGAGTCGTCCGAGATCAGTGGAGTCGCCGAGTTCGATAAAACCGCTGACAATATGAGCCCCCGACGAGCGAGGCGAATACTCCCCGAAGATAGGGCTATACGCGAGGTTATTCGGCTCGCTCGTCGGGGGCTCATATCGTCAGCGGTTTTATCGAACTCGGCTCGCACAAAACGTCAACAACTTTAGGATCACATTCTGGGAAAGCGGTTGCAAAGCTGCCAGAAGGCAGTCGATTGACCAGGCCGATCTAATGAAAGCCCAAGGACTACGGTCGGATTTATCCTGGGCATCTGATTGATTGATTGCTTGTGTCAGTTTTTGTAAACGGATCAAGGAAGGAAGGAATTGAAGGGTAGGGAGGAGAGAAGAAAGGAAGGAAGGAGGAAAGGAGGAAGAGGGAAGATAGGGAGGAAGAAAGGAAGCAAGCAAGCAATTAAGGAAGGAAGAAAGGAAGCAAGCAATTAAGGAAGGAAGAAAGGAAAGAAAGAGGGAAGGAATATGGGAACGGGAGGAAGGAAGGAAGGAAGGAAGGAAGGAAGGAAGGAAGGAAGGAAGGAAGGAAGGAAGGAAGGAAGGAAGGAAGGAAGGAAGGAAGGAAGGAAGGAAGGAAGGAAGGAAGGAAGGAAGGAAGGAAGGAAGGAAGGAAGGAAGGAAGAAAGAAAGAAAGAAAGGAAGAAAGAAAGGAAGGGAAGGAAGGAAGGAAGGGAAGGGAGGAAGGAGGGAGGGAGGAAGCAAGGAAGGAAGAAAGGAAGAAAAGAAGGAAGGAAGGAAGGGAGGGAGAGAGAGAGGAAAGGAAGGAAGGAAGGAAGGAACGAAAAATGGAAAGAGAGAGGGATAAATTAATATTTAGAAAACTATAATCACTTTAAAACATAATCACTAATTCATGTATTAACCTGAAGCAGTTTCCCCTATCATAACGTGATAACGGCTCAAAAAAATTTAATAAGAAAGTAAAATTTAAGCAAACAATTTCTTAATATGCGGTTCAAAAATACGTTATGGAGTAGATTCTAAATTGTTATTCCTTCTGTTGCCACGACAAATGGCTTTCCTACAGGCAATGATCCACATTCTACAATTATCACATCTTTCGTAGGTCGATCTTTTTCGTTTGTTGGAACTTTTTCAATTTTTTTTACCACATCCTGATGTAAAAAAAAATAAATTAAAGTCAATGGTGTTTGAATGATTATATCTTAATTAAGTTTGTTATACAGCGGCATTTTCATCTCAAACATAGCTCGAAGCGGATGTTGCAACGATTTGTGACGTCAAAATTAAAAAAAATTCCCGTTGTCCATCAAATCAGGCAAATTGAAATGTCGCGGACATAAAGCTTAAAATTCAACAATAGAAGATTTTCTCCGGTTGCACCCCACCTAGTTTTTTTAGTTGTTTTTTCCCCCCATCTCAATTCGTCAGAATTTATGGAGGGTCCTGAAGGGGGGCACCGGTGCAGATCCCATTTTCCCAGCGTAGTTTGTTACGAAATCCCATTCCCATTCACTAAACATTTTAAAATCCCAGTCACGTGTTCTCATCACTAAAATTCTTCCCATTCCCAGTGGCACTTTAATCCCATTCTCAGTGATGGAAATGAAGAAAATCCCAGTTCCCAGTGGTGAAAAATGAGCAAATCCCAGCTCCCATTTTACCCTTCAGGACCCTCTTTATGCTTCAAAAATCAGTAAACTACAATCATGGCCAAAAGTTTACGGGACACAGTCGGTAAATGGCGCTGTTATATTTGTTTTGTTAACTCGTTATTTCATTATTGTAACTTTAGTTTTACTATCTTATAGCCCCTCCCCCGTGCAATGTTGAGTGTCTAAGACAGGAAAACATAATAGAATACAATGTGGTGACAAAATATTATTGCTACATTCACTTTCACATAAAATTTGCTACAACTATAAATATGACTTGATAGTAAGTTGCGCAGCTGAGAGCCAAATATTTTGGCGTTGCACTATTATTTCATCATGTTTCATGTTCTTCACATTACCATGTTAAATGTGTGACATGTTGCCATATGAAACATGAGCGAAATTACACAAATCACAACATTGCAGGGGGAAAGGGGGGGGTGTTCAAATTCATACCAAAAAGTATCGTCAGTGGCCCACCACTTTTGGTCATGATTGTAGATATCGTTAGAAAGCTATTAATTTGTAGAATACAATGGTGGCACCTCCCCTGGTTAATGGTTTTCTTATACTAGTTTTCAAAAACTCATTAATAATTCAAGAGGAAAACACAAAGAAAAATCATGACCGTGACGTGTCTCTATATGTGATAGAGACACGCTCGCTATTTTCGATGAACTTTTTCTTCGATTTAGCCGCTCCGACAACTTCAATTTTCAAAATTGATTTCTGTATATGAGCTTATTATATGGATAGTTTTTGAAGCCATTTATATCATAAAACATTCGCAGTACGTGTTTTATCAGATCTAAAACACTCGGCTATCGTCTCGTGTTTTAAATTTGATAAAACACTGCTGCTCATGTTTTAAGTGCAGATAGTTAAAATATGAGCGGCCGATCTTTATGGGCATTTACAATGGCGAGCTAACTTACTTATCAAATTCTAAGTACTGTTTAATAAACGAGCAGGAGTGTTTTATCAGATATAAAGACACGAGGCGAAGCCGAGTGTTTTCATATCTGATAAAGCACGAACTGCGAGTTTATTGAACGGCTTCAAAAACGAACCACTTGGTAAGTTCTTTGGCGTAGTAAGTTTGAAAAATAACTTTGTCCAAGCCGAGAAAATTAAAGCTAAAGTTTATGTAAATCAGGAGGTATCTTTATCACATATAAAGACACTGATTAAACTTTAATTTCTTTTGAATTTTCCTCATGAATTATTAATGCCTTTTTGAAGTGTAAATGACGAACACTTTGTTTAAGAGTCGTAGAAAATGTTAAATAAGATCATTTTAACTCAGAAAAAGCTCAATTTGAGGCACTAGTGCCTATTAACTTTGATAAAACGTTGATGTTTTATTAATCAATGTTTTATCCGTATTTAAAGATGCTGATTAAACATTCATTTCTTTTGAATTTTCGTCATGAATTATTAATGAATTTGATAAATCATTACATAAACATGGACAGCAAAACTAGCAAAAGTTTAAGACATTTTTCACTTACCATTCCTTCTAGAACTTTCCCGAAAACAACATGATGACCATCGAGCCAAGATGTTTTCACCGTAGTAATAAAGAACTGACAGCTATTGGTGTCTTTGCCTACATTAGCCATACTTAACCAACCAGGACCATAATGGCTAAGCTGGAAATTCTCATCCTTGAATTTCCCACCATAAATGCTTCTTTCTATACATAAACATGAGGTAAGAGTAAATCAATTGGACTTGACTTTTTCCCTTAAACAAAATTAATAACTACTTAATATCCGAGAGTGAGGTAATATATCCAACACGAGTCAGTGTTCTTCCTCCGATTTCTAAATACAGGCAAGCGGGTTGAAAATACGAGGCGAAACCGAGTTTTTTTAACCCACTTGGCTGTATATAGACATCGGAGGAAGAACACTGACTCGAGTTGGATATAGCTTCTCAAACGAATCGATATTTTAAGAGAAAATCGACCTCAAAGTTTGCTAAATTTGACCGTAATTTTCCTCCGATTTCTAAATACTGATTAAATTCAAAATTAATCTTGTATTTCTTGGTCTTCGCTTCCTTTATAAACTTCGTCAAAACACCGAACTAGCGTTATTTTCTTCTGTTTCTTGCTCGTCCGGATACTAGAATTTATTTTTATAATGTTCATCGTCGTCTATTTCGTCTATTTTCGCCGTTTTTCGGCAATAAAAGTTTCTTAGGATTTTTTGTTTGTTTCCAATCGTAAGGCATTAACAATTTTCATAATGCCCGTGGGCATTACGGAGAAATCTCGCCTCGTCAGCAACCAATCACAGCGCGTGATTTTACTAGAAGTAATCCGTGCCATATAATAAAACTTCTTATTAACCGAGAGCGCGGTCATTACGGGAAAATATCTGACCGAGGTCTTGACAGTACAGACCGAGCCCATAGGGCGAGGTTCGTACATAAAATACCGAGGTCTGATATTTCCCGTAATGACCAAGCGGTCGAGGTTAATAAGAGGTTTATAAACAACATACTTTACATACGTATAGCGTGACATAGAATCGTCATTTTCAATCTTGTTCTTCTATTGCTTTCATGATAGTAAGGCTCTCTTTTAGACTGTTCATCGTCCGACTCATACACGATTTAGTGCTTAGTTTACTAAATTCATTCAATTTTTGCGGCTTTTCAAAGTTTCCTTTCGTTCTTCGGGCTTTGTAAACAAAATGGCTAACCAAATCCGTAATCCGGACCATTACTGGGAAATTACGGACCGGCACGTGACGTGTCTCATCCAATCAGAGCACGCAATTCCACCGGAAGTAGCTTGTGTCATATAATAACTATATTTATATACTAGATAACTCTATCAGTTATATCTAAAAGCCTGTTAACAAGGAGGTAGAGTTACCCTAGCACCGGGGTTACCCTGGTACACGGGTCAAAGTTAGCCCAGGTTTACAAGCAAAATTTCACAGGTGAGTCACCCCGCTGCCTGGGTCAACTTTATTAGACGTGGTTACCAAGCACTAATAACAAGAAGGCAAGAAGCCTGGAACTAGTAAAACGTCCCGGGTATAGGTGTTGATCTTTTTAAAGACCTATCTTTCGATAACCGTGCAAGAAACAATATTTACTATGCGCAAAGGATTGTGGTTCAATGTACAAGTCGCCATCTTTTTTGGTATGGTCAAATGGAGGCTTTATTTAAAATAAGAGTTTCTTACCCCCACTTCCATCACCTGGATCAAAATCACCACCTAATAGATAAAAAAACAACAGGGAAGACATACACAGGTGATTAGAACTGTCAGAACATGATTTTGGTCTTTTATTCAGTTGTACTTATAACGAAACTTTCAAGTCGTAATCTGCATGTATATATAATAATCATTGAACTGAATTTATATCCTTCATTAAAAAAACTTGTTTTTTAATTAATGTTTCCTATATTTCATTTTATAATCTTGGACTGAGCATAACCAATATTTTTTCTATTTAATTTTCTTTGTCTCAAATTAAATGAAAGTATTAACATTCTATTGTTATTATACCTTGAATCATAAATTCGTTGATAATTCTGTGAATTTTTGTCCCTTTGTAGCCATACCCTTTCTAAAAACAAAAAAAGAAGAACCTTTTCAGAAAAACTCCAGTTGCTAAAATTTAGTACAACAAGATAAACCTTTTGACAAAGGGCCTTTACTGTCGTGGCAATAGAAGCGTTCTGAAAAAAGTTGAACAATTCATTTCGTAAGTTCTACCAATTCATTTCATGAGTTCCTCAAATAGTTGATGAAGTTCGTTGACGAATTGCCAATTCAAACTACTTTACACTTCCTGCTTTCATCCTATTGGTTACTTAATTACTAAATACTTAATTACCTGGGAAACGAGAGACTCTGGGATAATCCGTTTCAAATCGTTACGTTATTGACTGAATAGTGAGCATAAGTTGGTCTGAAGTGACCGGAAGTAGAATTAATAAAACCAAAATAACAAAGATGTCGGACGACAAGACTCCAGTGAAGACGTTGCCGCGATCGATATCTTCGCCGTATGTGTGTAGATGCTGTAATTCGAGCTTCGTCAGCAACCCCATTGACTTGTTTGGGGAAAAGTCAAACAAGGAGAACATACTATCCAGATTCCGCTCGGATATTTACGCATGCGTACCTCAACGGGAATAACAAGAATCCTGTGATTTGAAACGGGTTATCCCAGAGTCTCTCGTTTCCCGGGTGGGGAACGTGGGCTCTGGGAACGAGATTGATTTCCGACACTTTCCAACATTAGCCCCCCTGCCCCCCCCCGGCCACGACGCCCTGAAACACCTCGAAGTTGGTTAAAGGGGAACTCCTATAAAAATTAATTTATATTCAATATATTATATATATTACATCAATATACCCCGTATAAGTGCTTAATATTATTTATAGTTTTGTTATATCTGATTTTGTTTTCGAGAAATAACGTTCAGTTTTGCATTCGTATATTTTGCTTACGGACAGCGCCATTTTAATTTGACTGCTCAACGTTGGTGTACAGCGGTCGCTTTCTTTTCAATGTTGACGTCATTGAGTGCTTTTCTTTTGTTTCTAGCACTCAATGACGTCAGCATTGAAAAGGAATAACCGCTGGGCACTAATTTCGAGCCCACAAAACAGATCGTAAAGTGTCCAAAACACAAAAAAACGAAAATGAAAAGGTTACTTCTCGGAAACAAATGCACGTATCGTAAAACTATCAAGCCTGATGTTTAAACATGATACTTTAAACGTTATACTAAAGTTCCCTTTTCAAAAAATTCGACTTGCGCTTTCTTGCATGTGCTTGATATTGTACATCAAAACGTTTAAATCCAGAGACCGAAAAACAACAAACGATCTGCTGGTGGATGGAAGGTTATACAGCATCCTCATAGCGACCCTATAGCGCCATAGCATCCCCAGGCAGTCTCTGTAGTATGCAATACTACCGCATAGGACACCCATATAGGTCAGTATAGACTAGTTCCTAGTCCTCTTGTCTCTCGAACTTATTTTGGTGACGTCACAGTATAGGGATCGAGCGAGAGGACTAGCGGAAAATGTTCATCTTTATCTATCATGAATCCTGCTGGAGCTCGGATTCTTTAATCTTTATGAACGAGGGCACTTAAACAAACTTCTTCTTGAGAGCAGACAGCAAACGAGTAGGTTTCTTTATTTTACATTACGTTAAAAGGTTGTTACATACGAGGCTTTATAAAGTAGTGTTCGGCGTAGGAAGTGATTGTGTTGAAACACATTCATACAAATCGAAATATGCTATTTTAACTTTTCGGCAGTAGACCAACTTTGCTATATGTTATAAAGAATTGTGCAGACCGACGTGAGTGTTATCTGCCTTGGTTTTCCGCCAAACGGCCGTTTGGTGCCTGTATAATTTGGGGCCAGTTTTGGTGCCATATTTGGGGCCAAGCAAAACATTTTATTCCAGGCCTCTCACAATTTCGGTCTGCCGCTCGACGTTAAAAAAAGAGGCCTGGGAACCAGGCTGAGGTCAGTACCTGACTGTAATATATAGTACGGAGTACCCATCTGACTATGCTCGAACATACACAGAAACCGATGACGCTCCAGTCCCTCAGACAACCGCCAGAAACACGGTAGAGTTTTCCGTCAAACATTTTATATATACTGGCACGTAATTTTATTCACGTAACCTGTAAGAAAAAGCACAAAGAACACAATATACATTTTGCGAATAACATGTTCATTAAAAGTGCTCTCCAGTCCGTTCTGCGCACGATCCGTCGTCAACACCGCTGCCAAACGTTTTCGTACCACAAAAAAAGAGCGGGAAAACACTGAAATATTTGGACTGTTCCGAGAGTCCGACACAAAAGTTAAAATTATAAGCATACCACCAAAAAGATAAGGTAGGTAATTTGTGCATAGCTTCTTTGTCAATATTGTAACATCTTCTGAAATAACCCCTTCGTAATTTTCATTACCCTTTTTTAAAACACAAATGAATAGTCGAGTCTTACTTAGTCTTTACTGTCTTGTTGTTGTTGCCACGGCTAGTTCCCACTTCTCTTGCAATGTTTACTCTAGCAAATTCACGCATGCGCAAACGTTTGGCAGCGGTGTTTCCGTCGTCTTTGTTTTGTGAGTCAATGTCACAAGCAAGACATTCGTAGATAATTACATGAATTAGTAAGTACCCTGCTCAGTGTAAACTATTCTGACTTCTGAGCAAGATGGCGGAAACCAATGGTCGGCGTTAGATCATATTGAATTAACGTACAGTGACGTCACAACTTGGCTATGCCGGAAGTTTTGAGATACCCGGGTAGTGATGTAATTGCGGGAAAATTGCGATAAATAATTCATATTAAGTATGTATTTATAATAAAGATGCAAATGACCTTATGAGCGAAATGTCAGCACGCAAAACTCGTGGCTAGACGGTGATTCAGTCAATGCAAAATTTGCACAACTTTCAATCTGATTCTCTGCTATTTATAAAAAAGGGATGTCGGGTAAAACACTTGTATTAAGTCACGATTCATATAAACAACAATAATCAATATCCCGATTCTCTCTCATCTGGAGTCCGTCTGCGCCGTTCGTGAGGAGTTCTGATAACTCAATCTTTTATCTTGTCCTCATTACTCGATGTATTTGTTTGTTTTTGCATCAAACACTGAAAGTCGTCAAAGAAGGCACGCGGACGTTTATCTTGAAACTTATACTGTCCTTCGCTTTTAATACACGCGCGCCAATCCATTTTAAAAGTTCCAAGTTGTGACGTCACTGTACGTTAATTCAATATGATCTAACGCCGACCAAAACCAAGCGAGTCGGCGAGGATGTCTCTTCTAATTTCTTCTATTTCTTCTAAAAATGTTTTTTTCGCGTACAAGTAATGAAGATAAATGTTTACAATCTTGAAAGTGATATCAGTATTTTTTTTTGTAAATAAAAAGTGTAAACATTAGTTTCGTACATGCGCAGAACGGACTGGAGAGCACCTTTGACCCATTGCTGCCTAGTAAAATCCTCGATCTGGTTTTAAACACAGTAAAATAAAAAAGCGACCTCAGGCAGGAATGGGTCAAATTTATCACAGAGTAAAGATTCAAATATGAAATGAAATGAAAAAATAAAATGAAATATAGGGCCGAAGCGTCATTCCATTCCCTGAAAATAGAAAATAGATAATACGAATCCATCCACTCAATTTTTGAATTATGCATGATACTGTGGGTCGGTCAGAAACTAGTTGGCAGCTTGCTGCAAGTACTTGTATCTCATTAAAAATAACTCACAATGAGAAAACAAGCGCTGCGAGTTGTTTTTAATTAGATGCAAACACTCGCGACGAACTGCCAGCTGGTTTTTGCGATGACTGGAAAAGAGCCTTAAAACCTGCCACGTACACGCGTAAAAAACGCACAACTTGTTCACGGTTGTCAACAGACGTGAACAATGTTGTGCTGCTCGACGTGAACAAGTTGTCAACAAGTTGTTCACTTATGGTTCGAACAACTTGTTCACGGATAAGTCAACAGTCATGAACAAGTTGTTCCAACAGCACATTTTTATAGCCAACAACGTTGTTCGCACATGATACAACATGTTGTAACAGCATGACGAAATAACAACGATGAACAACAATGTTACAACAATGGTGAACATGGTTGATGTATCAACACGTTCTTCGGTTGTTACAACATGCGTGAACAACGGTTGTTGTTTCATCAAGCTGTAACAACTTGTTGAAACAATGATGAACAATGTTGTTCATTTATTAATGTTGTTCACATATGTCAACAAGTTGTTACAGCATTGTTCAGGCAACAATGCTGTAACAACTTGCGAGATTTTTACGCGTGTACCCAGGCGCGATTGGAAACGAGAGCACGCAAGGAGCGATGGGATTGGAGTCTTCCATTTTAAACGCCTTTTTCCCATCAGCCTCTTCGCGCAACACCTTCCTCCCCAAATTAAAAGACTCCTGGGTACGAGGCAGGATTAAGACAATATTTTATATTTGAAATTTGTTATTCAGATTTTCTAGAAGAGTCTACTTAGCAGAGCAATATTTTGTCCAGATTATCCATCATTCCATGCGCAAATTGAAAAGAAAGATTTGTCATAGTTGAAGCATGCATGAATTTTAAAAGGACTGGATAGGAAACTAATAGTCATGTGGGGTGTTTTGAGCCTTTTGATTGGTTAACGTTCACTCAGTTTGCAAAATGGTTGAAACCTAGTTGCAAATTGTGATGTCACGAATGGCGTGAGTATGCTTGTTTTACTGAGGTTTTTAAGTGAACTTTTCTTCAAATTCTTCATGTTCTCACATTCAGATGACTATGTTGACGTTTCAAATGATTTTATCGCCTTACAAACCTACCTAAGCCACAATCGAGTGTTCGAGGTAAACGTTGTTGATCTTTGTTTTGATGTTTCTGTGTTGCTTTGAAGAAACTGGGGTTGTTATGCTCACGCCATCAAGTTTCCTATGATGCTACCAGTCTTTTTACTATCCATGGTTGAAGTGTGATAATCATAAGTATTTCTTTTCAATTCACACACGGAATGATGGGTTATCAGAAGAAAATATCGCCGCGCTCTGCTAAACCTCTCTATTTTAGCACGCGGAACGCATTATTTCATTCTCGTTCGCAGAGCGCTATTTTCGAACCATGCTGGGTCTGACTTTAGTATTTTACTTTGTCTAACGCCAAACGATTATTACTTGTCAACGGGAGAACCCTCTGTCGTGAAGGAGTACTAGTTGTCTCTGTGAACGAGAATAGAAACGGCTACCCCTTTTGGGAAGTACAGAGAGTTCAATTCACCATGAAGTGCTTACGGCGGTTGCGTACGTCACTTTGTGCTTGTGCTTGTTTCACAAAGGTGAATAGAACAGACAGTGGCGTAGGAAGATGTGAAATATTGGGTGAGCCGAAGGCTATAGCAAAGTAAAATTTCGGGGGGGGGTGTAATTTTTGGATGTCAGCAAAACATTAAAAATTAATATTTACACTGACTTTATTGTTACCAATACTAAGGACTATATATTTTTCTTTTAAAACTGGATGCTTGGTATAATATTGCTTAATCGACCCTCGGTTAGCACTCATGTCCATTCATTTGCTCAGCTATACCAAGCTATACCCACGGAAACTGACTAATAAATAGCCTACCTCTTAGTGTTGTACCCAGTCTCTTTTTTTGGCTCCCCCAGGGGCCGCAGCGGGGGAGGGGCAGGGGGGCTTTAAAGTGGGCTTTAGCCCCCCCCCCCAACTTTTTAGCCCAGGCAAAGAAATAAAAGCTTTGAAAAGTTGGGCTATATCGATTTACGGTGTGGAGGGCCCTCCCATAATATTGCGATTGCATACATTTTGTAGTAATATATATGCTAAAAATATAGATAGACTAAAAATTGTGGTTTGTCTTCATAATTTGTTGTTAAAACGTCATTCAAAATGCAGGAAATAACGTTTTAGAACTTTAGCAATTCAAAAATTTCCCGGGGGATCACGCGCCCGGACCCCCTAAAAAAGTTTCGCGCCGCGAAAGCCCCCATTCCTTTTAGCCCCCCCCCCCCACTTTAAAAGGCGCTCCGCGGCCCCTGTCCCCGCCTCTAAAATCAACAATGCCATGACCTTGGCCATAACACTAACAATCAAAGCAGCAGCTGTATACATATGAAATAGAATGTAACATTAACTACTTTCTGCCTCAAACACTTAATAGCTCTAGAAACACGTAATAGTGATGTTGAAGGAATGAAAACCACAGTTGGCAGACTAAGCAATTACGTTTTTGAATTACATGAAATATTGGGTGGGCCGCGGCCCCCGCTTCCTACGCCACTGGAATAGAGGCGAAACGCACGATCGGAAATCGCATAGAAAATCGGCCACTTTCATGGGGCAGTTCGCAGTCCACGTGCGTGCTGGCTCAAGTGAGTTGTCGGCCGTGTATTGATGACGTTTACACGCAAGATATTCGTTCTACGCATGCGTAGCTAATACAGGTCAGCCCGTATTTCGCGAGCCTCGACAGCCGCCATTTTCGATCGTGCCACGTACGAGATTGCACGTTTTTCTGTGCCCACGAGCGTCATCGACAGTGGCACGAATAAAAATCTCGTGCCCACAGTCTCTCATTTTTTGTCAGCGGGAGAGCGTGGAGGAGACTAAAAGCTGGAGATTGTGAGATGACAGTGACAACGAAGTCATAAATAAAGTATAAAAGAAAGTTTAACAGTTGAAGGTGTTCTTAATTGACTTTGGTTTACATCATGACAATAAAGCGCACACTGATTTTCGGTTTTACCAAGCAAGACGCAGGGAACGTGGTCACGAAATGAAAAAAAGTACAATCAGCTCCTCTTAACATTTTAATATATGCCGCATATAAAATGTTAAGAGGAGATTTAATATGCCTTAGTATAAATCACATTTTATTGTTAGACTAAGCAAAGTATAGATTTATCTATAAGGGCTGATAAAACGCTTCGAATCTGATGAAAGACTGAAGGAACAGTGTCGGCTGTCGTAATCCGAGCCATACCATGCATGAAAACACTGATGACGAGTCATTACACAGTGCACAGTGAGAGAAATCATGAATATGTGAGCTCTCTTGTTCTCCTCTTATTCTCATACCACCTCTTCTCCCTTGACTTTCGATTATGTAAAAATATTGTCTTTTAAGTCCCTTTTAAATATCAATATGGTTCGTATTAACACAGTGATGCAAAACAAAACAAAACACTGTTCAACTCATACAATTAAATATATAATTAAGCCCTTTATCATAAATATTCAAAATGGCCTTGATACCCTTTAGTCTTTTGCGCTGTTTTAACTCTTTCCTGTCCGAATCGGTCTTTAGTATTTTATTCTGGCTAACGCCAGACGATTTTATTCATCTCTGGGGAAGCCCTCGGACAGGAATGAGTTATAAACTATCTCTCTAACTCTTTCCTGTCCGAATTGGTCTTTAGTATTTTATTCTGGCTAACGCCAGACGATTTTATTCACCTCTGGAGAAGCCCTCGGACAGGAATGAGTTAAACGACGCGAGAAACGAACAGTCGACGTATTGAGCTGAGGCGAATTCCTAAATTGGTCGTGAGTGCGACGTCTATCTAAAACGAGCCTAACATAAGGTTTAGACGTTGCACTAACGTTGAATTGAAGAATTCGACCCTTGCGTCGATTATTTCGAAGAATGCGTCAACTTTTCGTCGTTTAAAACAGGGCTAACGTCGGCCTTTAGTTGCTGACGAAAGCGATAAAGATTTAAACGCACGATTGCGTGCATTTGCGCAAATAATTACAGCGAAGCATTCTGCTATATGCTATCTCGTGTTCAGTAATCAGAGATGAAAGATATTAATTTATGACTAAACTAAGCATGGACATTTACCATGCGCTTATGACTTATCAAGTAACAGTTCATGTCTTTAGAATACAATATTCATTCATTATATATGTGCTACAATATACTATATTACTTCGGCCTCCAACGTAAATTATCCCGCGCGCTGATTTCTAAAATCATATTTACAAGATGTCAACAGACACGACGCAACGCACAAGCGCTCATTCGTGTTTGAATAAGAGCGACGTCTCGGCCTAAGGGACAGTGATGACCGCAGTCGCAGTTGAACATTGAAAGCAATAA
This sequence comes from Paragorgia papillata, assembly GCA_035771165.1. Taxonomy (NCBI): domain Eukaryota; kingdom Metazoa; phylum Cnidaria; class Anthozoa; order Scleralcyonacea; family Coralliidae; genus Paragorgia; species Paragorgia papillata. Next base: position 1,802,938 of record JAWNZC010000336.1, on the reverse strand, counting down.
TGGCAATACATACAAGCACCGAAGAAATTTAAATGCATACCTCATGAGTACAAAGCTGGTAGAAATTTTCAACCGTCTTAGGAACAATCTTGCCAAAAAGCCCGATGACAATCCTGCCAACTTTCTGTCCGTCTATGGTCATGTTAAAGAAACATTTCTTCGTCACTTCGGGTTTCGGAACCTTGCCGGCGCACGACGCTACCGCAAGGAAGAGTATGGCTACGAGAAAAGATGCTACAGACGCCATGATCGCAGGAAAGAAGGAACGCGCATGGGTTGGCAAGTTGGTTTTATAGTATTATCCGGAGATTATATCAAATTCGTCTGCACCAATCGGAATCCTTGTTGCGTTGAGAACAGTAGTGGTTGTTATGTTTTATTCATTTATTGCCACGTCAGCAGAAACAAAGACAACGTCCAGGACTGCATGCAGCGCCGGATTTAGGACTGTGGAGGCCCCTGGGCGGTCACTGACCAGCACAATATATCAATTCTATTTCTGAATGTATGCTAAGTTACATAGTCATATTTTTTTGAAGAAGATGTAGGTAATTGGACTGACACTGGGGTTATATAATGTAGATGAATAAAATTTGCAAAGAATGCGGTATATGGCCTTAGGCCAAAAAGCGCATCTTGCTGTATTTTTTGTTAATTTGCGAAGGCAACGACGGTTGAAGGGCAGTGTAAATTTCATACGGGAGTAAGTTAGACAATTATAAGAAAGGATTAAAGATACGTAAGTAATATTCAGTATATATAGTACATGGGACACAACCCTCTATATATCATATATATCATCTATATATCTATATATCATCCATATATCTTTTGTCTTGTTTTTTATTCGTATTTTGGGCTCTCAAGATTTTTTTCATTTCAACACCTATTTTTTCAACTTTCAAGACATTTTTGTGGAGGCCCCCTCCCCCTTTAAAAATTATTTTGGGGGGGCCCCTGGGCGACCGCCCAGTCCGCCCTGTCCTAAATCCGGCACTGGGGGACTGCATCTCCACAAGGTCACTCCAAAACGACATTTTTAGGTGACGAAATGTCTTCTAGGGTTCGCTTTATCCACCAACATATCGCCGTACACGTTAATTTTGTCGTGTTCCCACTAGCCATGACATATGCATGCGTGGCGACCTAACTTCCACGTATTATTATTAATATTTAATATATTTGTCGCAAATAAAAACATATATACATAAATAGAACAAGTGTAAAAAGACAGGAAATTTAAAAATGACAGGCGGAAAAAACAGGACTGAATTTAACAATTAAAATATTTACAAGTTAAAATTTTTAAAACACAAACTTATATTGTGCCGGGAATAACATATTCAGTTTCACGTTTTTGCCTATAAATTTTTATATAACTTTTAAATAGGTTTACACTAGTGATGCTTTTGTAATCTTTAGTTAATACGAGCACTGCTTGCGCTTTGGGCATTACAATCTACTTCTGAGAAGCTCTGTAAGGTCCGACAAGCTGGATTTTTACAACTGGCTGGTTCAGTTTTGCGGCGCTGACCTGGGTTGCGCGATTTTTTTTCCTGACCACAAGGGTCGAGGTTTATATAATGGATGACCACTACTCAAAGGAACCGTCCAGTCCGTTCGCGGCTATTCTAAAACATGTCGTCACAGTGTCACTCATGGCTCTGGAGTGGTCGTCACTCCCGTCAAAAATGTTTTCCCAAAAAGCTGTAAACCAGGTTATTCAGAAGAATGAAGATTGCTAAAATTTGATACTTACTGAAGCTTGACGACAAATTTGGGAAATTTAACAAATTTGACGACATATTTTGGATTTGGAACTAGCCCCAACGGGACTAGTTTAAGGACTAGTTTTTTAAGGAAAAGTTTACTCTTTATGTTTCTCTCTGATGAAGGGCCTTCGCTCGAAACGTTAGCTAGACTACTATATCCCAAAAGGACTGAACGGGTAGCACAAGATGCATGAAGTATTGATATCTTCAGCCATGTTTCTGCTGGCAATGGGATTTGCTGGCGCATGTACTACGGTACCGGTGACTCCAGTCATTCGGAACATTTACAGTGATTTACTGCCCAGTGTATTTTTGAATGAGGATTTCGACAATGAAGGTTCTTGGTGTCTTGTCAATAATTGTTTTTCTAGTTGTTTTGTTGTTGCATATTAACAAAAGTTCGGCAAAGAAAGGTCCAAAGGTGACAGAAAAGGTAGTATATTCTATTGTAAATACTTTAGTAGTTTAATAAATAAAAGTTTATCGATAATAATGTATCAAATTATAGACCACTTTCATAAAGGCCTTTAAATATTCTTTTGTGTGCATCTAAATGACCATTTCTGACCTCGTTTATATGAAGCAAAGATCCTTTTGAACTACAGTACAGGCATACAAACAAGGTGAGAAGGGGTTTATATTAAGATGCACATAAAAGAATATTCAAATTAGTCGCTATTATGAAAGTGGTCTATACAGTACGAGAGTGCATTTTCGGTGCTTCCCGCCAGATATATCCTGGCGGAACGAAGCTAAGCTATCTGGCTCAGCGGCGAGGCCAGCATAAATTGAGTGGGGGGGGGGGCATGAAGCACGGAAGGCGAGAGACAACCATGAGGTAACCCTCCCCCCCCCCCCAAACAGTTTCTCATCAGATTTGGAAGAATTATAAAATTGGTCTTAAAGAAAAGTGGGGGGGTCTGGACCCCCCCCCCCCCCATTTCCCCTGTGGCCTCGCCACTGATCTGGCCACGGCAGCTAAATTGGTGGGAAATTTGAGCTTCAAGTCCTGGTGGTGGTGGCAGCGGAGCCCTGGACTCATAAATCACATAAGGCTCTACCTTAATTTTCTCAATTTGCACGCTTTTGGTGGAACCTGAGTTCTACATTGACGTACTAACCTGGTACGCTGGTGCAGTTATCCGGCAGCAGAAAATTATGGAATGCACTCTGGATACAGTACTGTGGCTTGTCTTCCCGGAGTAATAGGGGTCAGCAGGCATCTATGCATATACTAAGGTTTCTGATTGGTTTAGATAACCTACCGTAACCCAAACAAAAACTTTATCAAAAACCCTAATCAGTAGTAAACAGGCATGGGAACAAATTGGTAATAGAGACCATTTGCATGGTGATGTACAGTACAACGGCATTGAGTGGCTACAACTACCAGAATGCTGTACCAGCAAAGTACAGTGGAGTCCCACTATAGCGCGCATCATTATAACGTGTGACTCGGTATAATGCGGTTGATCCTTGGACCCCAAAATTTTACTTTTCCTGGTTTGTCATTTGACGACTTATACTTATGTTTACCAACAGTACTAAAGTTCACCACAGACTGCTAAATTCCACAAAATAGAGACAGAATTGATGTGTAATATGACTCTGAAACTGAAGTCTCTATTATGCTCATTGCCTTGGAGACAATTTGATCTTGTCAGCTGACGATCGCTGATCATCCTGAATAATTGTGATTATTACGAGATAAAACAACAACGCGGCAGTGCGATCATTGCGAGATATGAAAACCATGCTCAAATATCCTATTTCAATTCCATTTTGTTGAAGTCTTTCTTGAGCGGACGTCAAACTTCTTCAGTCGCGATTTGGATTGTTAGAATCGAACAGAAAGTGCTTCTGGCAGTACTCAATCTCACTCCCAGTACTCAGCCCACAATATTGCACCAGAACTGAGTGAGAAGAGTACTGGGAACGAGATATTTGGCTGTACCTCGCAATAATGCGCTTCATTTATAACGTGTCACCACTAAGGACCCCAACTACCATGTTATAGTGAGGTTATAATTTAATTGAACTGTTCAAATGTTTTCTTTCTCCTAACTTCTCTCTATCTTGTACTGTATACAGTAACTAATTCATGTAACTACAAAATCTCAAATTTAAAAAAATTCTCAGCAGTTTACCACAACGTTTCTACATTTCCAACACTTTCTAACATTAGGGCCCCCCCCCCAGTGGCGTAGCCAGGGTCTTGGGTTTGGGGGGCGAGAACCTCGATCACCTAGGGGGGTCCGAAAATTTTGGATTTCTAGGGTCTTGGAAATACTATTTCCTGCATTTTGAGGCAAGTATTTAAGAGTAATCTAAAAGCCATAAATTACATAATTTTGTTGAGATCAAACCAGAACATAGAATGATACACGTCAGAATATCTTTAGATTTATTTATAAACAAGTCATAAATGTAAAAACAGGTTGGAGGCATTTTGTATAGACCCTTAGTATTGTAATTTATAGCATATGCATGCCTGCAATATATATAACACATCACTATCTACTCACTCGGACTTAAAACAACTGTACCCCCCCCCCCCCTCCCCTTACAAGTTTCTCTGCAGATTTACACTTTTCACAAGAATGGTCTTGGAGACCATTGGGGGGTGGGCAACCACCCCCCTCACCCCCCTTGGCTACAGCACTGCCCCCCCCTACCACGATGGCCCTGAGCAAAGTGAAAAGGTGGTTTTGTCGGAAGTTTGGACATGGTAAACAAAAGACGCAAAAGAAAACAACAATGTGGATGTTTTTCTTATGCTTGTTCTTTTTATTGAATATTTTGCAGTTAAATATTATTTTGACTAATACAACAATAATTCATTGGACAACAGTGCAACTTGCAGTGCCTATATAGGAGCGTTTTATATTCTGCATGTAAAAATGTGCAAGCTGTTACAGACCTGCAAGCAAGTTGTTACAAGGCTGTTCAACAGGCTGTCACCGTCATGTGTTTGCACTGGCTGTCACAGTCTGTTAACATGTCTGTAACAGGTTGTTGACAACTTGTAACAAGGCTGATGACTCCAACAGACTGATGACAAGTTGTTCCATTGAACAACCTGTTACCACTCTGCACTCAACAAGTTGTTAACAGATTGATGCTAACAAGGTTGTAGCAGCTTATTGAATGAACAGCATTGTTACAACTTGTTCCCAGCCTTGTTACAAGCCTGTTGCGAACCAGGGACATAGCCAGGGGGGGAGCCGGGGGAGCCATGGCTCCCCCCCCCTTTTGATATAAAACAACAGACATGTAACTACAAAACTGATGCAATATGAATTGTGTCAGGCAATAAACTGTAAACAGTGTATTCAATCTACTGAGTGTATGCATTTTGAGTATCTGTGACGTTTGAGTATTTTTGAACATTTAACATCTTCCTCCAAAAGCCAGAAAATAGCCTTTCAGCGACTCTCGATTTCAAAATTTCCTGGGGGGGCATGCCCCTGGACCCCCTAAAAATTTATTTTGATTTCGGCTTCCCCCCCTTTCAAAATCCTGGCTGTCAACAGGACGTGTTCGCAACAGGGACATAAGCTGTGAGATTTTTACGTGTGTAGTTCTTTCGTTTGTTCGTGCAGAGTCATTGCTCTGTAGGTTTGGCTTTTTTTGTGATTTTCCATGCATGTATCCTTCTAAAGCTCTGCAATAACAGGCTTTCTTTGCAATGATACTCAGTATTACGATTACATTTATTATATGTATTTTTACCTCATATTTTATGAAGATGTTTTTCTATATAATATGTATATGTTGGAAAAATGTTGTTGTTTGTTGGAAAAATGTTGTTGTTTGTTGGAAAAATTGTGTGATGACACCCCTGACTTTGCTCTATTATAAATAGGGGCCTGGATAAGATATTAGCTTCTGCTAACCCGGTGCTTACGTGCTTTTAACCCCCTTAAATATGTTGTGTAGTGTGCTGTATTTTAACATTCTGGTTTACCTATTGGATTCAATATTGGGCAAAACTAAAGCTTGAGCCCAATGCAGGGACGTAGCCAGGATTTTGAATTGGGGGAAGCCGGAATAAAAATAAATTTTTAAGGGGGTCCGGGGGCATGCCCCCCCCGGGAAATTTTGAAATCGAGAGTCGCTGAAATGCCATTTCCTGGCTTTTGGAGGAAGATTTTACAGACTCTAAAGGTTAAAAAACGTCATATAAAATACTCAAAACACGCAAACGTCACATAGATACTCAAAATGCATACACTCAGTATAGATTGAATACACTGTTTACAGTTTATTTCCTGACACAATTCACATTGCATCAGTTTTGTAGTTACATGTCTGTTGTTTTATATCAAAAGGGGTTCCCCCCCCTGGCTACGTCCCTGGCCCAATGTTGATATTCTATACTTAAATATTTTTTAATGTTGGTGGTGAAAAATTGAGCTGATGAAAAAACTAATTACTGAGTGTACATTATTTGTTTTCCAGGTGTATTTTGATATCAAGATAGATGGCAAAGAAGCTGGGCGTATTGTTATTGGCTTGTTTGGTGGAAGTGTTCCTAAAACTGTGAGGAATTTTGTTGCCTTAGCTACTCACGAGGTTTGTGACTTAGGTACTTATATGCACTGTATTAGAAAACTACTGTAAAGTGTTCTGATTCTTGTTTCACCCATTCCAGTGATGGATCCAGCTTGATCTGGTAGGGGGGGGGGGGGGTGCTGAGCGAGCGAAGTGAGATCAGGCCTGTGGTGTGGGGTGTGACCCAGGCAGGGTGGAGTGCAGCTGAGGGAGCTACGGCAGGGGTCTGGGAACACAGCCCCCGGCAGGCCCTTTCTCGATATATGAACAACCGAAATTGGGGGGTAGGGGGGCAAAGCCCACCAGAAAATTTTTTTTATACCTATTAATACCTATGAATCATGATAGCTAATATATGAATCATATATCTATGGATCATATGATAGCTATGATACCTACTACCTTGGCCAAGGCCAGGGGTGCGCACCCCCCTGTAAATCCATCACTGACCCATTCATTGATAAGCTGAGATGGCCAAAAGACTAATATAAAGTGCCTCATAGTATACAGTAATGCCAGATAATTGCTTGTCAAAGAGAGATTCCTCAGCCAGACATTACAGTCGCTTGCACCTAAGTCTAAAAACATTTTCTATTTCAACATCAAACATAAAAGTTTTCCTTGGAAACATATTGTTTCCCTTCGATACGTACATGTTTGTGCTGTTAGCCAATCACGTCTTGCCAATCCCACGGTGTCAATTTCAAAACGGTTAACTTTTGAACATGTTTTGAACATGTTTTGACGGGCGGTGTTTCCACTTAGGTGCAAACGACAGTAATGGCTTAACTCTTTCTGTTGATGGAGTTTTCCTGTGATGAGTACAATTGTCTGGTGTTAGCCAGAGTAGATACGACTTGAGAGTTGGATGCTGCGTGCGGTTGTGTGTTGCATTTTGCGTGCGGTTGTACGTCGCAGTGTCGCACTCTATCGGTTGTGCCATTATGCGTGCGGTTGTGCGTACTACTCTGCGTTCGGTTGTGCGTCTAATGTGTGCGGTTGTGTGTTGCACTCTGCGTGCGGTTGTGCGTCCAACTCTGCGTGCTGTTGTGCGTCCAACTCTGCGTGCGGTTGTGCGTCTTACTCTGCGTGCGGTTGTGCGTCGTACTCTGCGTGCGGTTGTGCGTCGTACTCTGCGTGCGGTTGTGCGTCCCATTATGCGTGCGGTTATGCGTCTCACTCTGCGTGCGGTTGTGCGTCCAACTCTGCGTGCGGTTGTGCGTCCAACTCTGCGTGCGGTTGTGCGTCCAACTCTGCGTGCAGTTGTGCGTCCAACTCTGCGTGCGGTTGTGCGTCTCATTATGCGTGCGTTTGTGCGTCGTACTCTGCGTTCGGTTGTGCGTCTCATGCGTGCGGTTGTGCGTCGCACTCTGCGTTTGGTTGTGCGTCTCATTATGCGCGCGGTTGTGCGTCGCACTCTGGGTTGCCGTTGTGCGTCTCACTCTGCGTGCGATTGTGCGTCTCACTCTGCGTGCGTTGTGCGTCTCACTCTGCGTGCAATTGTGCGTCTCACTCTGCGTGCGTTGTGTGTCTCACTCTGCGTGGGATTGTGCATTCCACTCTGCGTGTGGTGGTGCGTCCCACTCTGGGTTCCGTTTTGCGCCCTACTCTGCGTGCGGTTGTGCGTTCCACTCTGTGCGCGGTTGACTGTTGTGTGTTCCACTCTCCATGCCGCTTTGCATCTGCTGCTTGGCGCTTAGTCTAGACGTCTGATTTCACGCCTGCTTTGCGTCTGAGGTTTTGGAGACGCAGAAACCACAGTTGCCAATCTCGTTCGACACGGCAACACTAAAAAGCAAAGTTCAACTCCATCCTAGTATTCCTAGAGGACTGTATTGAATTCGAAAAAGCAAGATCTAGAACGAAGTATAACGTAATGTTAACTTAACTGAAATGTTCAGAAGATGTCTACTGTATCTTGATTTGCATCGTTTAACCCTTTGCAGCCTGAAGACGAGTCTTTAGTATTTTATTCTGGCTAACGCCAGACGATTTTATTCAGCACAGGGAGAGGTCCAGGCCTCAAAGGGTTAAAACCTATCTCTTTAACCCTTTGAAGCCTGACGACGAGTCTTTAGTATTTTATCTGGCTAACGCCAGACGATTAAAAACGGTTTAAAAGTGTTTTTTTTTACCACATTTAGAAAGGGTTTGGTTATGCAGGCAGTAAATTTCACCGAGTAATCAAGAACTTCATGATTCAAGGTAAAAGAAAAGTTCAGTTTTGACGTATACTGCATGAGCAGTGCTCAAAATAACCAACAACAACCCCAAAACAAAACAACAAACAAACCCACAACACAACACAACAAAAAAACATGCATATCTACGCTATATATATATAAAAAGGAAATGCATGCGTAGTTCACTTCAATATATATCAGACATTATGAAACGGGACAACAGCACAACAACGATCATTTTAAGTTCCTTCAAATGGAAGTAATAAAATTAATTGCAAGTAAAATGACCGGTCAAAATGACCGGCGTTATACAAATTTGACCGGTCATTGACCGGTGACCGGCCGTTATTTTGAGCCCTGCATGAGCAGAGCAAGACTCGGCTGTTGCACTTTTCTCATGTTTTAATAGCGATTGCTTGTTAGAATCTTGTTATATTGTACTGCACTGTACTTGCTTGTTAGAATCTTGTTATTGTACTGCACTGTACTTGCTTGTTTAGGTGGTGACTTCACTAAAGGAGATGGAACAGGAGGTAAAGCTTCGTCTTTTTAGACGCTTATTTCCAGATTTTCTCGTTCAACATTTCTCAAAATTATCACCAAAGAGTTTCCCCCAAGCAAACATCTGATAATTGAGTATTTGTATTGCTCGGACGGCTGCTGACGTGACAGAATAACAACTCGACAAGACGCATGCGCCAACGCCCAGCACATTCTCCGTAGGAGATTCATCATAATCATGAACTTTAAATGAAACCTCACTTACCCCCACCCATCCCAACCCCAGACCACAACCCCCCGGAAACCCTAAACCTAACCACAACCCCCCGGTGATCCTAAACTAACCACAACCCTCCGGAAAAAACTCCCACCTCGAATGCCCGACCACCGGTTTCATGATTATGATGAATACAAGTGCTATATAACATTTCATTATTATAATGAATCTCCTCCGGAGATTGTTGCAACGCCATACTCGTTTGCAATCACGCGACATCGGACACTATCTTGGTTGATTTCCAGTTAATTTCCAATACCCGTGCCAAAACAAACATGGCGGTCAGCGGTATGTCACAGTGTTTGCCACAGTGAGCTCTATATATATATGACTGGAGTTATATCTTTGTGGCTATCTTGTTCCCAGAGCCCGCGATCCTTTTGGGCCTGAAGTACGTGTATAGTTCCAGTCTTCTACGCGGTCTGGTCAAGTCTGATTTTGGTCAAAAGACCGCGTAGGAGACTGGAACTATGCGTACTTCAGACCTACATGTCCACCATGTTTGGCTTCAATCTTTACCCGGTGAATGAACAGCAGATATCATTCCAGTTATATATATAGCTCACTGGACGCATAGTCAATCGAGATATGGTCTGGAAACTCAGCTAAAGTCTTTGGTCTATCCGTCTGTTCGCCTTTATGCATTTTTGTGCACGGTGCACGGTCACTGAACACATTGTATTTTAGTATAATGAACGAATTGTCCAATAGCAACGTTTCAGTTCAATCACTCAACCGTGCTATTTAAATATTAATAAACCTAAAACAAAGGATGTGCACGGTGTAAGGTACGGTTCAACATAAAATCCCAGCTCATTATAGGCGCTTCGAAATTTGCCGAGTTTCCAGACCATATCTCGATTGACTATGCTGGACGTCATGTGCAAACGATCTATAGGAAGCCACATTTGATAAATAGAGTTGATAATCGTTTGCTTTCTATGCCAGGGAAAAGCATTTATGGCGCGAAATTCGAGGATGAAAACTTTAAACTCCATCACTATGGCGCCGGTTGGCTGAGCATGGCTAATTCTGGAGCAGATACCAATGGTTCTCAGTTTTTTATCACCACGGTCAAGACACCCTGGCTGGATGGACGCCATGTTGTTTTTGGTAAAATTATTGAAGGAATGGTAAGCGAAATAGCAATGGTAACAAACTCCCTGAAGGAAATAACACTAACGTCTGTATTCTAAAAGCACACTCACACTCAACGAGTGGCCCCGCACGCTCATAAGTACAACAAGGTAGAAACTAACTTGTGTACCTTAGTTCTTCTGGATTATTTCAAGAAACGAAGCATAACCATTGTTTCTGTGTGAAAACCAAGGCAAAGCAAATCTTCCACTTCTCGTCGCCTCCATCTTGTTTTATTGCATGGCCGCGCGAGTACTGGTGCTCAATTTCCTACTCGCTATCTATCGACGAATATATATCGAGTAGGGTAGCCAATCAGATTTGAGCATTTGCAATAGTATACTAGTAAGTTTCCACTAACAAGTGCTAAATGACAACAAAAATGTTGAGCAACACTTTCAGACATTGTTTTGAATGAAGGAAAACTGAAGAAAACAAAGACAAACTGAACCCGACCATCTACTTCCAGTTTTCGAAATATAGTAAGGTTAGATATACTGCCGAAACAGAGAACGTAGGAGTCTAACGTTTCGAGCGAAGGCCCTTCGTCAGAAGGCCTCCTACGTTCTCTGTTTCGGCAGTATATCTAATCTTACTATATTTCGATTGTTGTTTCTGCCTACACAGCAGCAGTCCTAGATAAAGCATTTTTCTTCCTGGCAGCAAAATCCAAAAATAAATATTTCCTGCTAAACTAAATTAACGATTTCCTGCCTGATAGAAGTCTTCAATTTTATAAGTTGTGATACCACCAGACTTGCAAGTTTGTATCTCAAAACCATAATTTATCTGAATGTGGTATCTATACATACTTTGAAATAGCGAACTTTTTCAATTGAATACTACGTAATACAAGTACTGTACCAGCGTCAAAAATCGAAATGCTGAAACAGTTGAATAAGATAAAAGCAGCTTGTATTCTTGCAAATGCACAATGACAGCTGCAGCCTGCAACAACAACACTGTACTGAAATGATAAATATTTCATTGTTTTCTAGAACAAATCGTTGCGTCATTTGCGCAAGGATATACGAAACAAAACACTTTCGAATTGTTTACAATTCGCCGCTGGGTTTGGCAAGAATATAGAAAGATGAGTCATCGAATATGAAACTTGATATTCGATCAAAAGTGATTGCCCATCAAAATTGTGTGATTGTGTGAGGAAATTTATCTTTAAACTTTGAATTGGATTAAAAAAACTGAGAAATATTTCCTGCAAGATACAAAAAATTTCCTGCGAACAACTTTTACAAAAAATTTCCTGGCAGCGGCGCTGCCGGACATTTTCCAGCACTGCACAGCACGCTACTTTTATTTCCATAGGGGAAAATTAAAGTAATGTTACCCGCTGCCATGGGTTACGCACTTACGCGGGAAACATCACGATTTTCGGACGACCGCCACGCGAGGACCGCTCGGCCAAATTCAATTTCGATTGGTTTGTCTGAGTTTTGGTCTGTAAATAAGAACTGTGCGCTTCGCTATTGGGCAGTACGTGTTTTCGATAACTATATTTCATATTTACTTTCACGATCCTTATTCTTCTCATCCATTTCTTCAATGTTTAATTCTCTTTCTATGAACTGCGTTTCGCGACATTAGGATGTGGTGAGGAAGATTGAAAATGTCGATGTTGACGATAGTAAACCGAAACAAGACTGCAGGATTGCAAAGAGTGGGACTGTCCCAGTGGACAAGCCTTTCAACGTGGACAAGGAGGACGCAGAATAAAGAAAAATTGTAACTAGAGAAGAAACATCAAATCTAGCCTGAAATGTCAGGCGTCCTCTCGCGCTCAGGCTGAACCCGGCGAGAGGTTTAGCCTGAACGCAAGAGGACGCCTGACATTTCAGGCTACATCAAATCTTTTGGTAATTTTGATGCTCAGTCATATTATTTTCATACGACCGAAAATAAGCGGCGAATATGAACCGCGAACACCTTGCATAAAGTATAATATTTGGCATTTCACTTGTTTAAACTGGAAAAGTCTTGGTAATTTTGGTGAAGGAAAATTCCCAGTGTTCCTTCACTAAAGAACATCCAGTTTAATCTAGTGAATTGCCAAATATTACTTGTGATATACCCAATTCTACTCTCGGCATTGCCACATATATATATATATACGGAACTCGTGGCCAAGCTCTTGGCAACGGCTTCCGTAGCTCAGTGTAACCTGCGGGCAGGCCCTGCCCGCAGGCTATAGCTCCGTGGTAGAGCACTGCACCACAGAATAGAAATACAACCAGAAGTCCAACTCGAGTGACAACTTGTCCGCATTTCTTCAATGCGCAGGCGCGTTATTTTACGCCATCCGACGCGATCCTACGCCATGTCCTACGCCATCCTACGCAATCCTGGCAAGTTCCCCCGGCGGTTTTAACCTTCTTTTGAAGGTCCAAACTGCCGGGGGAACTTGCCAGGATGGCGTAGGATAGCGAGGAATCAAGATGCGCGAGGCGACATGCGCGAGGACATAAACTTCAAAGGTTCCGACGCGAGTTGGACTTCTGGTTGTATTTCTATTCTGTGACTGCACTAGCATCGCATGGTCGCGGGTTCAATAATATTCCTAGCCGGAAGGCCTTGAAGTTGCATTTTTCGCAACTGGTCCCGGTCTATAATGTATATGTGCTACACTCGATTCATTGTAGATAAAAGGCAGTTTTCCATCACGTGCGCTTTGCCCGCGCATGCGGAGCGGGCTTTGAAAGTTGGAATTTTTCAATTTCCAAAGCGACCTGAACAATGCACGGCCCGCGCGCGCGCGGTCAATGCGGACGTAGTGGAAAACTGCCTTTATACAAGTTGTTCGCGGCTCTTAAATGGTCAATTTTTTGGGTGAAGTTTCATAAGGTCCCGAAATGACGTCACAAGAATGTTGTACTAAACTCGAATTTACACAATAAAACACTGGCATCCATCAGCTAAAACAGTGGACTCTGCATTTTGATTGGTTTGATTGCTTTTCTTAAACATTACTTGGGAATAATTATGCATAGTTTTGTGCCAGTTCTGATCAAATAGCATCAACGCCAATGGGACCGCCATTACAATGAATTTCTCCAACAAGAACGCCATTACTCGGAATGATTTTGCGTACTAAATTAAATTGCTAATTTACTACACCCAGTATTTCTGGGTGCTGTGACTAGCCGATGTTCAAAAAAGCCTTGGGAACGAGGTTCCAGTTGAATGGCCCTGCCCTATGACCACTTTCATATAAATGGCCGACACTTTCAATAATGTGCATCTAAATGAGCCTTAGAGAGCCTGTTTTGCAGGCTAGCCTTTCTGGCCTCATGAAGTAAAGATTCAGACGCACAAACGAGGCGAGAAAGGCTTATTAATATTAAGATGCATTATGCACATAAAAGAATATTGAAATCAGTCGCCATTATGAACTTATTCTGTACTAGTGGTCTTTATAAAATAATCGATAAGCGCTCTGATTGGTTATTGAGACCAGGGCGCTTATACGCGCCCTGATTGAGAGAAACCATCCACTATGTCGCCGCAAGATGAAGTACTAGCGTCCCGTGATGATACCGCTGGCGCTGCTTGTTGCTGGCGTTTCTTGACGCGCAAATTATTCAAAGGCGCACTTCGTGCGCACAAGCGTACTTCGGAGGGACGAAGAAGTGAAAGAACAGAGAGTCCTTTCAACAAAGAGTTTTGAGAATGAAGGCTTTTGGTGTTGTTTCCACACTTCTTGCTGGTTTGTTAATTTTTCTCGCACCTACTGTTAGTGCTTCATCCAAGAAAGGTCCCAAAGTGACAGAGAAGGTAATGTATCTGTTTTAACCGCGCAATTCACGCGCAAAATTTGTAAACAAAGGGCTTGAAAGAGGCTCAAAGCTGTATTCATAAAAGCGCTAGTTAATTCATTATCGTAGTGTACATGCAAAATAATCTAATCTAACTGATGTAAAGTCCCTTGTATGTCGAGTTTCTACAAGTTTGGGTTTTTCTCTACCATCTGTATGTTAATTGTTATTGTGCGTGTTATTTGGGAAAACAAAATTCTTAATTTTGAAAATAATTTATAAAATTAATTTAATATATATATATATATATGGTGTATACATATTTGGTAGAAAAAGTAGGAATTAACTAACTTATAGCTAGCCAATCAGGCTAATATCTCACCCCTACCCATGGGCAGTGCTGGGCCCTATTTACTTGGGATGCTGGAGGGAGGGGGGTGGAGGTCACACCAACATTAATTTTATAACCATTGACATATTTGCTAAAAAGACCATTGATGGTATGTTTTTTTTCCTAGGCATATTTTGATATAACAATAGGTGGTGCGAAAGTTGGACGTATTGTTATTGGTTTGTTTGGTGAAGTTGTTCCAAAAACTGTGAGGAATTTTGTAGCACTGGCAACTCACGAGGTAAACCCTCCTTACCAATCATATTTTAATTTAATTAATATCCACTTAATTTCATCCCATCTATTTGTTTGTCCACTTTCTCTTTTATTTACAAACTTACATTTATTTATTTGGTTATCCATCCAAATCAGTCTACCCCGAGGTCTATCCATCCAACATGACCATCTATTTGTTTGTCTACCTGTCTGTCTAAATTTGTCTAGATCTATACCTATCTATCCATTCTGAATCATTCATTCACTTTGATATATCCATCCATCCATCCATTCATTCGCTCATCTATATATTCATCCATCCATCTATCCATTCATTCACTCATCTATATATTCATTTATCCATCTATCCATTCATCTACATATTCATTCATCCATCTATCCATTCATTCATTCACTCATCTATATATTCATTCATCCATCTGTCCATTCATTCACTCATCTATATATTCATTCATCCATCTATCCATTCATTCACTCATCTATATATTCATTCATCCATCTATCCATTCTTTCATTCACTCATCTATATATTAATCCATCTATCCAATCATTCACTCATCTATATATTCATTCATCCATCTATCCATTCATTCATTCACTCATCTATATATTCATTCATCCATCTGTCCATTCATTCACTCATCTATATATTCATCCATCTATCCATTCATTCACTCATCTATCCATTCATTCATTCACTCATCTATATATTCATCCATCTATCCATTCATTCACTCATCTATATATTCATCCATCTATCCATTCATTCACTCATCTATATATTCATCCATCTATCCATTCATTCACTCATCTATATATTCATCCATCTGTCCATTCATTCATTCATAATTCACTCATCTATATATTCATTTGTCCATTCATTCACTCATCTATATATTGATTCGTCCATTTGTCCATCTATCCATTCATTCACTCATCTATATATCCATTCATCCATCAATCCATCCACTCATCCATCCATCCACTCATCCATCCATCCACTCATCTATCCATCCACTCATCCATCCATCCACTCATCTATCCATCCACTCATCCATCCATCCACTCATCCATCCATTCATTTATTCAGCCAGTACTTTATTTTTTTTTTCATTTCTAGAAAGGGTTTGGTTACAGAGGAAGTAAATTTCATCGAGTTGTCAGGGATTTCATGATTCAAGGTACAAGATCGTGGAATTATTTTTGACAGTACTACAGATTTGAACTTCTATATAACTGACACCTAAAAAATATATCTTGACTGTTTTTTATCCAGGAGGTGATTTTACACAGGGTGATGGTAGAGGAGGTACGTTGGATCAATTCGAGTATACCCAACTGGGAATTGTACAAAATTTCAAGATTTTTTGTACGATTCCCACCTGACTGCGACCCCCCCCCCCCCCCCCCCATTTGAATGACGCAGTTAGATAATCCAAGTATTAGGCCTTTTCGATAAGTAATATAGAATACGTAATTTTCACCCTACGACGTCAATTTCTTTTTAATTTTTCGTTTGAATTCTTTTCAATTTTGTTTATTGTCTTATAGTTTTTGTATAGTTTCAATAGAATTCAAAAAGCTGAAAATGACGTCAATGGTAGAAAATGGCGTACTCTGCACTTTAATTAAAAGGGTCCAAGCTTTATCATAGATTTTGAAACGTTTACTTTCATAAATTGTTTGTAGAATGCTATCTTTAATTTATCTCATTTAACTACAAGTATATAAAGTCTATAAATGCTTTCACTGACACTATTATTTAACACTGAGACTCGGGTGGCAACATTTGACGTTTTTATGGGGGGACGTACTCTTGAATCTCCATTCAAGTATACGACTCCACGGACCACGGTGATGGGTGGCGTGTATTTGAAAAGGCGTATACGTTTGGTTCTCAGTGTCTATGGACGAGAACCGGAAAAGACCTGTTAACATGATCCCGATAAACCTCTGGGTCCGTGTGATTTAGTGGATTTATACTAGAGTAATGGGTTATTTGTTCGAAAATTCTCGCGAATACAGTATAGTTATTTTTGTAGCTAAATCTTCAGAAGGAAAATCGTATTCGATTAATCGGATCGTGTGAGTAGTCCTAAACGTAGCCTGGTACCCTGGCCCAATTTCAAAAGAAATATGGGCCAAGTAACCACTAATTTCATTCTCGCGTCATTAGGACTAAATCTCCTGATACGATTGCAGTTTTACTCATAGCCAATAATTAAAATGCGCGAAAATTTTAACCAATAGATCGTTTTCATCTGACGTCACGGCGGCCATATTGGTGTACCAAAACAATGAAATGGCGGCCATATTGGTGTACGGTATGGGAATTAGCTCTTTCTTATTCAAATATTTCGTATTGTTTCACCACCCCAATGGGGCCACCGATCACGTGAGTGAAAACGATCTATAGGAGAGCAGAAGTCTTTAGTGGTTACCTGGCTATCCCATAGTTAATATAACGTATACATCGTTTGGAAGCTCCATTGTCTTTCAACATGAAGTGATAGTCATGTTGAAAAACAAAAGAGTTCCGTATATGGAAGTAAATTCTATGGACACGTGACGATAAAGCACCACAACACGTGACGACGAAGGACTACACTAATTAAACCCGATCGTTGCTATTAGATTACTGCTTCATTATACAGAAAATACAATACCGTGAAGTTGCACAAATTTCCATAAACTTGAACAAAAACATAGAGCAATGATTTGGACGAGTTTCCAAACCATGTATATAAGTTCTAATATTATACCTCAACTGTAAATTGTCCAGTCAGAAAGCTTGATTTGTACCATGTGACCAGTCAATCATCGAATTACCCCTCAAAAGTAATATTCCCCGCAGCAGCGATTTACTAAGCTGTCAACAATGGCGGAGTTTGGCGAGACAAGAAAACGTTTCGCCTGAACATTCAGATGTTGACAAGAAGATTGTTATGTTACAAGAAAATAAGGATTCAGGGAATACAAAGAAAGCAACAAACAATGCATCCAGAAGCCTTGAGACGACAACAGAATGGAAACAGACAATGAAAAGCGGACAAAAGTTAAGCTAAGCGAACTTTATTAACATTATTTCAGCTTTTTTTGGAAAGATTAATATGTTTCAGTATAATATATAATTTATAGACCTTTCGCTCGGGGAATTCGATAAAATATTACCCCTCGGGACGATATATCCCTCGGGGTAATATTTCATCGAATTCCCCTCGCTCCAGGTCTATAAATGCTAATTAACTATGGCTATCATCCTAAACATAAGACGCGTATACGCATTGTGTATCTATTTTTTTGCTTTCCGTCGAAATACACGCTTTCTTTCTTTTTAAAAGAAACTATCGAGGCACGTACTTATCAAAAGCTCTAATTTTGTTTCCTTTTTTTCATTCTAAGGTAAGAGCATTTATGGTCCCTCATTTGATGACGAGAACTTCAAACTAAACCACTACGGCGCGGGTTGGATTAATATGGCTAATGCCGGAGCAGACACGAATGGCTCCCAGTTCGCTATCTTTACCGTGACTACGCCTTGGTTAAATGGACGCCATGTTATTTTTGGCATCATACTTGAGGGAATGGTGAGTGAAGAGAAATTTTTATAAGTAAACTAATTATGAACATAAAGTTTCAGTTGTTTTTGCTGTACAAGCTTGTTTAGCACGTACAGTGCCGTAGCAAGGTGTCAAAACTGAAGTTGGGGAGGGGGGGGGGCAGTAGTGGCAATTAGTGACCGCATTTGTAGGGGGGGTCCTAGAACCTCGGAAACACCATTGGCAGCAATTTGAGCGAACATTTTCATCTAATTCTACAGCGAGTATATAGTTCAAATTTTACTGTAAAAACGAGGAAATTATCACACCAACATACCCTACAGGTTGCCAAAATCCAGCTCTATCTCTATGATTGGTTCAGGGAATTGAAACCTCAACCTCTACAGACGACACTTCACAAAAGTGAACATATTTTGAGCGTTGCGTTGCTCCGTTTGAGATTTTGAGTCGCTTAATCTTCCAATAATTAAATACCTATACAATACTGAATAGCGTCTAATTATTCTAAGACGCCTCTGCCCACAGACACATGAAAAGTTCGACATTGCCGCCGCCGCCCTGCCCCTGCCCCCCCCCCCCTCTGCTACGGCACTGACGTTAATAGTATCATATCGCTTATATGTTTTTATGTAATATAAACTCGTTATTGTGAGATCTCGTGCAATTTTAGGGTAATTTTGTTTCTGTAAAAATTGCTAAAAATTACGGCAATAAAAATAAATTATCTATTACCACAAAAATTGCGTCAAAAGTGCGCGTTTTCTGTGGGGCAATAAAAAATCTTATTATAGCTAGACCTTATTCATACTACATTTAGTACTACGGTTTACGGTAAAATCCTTTGTGCATATAAATTAGCCCCTCTGCCCTCGTTTTAGAGTAAAGATTCTTTTGAATTTCACCCATGAAAACGCGTTCAGAGGGGCTAATTTGTATGCACATAAAAGAATCTTAATTCTACGGCCATTTATGAATACGGTCTATAATTCTATTGTATATATTGTATAATTTTAGCACGTGGTTAAGAGGATCGAGAATATCGCTGTTGACGGATCAAAGCCAAGAACGGATTGTGTAATTGCAGATAGTGGTGTACTTCCTCTAGACAAGCCTTTTTATGTCGAGAAAAAACCTGTGGAATATTAAAAGAAAAGTGGTTAATATACATTTAAGAACAAGAAAGCATTTTCTCTGTTTTCATTGAGTTATAAAGAAAACGAGGGAAAGTTTTGGCAAATGACGGTGGGAACCCGAACGACGAATGAGTCTATCTGAGTCGTTTCAATCTTTCTACATCCATTTCTAATTCTATTTCTCCCAACCTCAAACAATGTCAAAATGTTTTGGGTTTTTTGTACAGTATACTAAACAACTCTACGAAATAGGTATTTTCTTTCTAACTCGCACTGGTCAAGCGCGAGCCTGTGTTATTATAGCACAACACAACACCGCACAACCCAATACAACACAGGACAACACAACACAACAACACAACACAACAACACAACACAGCACAACAACACAGCACAACAACACACCACAACACAACACAACAGCACTACTACACAACACAGCACAGTATATAGCACAACACAGCGCAACAACAACACAACACCGCACGACACAACAACACAACACAACAACACTACTAACACAACACAACCGCACTACTACACAACACAGCGTAGCACAACACAGCGCAACAACAACCCAGCACAACAGAACACAACACAACACAACAATACAACACAGCGGAACACAACAACAATACAACACAACGGAACACAACACAACAATACAACACAGCGGAACACAACACAAACACAACACAACAATATAACCCAACAATACAACACAGCGGAATACAACACAACAATACAACACAGCGGAACACAACACAACACAACAATACAACACAGCGGAACACAACAACACAGCACAACAAAACAAAACACAAGGGTCAGGATTATGAGATATGATTAGGGTTAAGATTGGGGTTGGGTTTTTAAGGATTTCAACGTAACTACTATAATGTCCTAGCATGAAGTAGTTCCCTACCGGTTGTGATACCGCAGGCGCAAAATGCGCAACGTGTTTGAAGGCGCAAGAGACGCACATTGAACAGGGGTTCTTTCAACGATAGCTCGAGAATGAAGTTTTTTGGTGCTTTCTTCGTATTTATTGCTGGTTTTTTCTTTACGCTCTCGCATGCTTCGTCCAAGGAAGGACCTAAAGTGACAGATAAGGTAATGTATACAATTTATTTGATATAAAGTTTGAAATTTACATTCGCGCAAATGTAAATAAAGAGGCTGTGTTTGAAAATTGAAACAGGATCCTTCTATTGGTATTAGAGAATAGTTGTTTAACATATCTTTACAACTTTGTAGAGCTTTCGTAACTCATCAAATGGTACGTAGTTGTCTGTGTTGCTTTTGTGGCTTAACTCGAAACGTGCAAATGTTTAAAACATAATTTTAATTCATTGCGCTGTGTGACAAGTGACTTACAAGTCTAACTTGGCGATTATCATTACAGTACTCAGGGGCATAGGTAATAAGGAACTGGGCATTATTTATCGAGGGGGTGTAGGATGAATAATTTTCCTAAAAAGATGAAATAACCTTCAACCCCCCTTCTTGGCCTATAAACAATTTTAAGTGACCCTCCTGGAAATGACTTTTTTTTTTTTGCCCCACCCCTCCCCAGGCTCGGGCATGCCAAGCATTTTATTTTTTGCAGTATACCACTTGGGTTTGAAGATTTCCGTTGCCTGGGGGTTACTTCAGCATCTGGGATGAGTAGCATGTCTCCTCGCAGAATCACTCCATTGCAGTATGAAAGTTCCAATCCTGGAACACCTGTCTGTAGTCTCGTAGATCTTTATCTTCTGTAGTATGACCCTTGTTGATGTATGTATGCGATCAGTTTCTGCATAGCTTGTTGCACCATCTTTAGGGTGACTACATCAGGTAAGTCATCTGTGACTATCTTGCTAATGCATGTACAGTTCATCTCCTTTGTCAATAACCAATATGTCTCCAAGCTCTCGATCTGTATAATGGCTAAGTGGCATTGGGTGGCCTCTAAAAAAATTTTAAAAGATGAGGTGCAATTTTTTCAAGGCTTTGTTTGTTTTTGCTATATTACGAGCTGTTTAAGTAGTTAACTCAGAAAACTTCGAGCTCCAGATGGGACTCGAACCCACAACCTTCTGAATACCAGTGGGATGCTTTAACTATAGACAGCGAACCATTCCTCCATTTTCCTTTGTTTGGGTGCTGCGGTGCGGGTGTGAGTTTGGTATGAGCTAAGGGGGTGGAAAAGGCAGTGCTGGATTTAGGACTGGGCAGTCACCCAAGCCCCCCCCCAAAAAAAAGTCTTGAAAGTTGAAAAAAATATATAGAGTCAAAAACAAGACAAATGATGTATAGGGTCACTTCTAAAAGTGTATACTATGACGATTATGACAGATTGATGGATGGAGTTAACAAGTTGTTATTGTAAACCTGATTCAGTGTGGGAATTGTGACTTCGAAGTTGTATTAGTTCGTAAAGCAAAATTATCTCGTGTCTACCGATGAAAGCGTAATTTGGGGAAAATATATACTGATAGGTCTCTTAGCATACATTCAGAAATAGAATTGATATATTGTTGTGGTCAGTGACCGCCCAGGGGCCTCCACAGTCCTAAATCCGGCACTGGGAAAAGGTGACCTAGCCATTGAGCAGTGGTGTAGCCAGAGGGGGGGGGGGGGGTGATCACCCCCCAATGATCTCCAAGATTTCTCGTGAAAAATTTAAATCCGTGGAGAAACTTGTAGGGAGGAGGGGGGTTACAGTTGTTTTAAGGCCAAGTGAGTGGATAGTGATGTGTTATATATATTGCAGGCATGCATATGCCATAAGTTACAATACTAAGGTCTATACAACATGCCTCCAACTTGTTTTTATATTTACGACTTGTTTATAATTAAATATATCTAAAGATATTCTGATTGATGTGCATCATTCTATGTTCTGGTTTAATTTCAACAAATTTATGTAATTTATGGCTTTCAGATTACACTGTACTCTTATAAATACTAGCCAGTGGCGTAGCCGAGGGGGGGGTCACCCCCCCCCCCAATGGTCTCCAAGACCGTTCTCGTGAAAAGTTTTTAAAATCCATTGAGAAACTTGTAGGGGGGGTTACATTGTTTTAAGGCCAAGTGAGTAGACTATGCGATACTTAAATTACAATACTATATGACTTGTTTATAAATAAATCTAAAGATATTCTGATGTTGTATTCTACGTTCTGGTTTGATTTCAACAAAATTATGTCATTTATGGCTTTCAGATTACTCTTAAATACTTGCCTCAAAATGCAGGATACAGTGTTTCAGAGACCCTAGAAATCAAAATTTTTCCAGTGGGGCATGCCCCCAGACCACCCTGGGTGTGTTAAATGTTAGCAGACTATAGCTGTTAAATGCTTTGCTTTTGAATTCTTTTTCAGGTTTATCTAGATGTCACAATAGGTGGTGAGAAAGCTGGACGTATTGTTATTGGTTTGTTTGGTGAAGTTGTGCCAAAAACTGCGAGGAATTTTATAGCACTGGCAACTCACGAGGTATATTTAGTAAACGTCAATTACTTATGAGAATCTGATAGAATACTCTCTAAGATCTTGGGCCGACTCTGAAATATTCTATTGGATTCAAAAGCTAATTAATTCATTTTAAAAAAAAAGAGGAAGAAATTCATGTTTAGTGAGCGTCTAATTTATCTATATGTGATAAAGACACGCTTGCCATTTTTGATAAATGAATTTTACGACTCACAAAGTCACTCTTTAAAATTTATATGTCAATGAACTTGCAAAATGGTTTGTGTTTAGCGCATCAGGTGCGCGCAATGTCAAAACTACGTGTTAAGACCAGTTCTAGATTAAGACCAGACGTTTCACTGAGAAAATAAGACGTTCCGCTAGGCCATAAAACGTCCCGGCGCTACATTGTAAAACTTTTTTTCTATGAAAACGTTCCGTTACGTGGTAAAATGTTCCGCTGCCCTATAAAACGTTCCGCTATACACAGCCAAAAATAGCACAGGTTGTTGCAACAATGATGGCTGAACAGTACTGTAACAAGGCGGCTATCATGCGTGAACAGCACTGTTGAACCAACAGTATTGTTCATCATTGTTCCAACAGCATTGTTCAGCAATGATGAAGCAACAGTAGCTGTTCATGGCTGTTGGAACAGGAGAGAACAACACTGTTAGAACAGCATTGTTCACCGTTGTTATAACATGGCTGTTCAACACTGTTACTTCATCATGCCGTAACAACCTGTTGTATCATGCATGAACAACACTGTTGGATTCACATGGTTGTTCAATGTTGTTTCAACAGGCGTGAACAGTGTTGTTGAACAAAAAATAGCGTATGAAGTATGCACACGCGATTTTCTCACGGTTATTTTGGCGAATCAGTTCGTGAGCGATAAAGGAAAGGGGAAAGTGAACGCTTTTAATATCTGGCATGGAAAAACGAACAGAAGAGAGCCGAATTCTCAATTAAAGTACTCAAAACTTCACGTCTTTTCAAAAATATAATAGTTCAATGTTAATTTCAAGTTGTGGCAATCTTTCTGCAAGTGTTTTTGTCGCTGAAAATACGTACCAAAACCGTGTGGATTTACAGTGTCTTGAAGATGAAAAAATGACAGTTTTCTTGACAGGCGAACACTGACAGAAAGCTATTATGAAAACTATAAAGAAGTGGATGCTGGGTTTTTTTTAAATACGAAGAAACACAAAGATTGTAAAGAGGTTAATAAAAGGTGAAATCAAAGATGGACTGCTCCAAAAAAGTTATGGTGTCAGCAGCAAGGAAGTATTTTTTTTAACTTTTTCTATTCAAAGACAAAGTGGTTTTCTTTTCAACTTAATAAAGGTGAGTGTGAACTATCCAAATAACTAATATGTTTAATATTGTATTAAGAAATATATTAATAGTAGAAAATAAGTTTCTTCTGTGATTTCTATTCCTATTTAATATTTTTTACCTGATTATGAGCTGCAATCATCAGAGCATTTATATAGCTTCAAGCTCATGCATAGCTGACCATATTAAAAAGTGGCCCCCATAATAATTTCACTTGTTGGGTTTTTGGACCACCTTCAGTAGACCACATTTTTGTCATTTATGTCAAAAATGAGAGGTGGGTATATTAATTGTTGCAATGCCTTTTCACATGATGTGCCAAACAATAAAATTCAGTCCAGCCATCTTTGTATGGGGTGTGGAAGATTATTTATATTTAATTTGGAAGAAAATCAGCCATTCTAAAGGAGGTTAATAGTTGTTCAACCTATTGGGAGGCAGGGTGTGTGTGTTTTGTTTACCCCCATTTTTTTGCATTGCATTTCACATAATGCAAGAAACAAATATGGATCAGGCCCAAGGTTAGATGCATGCATGGGGGGGGGGGGGGGGGGGGGGGGGGTGCATGGTGAACTTCCAAAAACATTTTTTTATAACATTGCATGTTAGAAATTCACAAATCACAATACAGTATTAAATACTTAAAATCATTTACACATCACTATTAAAATAGCTAATTTCAAAGCTTTACACAGTACATTACTCTAATTTAAGGTCCTTTTATTTACAGGGAATATCACATCAGATACCCTAGAAATTTAGGACTAGCTAGCATGCTCCAGGATGCTCATCTGTACCTGTAGCCATTTGGACTCATCTTTCAGTTCAGGTAATAACATTCCTTTAATATCAGTGTACACAATAATTGTAAGAGAATTGAAATTAAATTTCTTTTGCAACCATTATGAAACATTTTGATGAGGAGCTTGGTTGAGTCAACTCATGTAAACAGCCCCTAAGATTTCCTTTTAGATGTGCCAAATGACTGCAAAATTACTTCAAAACTTCTGTTAAAAAATACAATAAGCATTTAGCAAAAAATGCATGAAAAATATATAAATACACTGCACAACAGCATGATGCAGTGCTGCAAGGAAAATATTTTGGTTTTTTACAGGAAATGTTTCAGGAAAAAGACAAGAAAAGAATGAAATATTTAGCTTTGTCAACCAACATTCATTGCACTAAGGCAGAAAAACCCCAAACAGGTTTCAAGAAGTAAATATGTTCTCTGTTTTCTCTTTCTTTAAAGTATACAGTACATGGCTTGATTAACAGATATGTAATGGCAACAACTGATGCTATTGTAAGTATATGCGAGTAAATGCATGAAAAAATAAGACCTTAATTAATTGGCAATTTAATTAAACAGGTTTAATTTATTAGAAACTAAATACCATGTTTGATATTTGTCTTAATTTTCTTTTTTATATAGCTTAATGGCACTTGGGCTTAACAAGAAGCTAGGATATAATAGGATCTACATGTAAGTATTTTGCTTTATAGCACTGTCTTCACATGGAGATAATTCATAGCTGATGGCAATTTATAACTATAAAAAACTGATATTTGTATTCACTTTGTAAGACAAGAAGAAATATATTAATTAGAAGAAGAATTTGCTTAGCATGCAACATATGTGGCTGAAAAATAATAGAAATTGGAGAATTTGTTTACGAATCACGAGTTCCAGGCACTAATCAAATGTGTTTCTTTTTCTCTTTTAATAGAAATAACATAGTTTGGCAGAGAATTTCAAAACTGCGACCTGGAGATCAAACTCATAGACAGAGTAGTTTTGAATATTAAAGACTAATAATTGTATAAATTTGCAAGCAAATATATTGCATCCTAACATTGTTTACTTCGGGTTTTTGTTTTTATACATATAACAGAACATATCTTTTTTCATTGTTCTAAAACACATGATATGTACGTTTAAACAGAATAAAGTTTTTACATACCTGTTAATTGTTTCAGTCGCAGAGTTTTATTTGTCTCCATCTCGAACCCGTTTCTTCTGTATTGTGTCGAGTTTTTCGATAGCTGCGATTTGCTAGTCTCCTTCGCAGCCGTTTTCCTGCCTGTGCTATTCTTCGGTCTTGGGAGAAATAGGATCGAAGAATAGGATCGCCATAAGAACGGCCGCGAAGGAGACCAGCTCTTTGCTCGTTGTCGAAGGTTCGAAGCAACTGGGGTAAATTTTCGTACCGGAGTTTTTTACGTCCAGGAAAACACGAGGGAAAACATCCCTGATACAGCCTGTTGCAACAACATTGTTCGCGTCTGTTGGCACAGTAAAAACAAGATTGTTATCAGGCATGATAAACACTGTTAGAACAGCACTGTTCACGCCTGTTGATTCATCATCCGTGAACATTGTTGTTCGAACAGGCATGAACAGCACTGTTGACAATACTGTTCACAGGGTGCAGCACAGCATTGTTCACGGCTGTTCCGAACAACACTGTTCACGCCTGTTGACAACTTGCAACAGGATGTGCGTTTTTACGCGTGTACGTTGTATATAGAATGTTCCACCACGCTATAAAACGCTCCGCTACGCAGTGGCGTAGCCAAGGGTGGGGGGGGGGGGGGGGGGGGGGAGGGGGGGGGGGGGGGGGGGGTGGGGGGGGAGGGGCGGTCGACCCCCCCCCCCCCAAACCCAAGACCCTGGCTACGCCACTGCCGCTACGTTGTAAGATGTTCCGCTGCGCTACAAAATGTTCCACTACGTTGTAAGATGTTCCACTACGCTATAAAACGTTCCGCTACGTTGTAAGATGTTCCACTACGCTATAAAACGTTCCGCTACGTTGTAAGATGTTCCGCTGCGCTATAAAACGTTCCGCTACGTTGTAAGATGTTCCGCTGCGCTATAAAACGTTCCACTACGTTGTAAGATGTTTCACTGCGCTACAAAACGTTCCACTACGTTGTAAGATGTTCCGCTACGTTGTAAGATGTTTCACTGCGCTACAAACGTTCCACTACGTTGTAAGATGTTCCGCTACGATATAAAACGTTCCGCTACGTTGTAAGATGTTCAGCTGCGCTATAATTATTATTATTATTATTTAATGTTATTTCAAAACGGTAACCCTTCAGGGCCCTTACGCACCTGTTTTTCAAGGGGCCGTTTAAAATACAGTTAAAAACATACATACTATATAAACAATCTAAATATATTAACTAGTTACAAGAATATGAATATTTACAAAGAAATAAATAAATACATAAATAATTAAATATAATACAATTTAGGTACGATCAAGAATAGATTTAAATCTTTTAATGCTGATCCCTTTTTCTTTGGCCTTTTTAGGTAAATTATTCCAAACCGACGCAGCTGCATAGCTTATACTTTTTTCATAAAATTTGTTTTTGGTTTCTCAAGCGCATAATCATTGTTATTGCTGCGGAGGTTATACTTTGAATTTGTTTTAATGTCAAACATACTCATCATACTTTGGGGCAACTTATTGTTTCTTATCTTATACATAAAGACAGATTTGTTGGCTTGAAAGCGCTTCATCAATGGTTGCCAGTTTAATTCCTCTAAAACATCACTTGAGCTTATTTCATAGGTTCGGCCAGTGATAACTCGTGCCGCTCTATTTTGTAATTTTTGTAACTTTTCAATTAAATAATCACTACAGTTGTCCCAGACAAGACTGCAGTAATCAAAGTGTGGTAATATTAAGGCATTATAAACTCTTACTAAAGTTGTAAATATAAAACGTTATGTTGTAAGATGTTCCGCTGCGCTACAAAACGTTCCGCTGCGCTACAAAACGTTCCGCTACGTTGTAAGATGTTCCGCTGCGCTATAAAACGTTCCGTTATGTTGTAAGATGTTCCGCTGCGCTATAAAACGTTCCGCTACGTTGTAAAATGTTTCGCTATGCTATAAAACGTTCGGCTACGTTGTAAGATGTCCCGCTGCGCTATGAAACGTCCCGTTATGTTGTAAGATGTTCCGCTACGCTATAAAACGTTCCTCTACGTTGTAAAATGTTTCGCTACGCTATAAAACGTTCCGCTACGTTGTAAGATGTTCCGCTGCGCTATAAAACGTTATGTTGTAAAATGTTTCCGCTACGCTATAAAACTTTCCGCTTCACTTGAGAAATGATTTTTTTTAAACATTTTTTCTAAACACCGCTGGGTTAGTACTTGAATGGGTAACCGCTGAACTCATGTGAGTAGAGTTATTGTAGTTGATCTCTCCTGTGCTTCAAGGGTTTTTCTCTGGGTTCGCCGGTCCCCCCCCCCCCGTAAAATGAACACCTCGATCTTAGGAGAACAACCTTGTTTTGAAGGGACTTTGAGTCCTATTGTTGTTTCTCCGGTATCAGTTAGATACAAATGTTAATAAATAAATAAGTCAAAGAGTCCCTTACTTTAAAATGTTCTGCAGTTAATATATTATGCAAGTATTTTTAATTGTTTTATTTATTATTTCATATTTGTAGAAAGGGTATGGTTTTAGAGGCAGTATATTTCATCGAGTTGTCAAAAATTTCTTGATCCAAGGTATAGTTTATTTGAAGATCGTGTCTTACTGCCTTAAAGTGCTTATTTATTATTTAGTCTTATTTGAAAGAATACTTTAAAGGTGATGTACAGTCCGTTCTGCTGCATGTACGAAACTAATGTTTACATCTTTATTTACAAAAATAATACTAATACCTTATTCAAGATTGTAAGCTTTTCTTGGTTCCCATTCATTACTTGTACCCAAAACAAAACATTTTCAGGAGAAATAGAAGAAATCTGGGGAGATATATCCTCGCCGAATCGCTTGGTTTTCTGCCATGTTGTTCCTAACGGTTTACATTTTGCTGAGTACTTCATGTAATTATCTACGAATGTCATGTTTTGGGGACCACATTGCGGTCATGCGCAGAACGGACTGTACGTCACCTTTAAAATCAATAATAAAGAATTAGCTTAAAATTTGTTTTTTTATTTAGGTGGTGATATCACTCGGGGAAACGGTAGAGGAGGTATATATTGTGATCATTAGTTTACATAGCCTGTTTACAGCCTGAATATACACCTGAATTACAGGTGTATTTTCAGGGTGTAAACAGGCTATAGTTACACGCGACTTACAGGGTTCTGCCCACGGTGGGCGGCGCCGCCCGGCACTCACGCCAAAACGGACCCTTCTGCCCGGCACTCGAAATATAAGAAAACCTCATGTGTTGTATTTTTTATATATCTTTTAATTAATATACATCATTTTGTATTTTTTTGTCCTTGGTGAATATTTTTTATATTGAAACAATATTATTTGGTGAAATTCAGCACCACAACGCACACAATATTAGCTACCAGACTTGTGATTCAGTGAAATACGATATTCCTTCAAAGCCAGATTGGATTGTCTGATACTTGGGTAGGGCACTAATCACTTTGCACTTTGTTTATTAATCTCAAAATATCATTTTCAGATTACTAATTTTCACATATTCTCGGTGGGGGGTAGGGGGGTGGGGGCCCCTGGGCCTGTAGGTACCCGGCACTCACATGCTCCTGGGCAGAACCCTGGACTTACGTCATTTCTCTTGCGAAAGCAACGGTTCATATTTTTCAGCAGCATATTTGTTCATATTTCAGCAACGACTCCAAATGTTTGGGAGTAACGCCGGAGAATATAGTAGCTGAATCCACTGATATATATCGTATGGCTCGGCAATTTTATCCACGTCCTCTTCTAAACTCAACTCAGAAAGTTCCACATCAAGCGTATTTGCTTTACCCGCCATATTTGTTTTGGATTTTCCCTGGCTTAGCGTTCGTCGCCATGGTGACAGGGATTAGCTCGTTACCAGCCCGCTGCATCACACAGTCGATCAGCGCACCCATTGCCGTTTCACCGCTTCCTATATAAGCGCCCTGATCCTGACGTCATCACGACGGAGTGCTATTATGCCTACGGTTACGTTGCTCTCCCACCCCCCCCCCCCCCAGAGATAACTCGGATGGAAGCGTTGACATAGACCCCGTTTACACTAGAGCAAAAGTTTTCGGATTCGTGACGAATCCGGAACGTTTTAGTACCGGATTCGTTTTGCCGTTTACACACAAAAGAATGAATCCGGGATAAAAACTTTCCGGTTTGATCACGTATCCGGAGATTTCGAATCCGGAAAAAAATGTAGAAACTTCGTATCCGAATACTTTTGAATCCGAGACAATACGTAGTGTGAACAGTTATTCCGATGAATTCGGATGTTCTTCTGCTCGTAGTCATGTGAGGTTGCGGTGGAACCAACATGGTCAACATATTAACTGAATTAAAGGAATTCCGAGTTTAGTGTGAAGGGTCGAATCAGCGAATACTGTTGTAGTGTAAACGCCTAACGAATCCGAATACTCGGTACGAAGTGAATCCGGAAACATTTACGAATCTGGAAACTTTGCTCTAGTGTAAACGGGGTCATAGAGGGCGGGATAACTCTATCGCTTGCACGAGCTCCCGAGTCCGACCAAAAAAGAGCGGGAAACTATTGATATTCTGTAATTCGACGAAGACTCTCGCACGTTATATTCTCATGTATAAATATTCTTAGATGGCCTCTTCGTAATTTTGTTGCCCTTTTTTTAAAACACAAATGAATAGTCGAGTCTTAATTACTTTACGTCTTCACTCGGTCTGGTTGTTGTTGCCACGGCTATACTCTCACATTTCTTGCCGTGTTTTCTTTTGAAGACATGTTACCTTTGGTTTTAAAAGGGATATTTATAATTTCCTATATCTATATTTTTTGTTTTCGATCATAAGGTAAGAGCATTTATGGTGAAAGATTTGATGACGAGAACTTCAAACTCCATCACTATGGCGCCGGATGGATCAATATGGCGAACTTTGGAAAAGATTCCAACGGTTCTATGTTTGCTATCTTCACTGTAAACACCCCGTGGTTAAATGGCCGCCATGTTGTGTTTGGTATAGTTCTTGAGGGCATGGTAAGTAATCTTGAAGTAGTCGTAGACGTGGATACGGACATGGGCATGGACATAGGCGTGGACGTGGACATAGACGTAGACGTAAACATAGACGTAGACGTATACATAGACATAGACCATAGTTAACTGCAGAATATGCGTTGTTTGGAGGTAGGTGCCGTTGGTGACCAGGCTAGTCAGCAATCTAGCCTTGTTAGCAAGCAAAGTAACTGTAAGCAATTGGGCCATGAGCAAATAGCCAGCAAACTAAGCAATAGCAATTAGGGTAATCAGAGAAGCAATAGGCGTTTGCCATGACAACTCTGCCAAGGCAGACCACCAAGACGGTCAGTCCCTTCAAGCGCACGACAACAAGTTGTGCGCCTGAAGAGGAAGTGCCTTGGCAGATTGCCATGGCACTATCCCCAACGACTGACCGCTGTCCAACGGGCCACAGTATACCGGCACAGTTAATAGAACTTACACATGGTTTAGAAACCCGTCCAAATCATTGTTCTGTGTTTTTGTTGAAGTTTATGGAAATTTGTGCAACTTCACGGTATTGTATTTTCTGTATAATGAAGCAGTAATCCAATAGCAACGATCGGGTTTAATTAGTGTAGCCCTTCATCGTCACGTGTTGTGGTGCTTTATCGTCACGTGTCCATAGAATTTACTTCCATATATGGAAATCTATTGTCTTTCAACATGACTATCGCTTCATGTTGAAAGACAATGGGGCTTCCAAACCATGTATACGTTATATTAACTATGCATAGCATAGGCATAGGCATAGACGTAGACATAGACATAGACATAGACATAGACATAGACATAGACATAAACATAGACATAGACATAGACATAGACAGACATAGACATAGACATAGACATAGACAGACAGACATAGACACAGACACAGACACCGACACAGACACATACATGGACATCCATAGACATAGACATAGACATAGACATAGACATAGACATAGACATAGACATAGACATAGACATAGACATAGACATAGACAGACATAGACATAGACAGACATAGACATAGACATAGACATAGACATAGACATAGACAGACATAGACATACACATACACATAGACACAGACACAGATACAGACACCGACACAGACACAGACATGGACATCCATAGACATAGACATAGACATGACATAGACATAGACATGGACATGGACATAGACAGACATAGACACAGACATAGACATAGACACAGACGCATAGACGTGGACATGGACACTGGAGGTGGACTGGTGGTCACTGCTTGTATTGACTCATGCAGAATTGCTCATTAAAATTACAGGATGTCGTCAAGAAAGTGGAAAACATTCAAGTTGGTTTTGAAGATAAACCAACGACGGAGTGCGCAATTGCCGACAGCGGAGTCATTCCTTTGGACAAACCATTCCGAGTCGAGAGAAAGCCTGTGGAATGAAAGGCAAAGGTTCAACAAATTTCAGCAAAGTTTTTTTATGGAATATGTGAATGCACTGGGAAACCTTTTGTTATTTATGACGCGGATTGACAATGAAGAGAAAATGAGAATTTTAGGGGGTGTTTACATGAGGCCAGGTGCTTTGGAAGCTTTTCAAAGTTGTGGGTGTCCTGCGTCTCGCACAATGCCATAAACAGGGTCACGCCCTTCATAGAATATAATAGATAACTAATAACTATATATACATAACATACAAGATAACATCACAAGTTCACAACAACGTCATGAACTTTTATTATTGAACAATATACTGAACAATTTGTGAAGAGTTACAGATAGTTTCCAAAATGTCTCCGTCGCTGTTCGTTGCTAAAATATTGTGGGTGTCCTTCTTATGTAGGACACCCACAGTCCAGAAAGTGCGGGTGTCCAGACACCCGGACACCCGCTGCTTCCAGAGCCCCTGCATGAGGCCAGCCCGAACTCAGGCCGGACTGATTTCGGGTCGGTTGTAGTCTTGTAGTGTTTTTACTATAAATCGTTTTCATGAGTCCGGCCTGAGATTCAGCTCATGCCGGCCTAATCTCAGGTCACCTGCTAGACCGAACTGAAGCACTTTCACCTCTCAAACTCAATACGTTGTTTTAAATTAGATTGGTGTCAAATCCACATAAAATAATGATTCTCCGGCGGTCACGAGCTGTAAGGCAATTGACACAAGTCTTGGAGTAACAGCGAAACCAAGCCTATAGACCTCTTTATAATGACGACCAATTTAAATATTCTTTTGTATGCATCTCAATAAGCCTTTCTGGCCTCGTTTGCGTGTCTACAATTCAAAAGAATCTTTGCTTCCTGAAGCCTGGTTTCCATATAGCTGTAAGAGCCGGCGGCATGGCTGCGGCAAGGGGCGATGGTCCAATTATAGACAGTGTTGAATTAGCCAGCAATAAAAAGCTGTATGCGATTGGACCATTGCCCCTTGCCGCAGCCAGGCTTGACGAGGCTAGAAAGGCTAATTTAGATGCACATAAAAGAATATTTAAAGCGGCGGCCATTATGAAAGTGGTCCATATAGTTTCAAGGCCGGCCTCTGTATAAACAAAAACCGAAATGCAAAATTCAGGCCGGTCCGAGTTCAGGCCGGCCTTGTGTAAACACCCCCTAAGTGTAAACCAGGACAATTTTTCTAATTTTTTATTTGCATTGAATGTGGAAAAGACAAAATAACAAACCCACATTAAAGGGCAATGGTACTAAAAATTAAGTTTGTCTAATTTGAAAGAACTCATAAAATTGTAATAGAACATCCTTTACAACTTTTTCGTATCTCTCTTCGTTTTCAAGATATTTCAATTTGTTTAATATGTAAATGAGATGGTCTCTGACGTCAGGTGTGGGGTAAAATATTTTCACATGTAGCAAAACCAGTTATATCTCTAAGTTTGTTCAGCGAAATCATTTGAAACTGTGCACATAAAAACTCCTTGCGACGCTGAACATTTCATGTTAGATATGTAAGTGATTTTGCTCTGTACGAAAATATTTTACCCCACTCCTGACGTCAGAGACCATCTCATTTACATATCAAACAAATTGAAATATCTTGAAAACGCAGAAAGATACGAAAAAGTTGTAAAGGATCTTCTATTACAATTTTATGAGTTCTTTCAAATTAGACAAACTTACTTTTTAATGCCAATCCCCTTTAAGATAAAATTTTCGTCTATTATTACTCATTTTAAAAGAATACATCAAGTACAAGTTTTACTTGGTAAAATATGCATCGCAAATTCCAAGCAAAAAAGTACCATTTTGCGACGCTAGTTTCTTTGAAACAGCGCAGAAAAATCAAAACAAAGGTCAACAACGTTTACCTCGAACACTCGATTGTGGCTTAGACAGGTTTGTAAGGAGGTAAAATTATTTGAAATGTCAACATAGTCATCTGAATGTGAGAACATGAAGAATTTGAAGAAAAGTTCACTTCGAATTCGAAATCTTAGTAAAACAAGCATACTCGCGCCATTCGTTGCATCACAATTTTAAACTACAATCCTGGACAAAAGTCCTTGGGACACCATGCAAAAATCGTCTTAAAACGGCAAAATGTCCGAACAGTTTTGTCCAGGATTGTAGGCTTCAACCTGATTTTGCAAACTGAGTGAAGTGCGATTTAACCAATCAAAGGGCTCAAAACGTCCCACGTGACTGTGCTGCGACTAAGCGCTTCGCTGACGGCTAACCTGAATGTGACGCCTTTATTTGTTCTCGCCTCCGCTAAACCAGGCAGCGCGGGCGCGCGAGGAGGCGAGAAAAATAAAGGCCTGACATTCAGGTTACGCTGACCCTAATATTGTAGCGCGTCGTCTCCAAATACTCCCCCACGATGGGGGCCCCATCGTCTCGCGCTTACATTTCTCGCGTGCTTCAAGACTGAGACAGTCATTGTTAAAAATAAATTCCAAGCGCAAGTGGAGGTTGACGCAAGCCATCTGTTTCGGATTAACTAAATCGGAATCAATTAAAATAATTCAAACAGTCGCAACCGCCCTGGTGGAACACAGAAATGGCGCGCCTCTTGCAACTTTGCGCTTTCCTTCTATTTTTCACTCTGTTCACAGTCGAATGCAAACCTCAAGGAGAGCGCGACTGGGGACTACGACGTGGATGGAGCTGGGCAAACTGGTAGTAAGTGATGTTGATGAAAAATGAATTTGTTTTTATTAAGTGGCGTCTGGCGATTTAGCCTATAATTTCATCCACAGCTTTTCGTCGCGATCTCCTAAATTCTCGCGCGCCAATTGTTTCCTATGCGTCAAACGTCTTCAAACGCGCGCTTTTAACCTTTTCACTGCTAGATTTCTTCATTCGACCAGTAAAATCATATGGCATTAGCTAGAGTAGTAAAGTAATAAAGACCGACTGTGGCAGTGAAATAGTTAAATAATTTAGACGAATAAAATCATCTGGCGACTGGCGTTAGCCATAGTAAAATAATGTAAGTCGACTTGAGCAGCGAAAGAGTTCATTTAGACTACTTAATTTCAGATTATTATCTAGTTGGATGAGCTCCAACTAAATGAGTATCAAAATTGTTGGCCGCGTTTATATGTGCCAAGTGGTATCCGTCCGATCTTTTTGATGTTGGAATAAAGCCTTGTAGACGTACGCTTGGGTTAATTTAAAGTTTGTGGGCCCCGCTCTTCTCACTGGTGGGGATCTTTGGAATTTTAAACGTGAGATGATTACTGCAGATGATTCATTAATCAAATAGACGTCACGCATAGTTCGACACTTTCGTCTACTTGGTGCTATCCTATTGGCGCGTAACCTAACAATAGCTGTGACTAGCCTAATCTAAACTTCACTAAAACGATACAATTCTTATTTGTAATGTAGTTTCATTTTAATTTAGAAAATTAAATAGACACTGTTAGAAGACACGGATTAGCGACATACTAGCTCAAAAATTATGCGTAATCTGTTTAATCGCTTAAGTCCACTAGGTGGGGTCTGGAATTCAAAGAAGATAAGCGCAGCGTAGCGATTTAATAATACATGCTACACTGAAAAATGCTTACAAAATTGGGGTTTTTTTCATTCTATATTGTTGGATAATAGAAAAATGTAGAAAATTCTGATATTGTTGACCTTTATTTTTCAATTCAAAGTTGATAGCTACGGCCGTAGATTGTCCATTGTCAAACAAGATTGACAAGAACGGGAGGCTAAAACAACTGTTTGACGTCATACGGTAGATATGGCTAGATCATTACCATAACTTCGTTAATTAATAGCCTACAGTGCTATTGTGGTAGCCTGCCGAGCTAGCTGGCCGGGCAGCGCAGCAAACAAGCCATTTTTCGATACAGTGAGTTCCCGCGGCGAGTTCAGCACGCTGAAAGGACCAAAGACTCGCTAATAGTAAAATAGTTTTTCTACTTTACGCGTGCGGAGACTCGATGTTTTCAACTGGCGGGAATATTTTCCAAATATGTTGGAATAATTTGTCACGTGATCTCCGTCTGTCTGTCTGTCTGTCTGTCTGTCTGTTTGTCTGTTTGTTTGTTTGTTTGTTTGTTTGTTTGTTTGTCCGTTTGTTTGTTTGTCTGTCTGTCTGTTTGTTTGTTTGTCTGTTTGATTGTTTGTTTGTTTGTTTGTCTGTTTGTTTGTCTGTTTGTTTGTTTGTTTGTTTGTCTGTTTGTTTGTCTGTTTGTTTGTCTGTCTGTTTATTTGCCGTCAGGATATCAAATAAAGTACTGCACAGGTTTTCAAGAACGTTTGTGGAGAAATTGATCAAAGACTAAGAAGGACTAAGCCATTACATGTTTGGTTTTATTTGGGTGATAATTGGATGAGAATTTTATGAAACTAGCTCTGACCACAATTGCTTGATTGCGATCATTCTTATTTTATACAAAATTTTTACGAGTGTAGGTCTTAGACCTTTGCAAACATCCGACACTTTGTTTGATCTAGCCGCCGTCCATAATCTTGGACGTGTCAAACCAGTTTTGAAAATAGGTTGGCGCAACACATATTCTGACTGGCTACTGAGCGTGCTTACGCAATGATCAACGCGTTGTTCACGAAGTTCAGAAATACGAGATATGCCTGAATATCACCATATCACGAGGCGATAGCCGAGTATTTCACCAGCTCTGCGAGTCGTCTTGTAACTTCCCAAGCACTAGCTGTAAACAACTTTATACCGACTCTGTGACATACTATTCTTATTTCTTTACGGAAATGTTTTGAATGGTATATAAAGAGATAAAAACAGGGTCACAGAAGTACAACTGGCTCTAGCGCCACCTCGTTGCCAAAGTAACAGTTCGCGCATGCGTGACAGGAAAAGTGTCGGATGTTTGCAGATGTCTCTTTCCTGTAGAGAGATCTCTGCCAGCAGGAAAATGTAGGTCTCGTTTTCCTTTTAAACATCTCTAATAATATAACCTGCTGTTGGAGGTATGCATGCAGTCTCTAATAAGTGTCCTCTTGTTATGCACGTTTAGTTACTATTGGTATTGGCGCCACGGCGTATGGAAAGCAGTCAGCGACCGGGATACAATATGCCAACGACTGTGGAATGTGGATGTCAATCGATTACTCCAAGAAGTACAGTACGATTTCTTACTTCAAGCCAAGATGTCCCTGAAGCCTTCTACTCAAGAC
Organism: Paragorgia papillata; assembly: GCA_035771165.1. Lineage (NCBI taxonomy): Eukaryota > Metazoa > Cnidaria > Anthozoa > Scleralcyonacea > Coralliidae > Paragorgia > Paragorgia papillata. Next base: position 1,765,025 of record JAWNZC010000336.1, on the reverse strand, counting down.
CAATCTGACAGAGCCTTGTTTTACTATCTTAGAATGGAGGAGGTCAGGAGGAAGCCAACATTTAGAACGTTTCTAGGTATATACTGAGTAAAGCCGGTTTTCCGCCATGCGATCTTTTTTGCGTGAATCGACTTTCTATCACAAAGTCCAGTTATATATAGATCAAGAAAAAGTCGCTTCGCGAAAAAAAAGTGTCGCCAAGAGCCGGAAAACCGTTTTAATGTCACTTTCTATCTCTATCACCTTTTCCTCTCTTTCTTCCAAATTTTTTGCACTAAAACATTTCTTGGATTGAATGTGAATTTGCGGCTATTTTGAAACGTACTACAACGCGAACGTCAAGGAGTAGGATAATAAAGGATAACGGATAAAAATTCCTCTCACACAACAAAGAAAATTAATAATTTTTAGCCTCGAGTAATCCTAACGCCGTCCCCGTTCTACATACAACGTTATTTAGATCGTTTTCACGACGACGTTAACTTGTGAAACCGGCGAAACCTGTTAGGCCCCTTTCCATAGGCGTAGAGTTTTGTTTTTCTCGGGGGGCTAAAGCCCCTCACCCCCCCCCCCTACTCTACGCCTATATATGCCCCTTTCACCCCATACCGGAAAGCTTTTGCCTTTTGTGATGGCAGTTCTGGCACAATTTCTGTGTCGGAGCGCCGCTACGCCTCTCCGATCTGCTTGGTTCGAAAACGAACCAAGCATATGGAGTTAACAGTATTTGATCATGATGCCATGAACGTACGTTATTATAAACATAACAAAAGTGCTTTTTTCTAAGGTTGAAACTTTCGGTTTTTCCACTTTTCAAGAAACAGTATGGGGAACCATATTAACTCTTCTATTTTTTTACTTTGTCCAACGCCAGACGATTTTACTCGTCGAAGGACCTGTACGCCCCAAAAAGCTTGCTGTGCATGAAAGGGTATAATCAATCCTTTCATTCGCATTGTGGTTGTGGGACAACTTTTCTATCTTTTTACTCTGTCTAACGCCAGACGATTCCGCGGGGAGACGTCTCCATGCACGAAGAGGTTAATAACGCCATTGTTTTCATTCTTCTTATAGATCTCCTCTCCAACTTTGAACCATCTTCAGAAGAATTTGGAAGGTTAACTGCAGGGGTTGAAGTAATTCAAGAAAACGTTGATAAGTTTTTGACAGAAGTTTTGAATACTCGTGTGTTTCAAGAATTGTATTGGTTTCTTGTGCGCAACGATTTAGTTTTGCCCAATAAGGTAATTTATCTCATGACACACCCACTTTCATTGTTCTAACAGATGCTTAACACTTTGAGGCCTGGACCTCTCCCTGTGCTAAATAAAATCGTCTGGCGTTAGCCAGAATAAAATAATAAAGACTCGTCTTCAGGCTTCAAAGTGTTAAATCATTTATTCAGACAACAGCGGTGACAAATGGTTGTCACACACTTTTGAATGAAAACCGTGTGCACCCACACTAGTTACCACATCGTTTATCTTATAATAATGATATGTTGTCGATTTCTAACTCTTGAAGTTTCTTTCTCGGCAAATTAATAAATAGAATAGCAATTTCATTGCAGAAGAGTCATGAGTTAGCTTCACCTGCGATGATAAACCCTTTGATTTCATTCTTTATTTTTCAATAGTCGTCAGTTTTTGTTGAGTTAACTTTTAGTTTAAAACATGGATACCGTTTGCAATTCTACCAAACTTCATTTAATTTGGCGGGATATTCTAATCTAGCACGGTTATTGAGCAGAGCTTCTATAGTTCAAATGTTAATCACGTATAATTAATATAGTTAGTTAGTTAGTTAGTTAGTTAGTTAATTAATTAGTTTAGATTAATAGTGCTTTGTTGAAATTATTCAGACTAAATTTAAAGACGACCTATTTCGAGTTTGGTTCAACAACAAGAACATCACTCAAGAGCAACTGTCTGGATTCCAGAAAATATTTGTTGGTGAGACGGTTTTTAATCCGAGAAAAATCTCTTTTCGTAATTGGTTGCAATTTTTCAACCTGGAATCGACAACAAAGCTCAACTACTATGGATATGTGCGATTCTTGAGAAACGATGTTAGTTTATGACACTTATATTATCATATGGTTGGTTGGTTGGTATATGTAGTTGGTTAGTTAGTTAGTTAGTTAGTTAGTTAGTTAGTTAGTTAGTTAGTTAGTTAGTTAGTTAGTTAGTTAGTTAGTTAGTTAGTTAGTTAGTTAGTTAGTTAGTTAGTTAGTTGGTTGGTTGGTTGGTTGGTTGGTTAGTTGGTTAGTTGGTTAGTTGGTTGGTTAATTAGTTAGTTAGTTAGTTAGTTAGTTAGTTAGTTAGTTAGTTAGTTAGTTAGTTAGTTAGTTAGTTAGTTAGTTAGTTAGTTAGTTAGTTAGTTAGTTAGTTAGTTAGTTAGTTAGTTGGTTAGTTGGTTGGTTGGTTGGTTGGTTGGTTGGTTGGTTGGTTGGTTGGTTGGTTGGTTGGTTGGTTGGTTGGTTGGTTAGTTGGTTAGTTAGTTATTCGGTCGGTCGGTCGGTCTCAGACAACGGTTTGTTGTGGTTTGTTGATTGGTTGGTTATTTTGTTGGCCAGTTAGTTAGTTAGTTAGTTAGTTAGTTAGTTAGTTAGTTAGTTAGTTAGTTAGTTAGTTAGTTAGTTAGTTAGTTAGTTAGTCGGTCGGTCGGTCTGTCGCTTGGTCGGTCGGTTGGTTGGTTGGTTGGTTGGTTGGTTAGGCCGAGATTGCATTTTTCCCCCAACTGATTCATTGTATTTATCTATTTCAGCCAATGATTATTTCACCGATATTTTCTTGGGAAAAGGGTACAGCAGTGTCAGACAATATGTTTGTTGGTAGTACACCCGAGTTTGAGCTGGCTCTCTACACGCTGTGTTTCTACGTCAGCCCAGGCAAAGATTGTCAGTGTAAATTGAATACCCGACGCATCATGGTTAAAACAGTCACATCTGCTGATGGCACAACACTTCAAAATGCTGACTTTGACGTGCAAACATAACTCAAACCTTCGAATGAATGTACACAGCTTAAATTGTTTATGAAATTAAATTGTGGCGTTTTACATTATTTGATAATGCAAAAATGGCATATTCAGTATTCTGTACAATAGACTGGACTTTGGACTGGACTTTGGACTGGATTTTGGACTGGACTTTGGACTGGACTTTGGGCTGGACTTTGGACTGGACGTTGGACTGGACTTTGGACTGGACTTTGGACTGGACTGGACTGGGCTTTGTTCTGGACTTCGGACTGTGATTTGGACTGTGATTTGGACTGGACTTTGGACTGGACTTTGGACTGGACTTTGGACTGGACTTTGGACTGGACTTTGGACTGGACTTTGGACTGGACTCAGCTTCCGCTCTGACTGCATGCAATGATTTATCACCCTGCCATTGTGGCATATATATATAAATTAAGATGGTACTCAATATAAGTACTGAATATACATTAATATTTTCGACAATCAACAGGATATTATCTGTGACGTACTCTGTGCTCTGCTACACAGCAGTCAACAACCCAATATACGCATGCCTACATAACGTTTCGATAATAACTGGACTGGACAATGGGCACTGTAAATAAATCGGGCGTGATATGAAGTAAGTTTATCATGAAATAACATCCTTACAATAATTGATTTTGATTATTTTATGTGACCGTTCTAACCTTCAGAACAGTCTGCATTATCGTCTTCTAAAATGCAGGAAATCGCAGTTCAGAGACTTCTAGGCGGGCATTCCCCCGGAACAGCGGAACCCCTTAGATTTCTCTTGCTTTTCACACTCGACATATTTGGCTCTGGGGCAATGGCTAGCCTACGTGCAGACTCTCCGTCCCAAATCCCAACTAACCGGGGGGGAATTGTAATTTCCGACCGTGAGACCGTCCATGGGTAGGCTAATTCGAACCCCATTTACAAAATGTTGGTGTCGACGCCCGATGGACCTGTTCGAACTTCATAACCATCAATGAAATAACAACCAAGTAACTGAAGTAAGTACTATTTAAAACACGAGCAGGAGTGTTTTATCAGATATAAAACACTCGGCTTCGCCTCGTGTTTTATATCTGATAAAACACGTTCTGCGAGTGTTTTGAATGGCTTAAAAAACGATCACCATTTGGTAAGTTCGTTGGCGTAGTAATTTTGAAAAATAACGTTGTCTAAGGCGAAAAAATCAAAGCTAAAGTTTATGTAAATCAGGAGAAAATTTTATCAGATATAAAACCACGATACGGTTATGATTTTTCTTTGTGTTTTCCTCATGAATTATTAATGAGTTTTTTAAGTGTATTTAGTTTATTATACCTCCCGACCAGGAGGTTGTGCTTTCACTTCAGTTTGACTGTTTATTTGTTTGCTTGTGTGTCTGTTTGTTTGTTTGTTTGTTTGTTTGTTTGTTTGTTTGTTTGTTTGTTTGTTTGTTTGTTTGTCTGCCTGTCTATCTGTCTGTCTATATATATTGATCATAGACCAAGGACCAACTCATTAAATTTTGGTTGAATTTGGTTAATATTTGGATGAGAATTAATCTGACCACAATGTTCTCCGTGTAAAAGAAATGCTTGATTGCGCTCATTATCCTTATTTTATTCATTCATACAGTACTTGCAAAGCCTACACCGAGCTGAACTCGCACATACTACGCCCGTACAAGATGAAGTACTTAATTGTATTTTTCTTGTAAACCGCTGTAGTATCGTGGACTCAGCCTCATGATTGAAATCACATTGAAATAAAATGAAATCGCGACGCCATTGACATTATTTGGGGCGAATTTTCTATTAAATAACCCCTTAGAAATGGTTAGTTTTACTGATATTACAAAGCTAATGTGTGTGCGATGGTTAAAACTCAATGCTTGTTTTTAGTTGATAGAACGATGGGAAGGAAAAGCAAAGAGAAATCGTTCCTTGGCTCAGCTTCGAGAAGAAGGACAGTGTTACAGATTGAGCCAGTATCGAGACGAAGAGACGCTGAAGGTAGGCGGATATTAGATGGGCACTCCTAAAATGTGTCTTCTCTGGTTTGTTATCGGGGACTTTAAGATGCTAGGACGACGAAGGTGGTTAGAAAGCAACTTTCATTTTGCAATTTTGAGAATTCACTGCTGTTAAATTCTGCTAAAATGATTGTACACTTAATACGTCTTTAATACTACTAGTGTGTCAGTTCTCATCTTTTGGCCGTTGACGTCGTCATGAAGACGTGAAAATGCTCTAAGTGGCGTATAAAGAACGAAGACGGCGTTGGGATTTTACACTCTAAGGACCAATGCCCCCCCCCCCACTTTTTTTGGTGGAGGGGGGGGGCAGAATATGTTTGGGGCCCCCCACTTTTTAACAAGGCCAGTAATAAAGTTAGGATTAACAAAATCACTAACCCTAGCTAACCCACAACTTTGAATAAAGATATAAATTATAAAGAAATTTGAATGCAGATATTCAATTTCCAGAAAAGTGTTGTCTTTTGAGTATTTTATGACGTTTTTGGACCTTTAGAATTCTGTAAATCCTTGTCCTAAAATGCAGGAAATGGCATTTCAGAGACTCTAGATTTCAAAATTTCCCAGGGGAGCATGCCCCCAGACCCCCCTAAAAATTTTGTGCCACCCAACTAATAATTATTAGGCTCTGGCCCCTTTTAAGTCTTGATGCCTTTGTCAACAGGCCCTGGTGGCCTCCAAAAGCATGTCACTTGAGGCTAAATGGCCATATTGCCAAAACAGAACGTATGAGTCTAATGTTTCAGTGCTTTCAATGAATAAAATACGCCAGCGCGATGGATCGCGCTCGCCAGAGCAGATTTCACAACTGGGCAGCGCGATTTGTTTTTTCTTGAAAAACAGCGCCGGTTTATGTTGATGACTTCCTGTTACATTTCCTGGGTCAATTTTAACAGTCTATTATCATAAAAATGAACTTCAAACCAATGTTTTAAGTGTCATTTGTGGTTTTCATCTGCACAACTAGCATAAAGTTTGAGATTTTGTAGTGTTTATCCCGATATTGCCGCGCCGGAACATGCAGCGGACGTCCCCGTGAGCAAACGAACGCTATTTTGCATTTTCGCCGATTTCGGCTTGTCTTTTAATAATACGAATATCAATTAAACAATATGCAGCAAGACAATACAGTACGTCACTGGAGAGTGCAGTTAGCCTGCCACTGGAAACAAACTAAAAATATTTAATATCTAAACCCGTTAATTTAATAAAACCAAGAACAATTTATCTCCCTGTGATGCCATAATTCGTAAATATGCGTGCATAACGTTGTTCAAAACCACGCCGCCGGTTTATTGATTTGTTTTTATAAGCTAGACTGTATACTCCTGCACAAAGTAAACAAGAGATATTCCATTATTTTCATATTATATACAACTGAGCATTTATTTACTCCATTTCTAGGCAGTGGAAGATAATCTGCGAGCGCATTTTATGACAAATTACTTATCTGCCAGCGTGATCAATCACGCTGGCAGAACGAACTTGGGAGCGTGTGGGCGAGCGCGATCGCGCTCGCTTCATTGAAAGCACTGATGTTTCGAGTGAAGGTCCTTTGTCAGAGAGAAACGTAAAGAGTGTAAACAAACAACGAGCTTATATAAGAAGGATACCATGTGACTAAAAATAAGCCAATCCGATAAAAATAATTTAATAATGAGATGTGAAAAAATTAGCCAATTAAAGCAAAATAACAATAACAAATCAATAATGAGATACGAAAGACATTTGCTATTCCTACCACCGATGAGCAAAAATGGAGGGGGTGTAAAAAGGATGAGCGAGGTACCTTTTCTTGCCCGCATACCTGTTGTTACACATGTTATATATATATATTCAAACAAACAAAGTGTTGTTCGCGAAATGTCGGAAAGTGCTCAATACCATAAAGATAGAGCGAATATACTATAAGTGGGCTTACCGGTACCTCAAATGTTGATGCAGGTTGCTACTGTCAGTTTCATGCTGGGCAATCTTCAGGCAGCTCCTGCCTGAAGATTGCCCAGCGTGAAACTGACAGTAGCGACCATCAACATTTGAGGTAAGCCCACTTATAGTATATATATTTAATATTCCTATAGATTGTTTGCATATAATGTCACATCCACCATCTTCATTGATATTTTGGTTTGCAATCATTGTTGATGAACTGTTGACCACCAGGTTTATTGTAGCATGCATGGATATTCAAAGTTAACTGGAAATCAACCATTTGATATCATGTGATTACAAACAAGTTACATGTATAAGAAACAAAGAAAACTGACTCATTTAGTAAATACGTAGTATTTTCTTGTTTTTTTAAAAAGCCACACATCCAAGCTCGAATGTAAGAGAAGTGAATCCAACAAGTATCTCAGGTTTGTTTTTTTAACTGTTATACTGTACACTTAACTTACAAACCTATATTATAAATGTGCCTGTAATTGTAACTGTAATGGTAATTATCAAATCATTAAACATTCATTAAAGTGCCTATGTCATCCTCAGGGACTTAACATATTTATACTAATTGGAACATTCTGAGAAGATTTGTAATATATCTTCTCAGACGAAAATTTCATCTTCATGGACTTTTTTGCCGTTAAAGTTGACGGAAGTGACGTCAAAAGAGGAATCTGTAAAGTGGTTTTCATATAGACAAATTCCTCTTTCAACGTCACTTCCGTCAACTTTAACTGCAAAAAAATCCATGAAGATGAAATTTTTGCCTGAGAAGATATATTACAAATCTTCTCAGAATGTTCCAATTAGTATAAATTTGTAAAGTCCCTGAGGATGACATAGGCACTTTAAGAAAATTCAATTAAGAAATGAATATTTAATCAATATCTGTAAATTGCATACAGATTTGTCCTGATTTACATAAACTTTTTCCTCAATAAAATTTACTTAGCTAAAAAAATCACTCCAACTTGAAAAATAGTTTGAAAACATGGCAATTTAGATGTGTCCATTTGATCAGTATGATAAAGCATTCACAGCCAATCTGTATCGGATTTACTATGGCTCGCTTGCAGCTCGCCTTGTAAATCAGATACAGATCGCTTCTCATGCTTTATCTTATAAGGTATTACTTGTAATGGTAACTGTAATAGTATAGAGATGAGTCGATTACAAAAACTGCTGATTACTGAAGCCGATTATTTGATGGCAGATTAATACAAATAATTGGCCGATTAATCGGCATATGCCAATTAGTGCTACGTTGTTGGTTACCAGTCTCTGCGCAGTTTTGCAATGTTGTAGGGATTGCTAAATTGCAAGCAAGATTTTTGAAATATAACAGAAATGTTTCATGATGATTCATTTTGCGTGTTTTGAGAATCAATTTCGGTATGCGCTACGCTATTATCAGAGAAGAATTGCAATAAAAAGTCAAAAAAACGAGGCAAGTCTTTGTAATACAACAATTGTTATCCACTGAAACTCAAGCATTGTCATGAAAAGGCCTTAAGCAAAAGTGCTTGTTTGATGATTCCTGTTTTGTAATCACTGTATTTTGAAATCTTTTTGCCATTTTCTCATGTTGGTTTTAAAATTTAAACTTTTCAAAGCATTTCACAAATCTTTTGACAGAAGAGTTCCAAAGTTCCGGTTCATTGTTTCCGAAGTTGGCGACAAACATTGCCAATATGTAACAAATTTGCGAAGTTTGTAAATGTTGTGGCAAACATCCAAAATAACAAATGAACTTCGGAACTCTTCCATCAGAGTTATGTGAAACACTCTGTAATCATTGTGAAGTAAGGATTATTGTGTTTGGGCTTATGCAGTTACGGACTTATGGTATGTGTTTGCATCGTTCATGAAAAGCTTCATTTAAGACATGCACCGATTATTTTGCTGATTATTGCACAATAATCGGCTGATTACCGATTATTTTAAATTGGCCAATTAATCGGCTTTGCAGATTAGTTTCCGATTAATCGGCTCATCTCTATAATAGTAACTGTAGTAGTAACATCTGTAATGGTCATTGTAACTGTAATGGTAACTACAAGGGTAATGGTAACTGTAACAGTAACAGTAATTATAATGGTAACGGTAATGGTAACTGTAACAGTATTAGTAACTGTATTGGTAACTGTAATAGTAACAGTAACTGTAATGGTCACTGTAATGGTAACAGTAACTGTAATAGTAACAGTAACTGTAATGGTCACTGTAATGGTAACAGTAACTGTAATAGTAACAGTAACTGTAATAGTAACAGTAACTGTAATAGTAACAGTAACTGTAATAGTAACAGTAACTGTAATAGTAACAGTAACTGTAATAGTAACAGTAACTGTAATAGTAACAGTAACTGTAATAGTAACAGTAACTGTAATAGTAACAGTAACTGTAATAGTAACAGTAACTGTAATGGTAACAGTAACTGTAATAGTAACAGTAACTGTAATAGTAACAGTAACTGTAATAGTAACAGTAACTGTAATAGTAACAGTAACTGTAATAGTAACAGTAACTGTAATGGTGATGGTAACTGTAATGGTAACAGTAACTGTAATGGTAACAGTAACTGTAATGGTGATGGTAACTGTAATAGTAACAGTAACTGTAATAGTAACAGTAACTGTAATGGTGATGGTAACTGTAATGGTAACAGTAACTGTAATGGTAACAGTAACTGTAATAGTAACAGTAACTGTAATAGTAACAGTAACTGTAATAGTAACAGTAACTGTAATGGTAACAGTAACTGTAATAGTAACAGTAACTGTAATAGTAACAGTAACTGTAATAGTAACAGTAACTGTAATGGTAACAGTAACTGTAATAGTAACAGTAACTGTAATAGTAACAGTAACTGTAATAGTAACAGTAACTGTAATGGTGATGGTAACTGTAATGGTAACAGTAACTGTAATGGTAATGGTAACTGTAATGGTAACAGTAACTGTAATGGTAATGGTAACAGTAACTGTAATAGTAACAGTAACTGTAACTGTAATGGTAACAGTAACTGTAATGGTAACAGTAACAGTAACTGTAATGGTAACAGTAACAGTAACTGTAATGGTAACAGTAACTGTAATAGTAACAGTAACTGTAATGGTAACAGTAGCTAATGGTAACAGTAACTGTAATGGTCATTGTAATAGTAACTGTAATGGTTATTGTAATGGTAACAGTAACTGTAATAGTAACCGTAACTGTAATGGTAACAGTAACTGTAATGGTAACTGTAATGGTGATAGTAACTGTAATGGTAACGGTAATTGTAATGGTAATTGTAATGGTAATGGTAACTGTGATAGTAATGGTAACTGTAATGGTAATGGTAACTGTGATAGTAATGGTAATTGTAATGGTAATGGTAACTGTAATGGTAACAGTAACTGTAATAGTAACAGTAACTGTAATGGTAATTGTAATAGTAATGGTAACTGTAATGGCAATGGTATGTTGGTAATTGTAACAGTAACTGTAATGGTAATTGTAATGGTATTAAGGTAACAGTAACTGTAATGGTATTATGGTAACAGTAACTGTAATGGTATTATCATTATTATGGTAACAGTAACTGTAATCACTTTATGGTAATGGTAATGATAACTGCAACAGTAACTGTAACCATAATTGTAACTGTAACTGTGCCTGTCACTGTCACTGTCACTGTCAAATTTATATATATTTTATACAAATTTTATATATATATGTATTTAAACAATTTATTCACGTTTACTGTACATACAAATGAAAAATTGTATTAAAATTGTAGCTCAATTGTTAAAGCGTTTTACTGGTGATCAGAAGGTTCTGGGTTCAGGTTCTGCTTAAGAACTCAGAAATTTAGCTTGAAGAACATTTACACTCTATTCTCATATCTACGCTAAACAATAGCTTTCAACGTTGTCTATATTTCAGTCACCTCAGCAAATAGAAATCACAGTTCCAACAGCAGCTAAAATATCTAGTGCAAACAGGCATTTAGATAAGTTTTTGATTATTTTCTAGGAATTGGATTACTTGGACAATATGCAGATAACAGTGACGATGAAGGTAAATAGTTTGATAGCTTTAAAGTACTATTTAAAACACGTACTGGCTTCAAAAACTATCCATATAATAAGCTCATTTAAAAAACTCATTAATAATTCATGAGGAAAACACAAAAGAAATCAATACCGTAGCAGAGGTTGTAAATCGGATACAGAATCGTCCTGATTTACATAAACTTTAGCTTCGATTTTCTCGGCTAAAATAGAGTATATCGCTAAAATAGTTGGTGAACTTGATTACTTAGATGCATTTGTATTTTAAGAAAGATACAGCATTCGCAGCCGAGCTGTATCTGATTTACTACGGCTCGCCTTGTAAATCAGATACAGATCGGCTGCTCATGCTGTATCTATTACATAGAAATCAATTTTGAAAATTGAAGTTGTCTGAGCCGCAAAATCGAAGAAAAATTTCATCGAAAATAGCGAGCGTGTCTCTATCACATATAGAGACACGTCACGGTCATGATTTTCCTTTGTGTTTCATGAATTATTAATGAGTTTTGAGTTTTTTTAAGTCTGCTTTATTTGAAAGAACACATAAAATGACAGAGTAACATATTTTGCAGTTGTTCATTGCCTTGCTTCGTTCTTGAGATATTTCAGAAAGTTGTATATCTTTGCTATTATCAAACCAAATTAATTCGAAAGAAACGTGTGGGGTTTTTTTCTCCCACAACACCAAACATTTAGATTTTCAAGTCATATTTGATAATAGCAAAGATATATAATATTTAATAACTTATTATGCGCTTGTGACGTCAAAATGTTTAATTTGGGTATCAAACTAACTGAAATATCTCAAGAACGAAACAAGGAAACGAAAAACTTTAAAAGGTGTTACTCTGTCATTTATGGAAGGACTGAAATCTCAAATGACTTATATTTTAATAGTGAGTTTTTCATGATATATGTTGCAGAACAAAAGTCTCGCTCCAGTGATGAAAATGAATCCGGTGCCGTAAATAATGCAGTCACCAAAAACGCCCAGTCAGACCAAGGAAATGAAGTTCAGATTGACTCAAAACTTGTTGACTTTTTTAAGGTATTTTTGGTACTATTATTGAACGATTGTAGAAGTGTAAATAAAATGTGAACTTTTTTGAGTTGTAGGGGGGAAACATGTTTCTTAAAGTGCACATGAAACGAAAATGAAGTCTGTCTTATTTGAAAGAACACTTAAAATGATAGAGTAACATCTTTTGTAGTTTTTCATTTCCTTGCTTCGTTCTTGAGATATTTCAGTTTGTTTGATATGCAAATTAGACATTTTATTTTTATTAGAACTTTTATTTTCTTTCAAATCAACACAGAAATTTTCCCGCCAAAACTTACAGGTCATTAAAAAAAGCCGTGATGCTCTCCCACAGTGCTGGGTGAGCATTACTGCTGTCCCCGGGCCTTTTAGCAACCAAGCAACGTGCATCATCTGGCGTAATGTTCAGCCATATAATAAACCTGTTTAAAACCGTTCTATACTGGTTCTACTGGTTTTTCTAATATTTTTACCGTAAGTTGAAGTCTATTTTTATGTAATATATTCAACACGAGCCAGTGTTCTTCCTCCGCTTTCTAAGCAAGTTGAATTATGGGGCGAAGCCGAGTTTTGTTACTTAACTTGGCTGTATTTAGCCATCGGATGATGACCACTGACGAGTGTTGGATATAGCTTCGCCAACAAATCTATATTTAAAGAGAAAATAGACCTGAATGTTTGCTATATTTACCTGTAATCTTCCTCCGATTTCTAAATACTGATTAAATATGTATCTTTTGAATTTTCCTCGTGAATTATTAATGAGTTTGAGAAAGTTGGTTCTTAAAGGGTATTCGCAATAAAAATTAAGTTTGTCTCATTTGAAAGAACTCGTCAAATGGTATAAGAAGACCTTTTACAATTTTTCCGTATCTGTTTTGGTTTTGGAAATATTTCGACCAAAGACAGTGTGCTGTCCGCCATCTTGTTGTAATATTGGGTCTAAATAACTAGGAAATTGGTGACGTCACAACCAGGGTAAACCTGATGAAACTACTCCGTGGGTGACCAAATTTCCACGGAAGGCTTTTTAATTGTTGTGGGTCAATTTAAAATGGAAATAGCGCAACAAAATCGAGTTTCTAGCTCATAATGTCATAAGGTTGGCAAGATAAAAATTTCACTTTACCCTGGTTATGATATCACATGCATATCGAAAATAATTCCAAGATGGCGGACAGCAGGCTGTCTTTGGTCCAAATATTTCCAAAACCAAAACAGATACGGAAAAATTGTAAAAGGTCTTCTTATACCATTTGACGAGTTCTTTCAAATGAGACAAACTTAAATCTGCGAAGCCTGTGATAATTTGTTATATTATTTATCAAATTACTAGGAGATTGAAGCAATTAGTACTAACGATGCCAATACTGCGGGAAGTCCTGACGCCTCGGAGGAGACTTCTTGTATCGGCGAAGTACAACAGGAACAACAACCCGAACCTAATGCTGTGGACCTGAACATAGACGGTACGAGGACTGTACAGTATTTGACGAGTTGAGGAGGATATATACATATGGGGGGGGGGGGGGGGGGTATTATACCGTTTGCTGTAGCTTGCGTAGCCGGCGTTCCAATTTGGGTGGGAAGCGAAAGGAACGCTGGCCATCGTTCTATTGTGGCAGACAGACAGACAGACAGACAGACAGACAGACAGACAGACAGACAGACAGACAGACAGACAGACAGACAGACAGACAGACAGACAGACAGACAGACAGACAGACAGACAGACAGACAGACAGACAGACAGACAGACAGACAGAGAAACTTTGTTTATACTCGCGATTTCATCAAAATTATAACAAACGTTACAATATTTGTTTTACATGAGAGCCGACAATTAGTTCTGATTTAAAATACAAAGTATCATACTATATACAAAGTGTTTATAAAATACTTAATGGAAAAAATGTTAATAGCTAACGAGGACCAAAGGATGCAATATGCTTTTTAAATGAAGATAGCGTAGTTTTAGATTTGAGCTCAATTGAGAGATCATTCCATAGTTTTGCTCCACTATACAAAAAAGACAGATAAAAAGACAACAAACAGACAAACGAACGAACGAACAGACAGCGCGTGACGTCAAGGGTTGAATTTGTACGTTAATAGTTTTTTCAGCTTGAGTTGGTAAAGTGTTTTCGCAATTTTCGAAAACAACCTCTCTCTCTACAATCTGGGTTCCAATGGTGAGAGCGTCCGGCTGGTGTTCGGAAGGTTGTGGGTTCGAGTCCCGTCTGGAGCTCAGAGTTTTTCTCTGAGTTTAACTTACGACAGCTTGTACAGCAAAAACATACGAAAAAAATGGAACTGTTGTTGTACATTGATATTCTTCATTATTTTAAAGGTGACGTACAGTCCGTTCTGCGCATGTACGAAACTAATGTTTACATCTTTATTTACAAAAAAATATACTGATATACTGATACCTTATTCAAGATTGTAAGCTTTTCTTGCTTTCTCTTCATTACTTGTACTTGAAATAAAACATTTTCAGAAGAAATCCTAAGAGATATCCTCGCCGAAACGCTTGGTTTTCTGGCATGTTGCTCCCAACGGTTTACATTGAGCTGAGTACTTCATGTAATTATCTACGAATGTCATGTTTTGGGGACCCCATGGCGGTCATGCGCAGAACGGACCGTACATCGCCTTTAAGAGTTCACGTAAGGCAATCGTTTTTCTTTCTTTGTCGGCACTTCAAAATAGCAACGAAATTTTGTCCTATCTCAATTTACAATACGTTTTTTCGATCTTCATTGCTAGTCGGCTGCACAGTACCGTATCCATGGCAAGAAGTATGTGACCCCAACACGAACTACGCTTACTACTGGAACACACTAACCAACGAAGTAGCTTGGGATATGCCACAGGTCACCGCAGCGGTCCCTTCCGAGTTTCCTATACCGGACGCACAACAATGCGATGAGCAGTCGTCATCAATCTATCCACCGGGTACCTCAGGTTTCCCTGAAGACACTCCACAACTTCTCGAGGAAACCGCTGACCAGTTCCCGGTACTTCCTGGCTCACCCAGCCCACCAGCGGAGCCCTTGGAGAGTGCTTCACCCAAACACCAAACCGAGCTGCCTTTCTCAGAACCATTTGATAAAGAGATGCCGTCTTCGCCGTGTGATTCTCACCAATCCGTTCCTTCCGTCGTGGACGAGCCAGATGCAGGCCGTGAAGTCTCGAAGCCTGATCTAGATGGAGCCCGCGATAGTCCTACGATTGAACCAGCGTTGAAAGCCAAGAATCATCTGGCTAGCACGGTCATTGATATGTTCGAGTCAGAAATTCAAGGAATTGAACAGTCTGCAACTGAAAGTATGTTTTTAATTTTTTACTTTTATTTTTTGTGGGTCAGGTGAGCTAATAAGCTAGGCGATAAACTCGCTAGTAGTGGGTCAGGTTAGGGAATAAGCTAGACAGTAAACTCACTAGTGGCACCTCAACAACTCTCACACACCCACCCATAACAGCAACCAGCAGTCACCACCACCACCAGCAGCAGTCACAACCACCAGCAGTCACCACCACCAGCAGTCACCACCACCAGCAGTTACAACCACCAGCAGTCACCACCACCAGCAGTCACCACCACCAGCAGTCACCACCACCAGCAGTCACCACCACCAGCAGTCGCCACCACCAGCAGTCACCAGTCACCACTACCAGCAGTCACCACCACCAGCAGTCACCACCACCAGCAGTCACCACCACCAGCAGTCACCACCACCAGCAGTCACCACCACCAACAACAACCACTACCACCACCAGTAACTACCACCAGCAGTCACTACCAGCAGTCACCACCAGCAGCCACCAGCAGTCACTACCACCAGCAGTCACTGCCAACATATACTAATACTTTTAATAATCGTTTCACAGACACATTGACCATTGAATTGCCTTGTTAGGTGACTCAGCAGCTGAGCAGTTTCCGTCCAAAGAATTCGAAGACTATGTTGCTGACGAAATGCCAGAGTATCCACCCACTCCGGTAAACTGGTCTGGTTCTCCTCGTGATTCTCCTGATGTGCTGGACCGCGGGGTCGATGACCAGTATGTCGTGCTGGATGACTGGCGTGACAGTGAAAACCAGGATGAAGATGAAGTTGAGCAGGACGAAAGGTGCTTCTATTTTCAACCCCGTTCTTTCTAAAATAAGTAGATTTTGAGTGGTACGCCAAAAAGAAAATGTTTGAACACGAGAAAATTTAGTATTGAATACTGTAAATATGGCGTATTCAACATTTTGTAGCATACCTATAATCATAGTTAACAGAAAATAGACATGGTTTGGAAGCTGGACAAAAGTCATTGTTTTATGTTTTTGTTCAGGTTTATGGAAATTTGTGCACTTTCACGGTTACTGAACACATTGTGTTTTCTGTATAATCATAGTCAATCGAGATATGGTCTAGAAATTCGGCAAACTTCAAAGCGCCTATAATGAGCTGTGATTTTATGTTGAACCGTACCTTACACCGTGCACATCCTTTGTTTTAGGTTTATTAATATTTAAATAGCACGGTTGAGTGATTGAACTGAAACGTTGCTATTGGATAATTCGTTCATTATACTAAAATACAATGGGTTCAGTGACCGTGCGCCGTGCACAAAAATGCATAAAGGCGAACAAAAAGATAGAACAAAGACTTTAGCTGAGTTTTCAGACCATATTTTCAATGACTATGGTATAATGAAGCAACCATCCAATTTCCAATAGCAACATTTGGGTTCAATCGCTCAACCGTAGTGTTTAAACATTGATAAAGCTAAAACAAAGGATTTGTGACCGTCATGTACATTTCAACATGAATCGTAGCTCGATTGTTAACCGCTCTGAAATTTGCCGGGTTTCCAAACCATGTTTATTTTCTATTAACTGTGCTTTAATATTCTTTTATAGTTATGATTAATACAAATCCCAGTTATTAAACATAACCCAGCTAAAACATTAAACGGTGCCTCTTGTAAACTCTTTTCGTCTCTGACAGGTCTAAGAAGGAAGTCTTAAGCGAAGACGAGGATGCGGAGGAAATACCGTCGAAAAAAGCCAGATATGACACTGATAGCGAACAGGAGTCAGAAGAAGATTTTGCTGAAAAGCTTTTGGAAGGTAGGATCAAGTCAAGAACTACAATCTTTTTCAAAATTCCTGGTTCAAAACCATGCGATAGCGTTTCAGTCTTGCATCTTCGCCCCCCCCCCCCCATTTCAATGTTGTGAGATAAAGGCGAGTCTTCCGGACAACACACTACCGCCGTTGCGTGTGTACGTTCGTTTGTACCAACATTGAGATGGGGGGGAGGGGAGTTCTGTGATTCTTTTACTCTTTTAGCCGAGGGACAGGAACTTCAAACCGGGTGCCAACGAATTTTGAGAATGATTGTAGTTACTTTTAAAGTGTATATGGCCCTTGAATGATTTTTTAAAGTGGTTCTCTGATGAAAATATTGTGGGCAATGTTTTTGCATAATCTTGAAGAGGATATGGTAGTTAGTAAAATTGCAAAGTTTCATTTCAAAATTACGTGTGAAGTTTGTATTTTGGAGCGCCGCCATTAAAGTGGCCGAGCTTGAGAAGAATGAATCGAGGAAGCTTATGACGTCATGGACTCAATAACAACAATGACCCTTTTATTGACAACAACAATGATATAATAATAATAATAATAATAATAATAATAATAATAATAATAATAATAATAATAAGGCTTTATTTAACGAGGCTAACATACATTACTGGTAGCCCAGTAGTTTTCATTATGGGCCTCCTATCTGTAACTAACAAAGTGCATGCTAGTAACATGTAAACTAATATGTTTTCTTAATGTCAAAATGTTCTAAATTAGCATTCTGCTGTAAATGCTTCTGCTCTACTTTATTCATGAACTGTTTGTGCGACACAATGTTGCGGGTTGAGGCCTCAATGTTGTTCCAGAGGCGAACAGCACCGACGCGAAACATCCTGGAACCTGATACTTTCTTACAAGTAGGCATTACAATGTTCTTCTTAGTTGAAGCTCTTGTTCTATGACTGAGAATCTTTAAGATAACGTATGTATGGAATAAAGTAATCAGGGCAATGCCCTAAACTAATTTTATGTAGCATATACAGCTTTGTACTATTTATGACATCATAAAAGGAAAGCCATCCTAGTTCAGTGAAGAGCTTGACGGAACTATCAGAAAACTTAGCATTAAGTATTAATCTGGCACATCTTTTCTGGATCTTTAACAATCTAAGCAATTGTTCTTTGGAGCAATTGCCCCATACGGTGCAACAGTATTTTTAGATTGGTTTGAGAATAGCATTGTATAATAGTTTCCTACAATTAATCTTTTGTTTTTGTTGAGTCTATGACGTCTCCTCAACTCATTCTTCTGAAACACAGCCAATTTAATGGCGGCGCTCCAAAATACAAACTTCGCACGTAAAACACAACTTTGTTTTTGAGAATTTCGGAATGAAACTTCGCACAATAATATCTTTAAGATTATGCAGAAACTTTAACAACAAAATTTTCATCAGAGAACCAATTTAAAATTATAAAGAATATCAAATCATGTACATGTACAGTATATTTTTAGTATTATTCAATTGGGCAAAATCCTAACTTTGCAAATACGTGCATCTCAACCCACTAAACATCACAAGACCAAATTTTGTCCAATAATCTCAAAGCTACACGTCGCGGGGCGTGTGCTGTTAGCGCGCTGCCTCTCACCAAAAAGTTAAGCCCGGTTAGACGGGGTTAGTACTTGGATGGGTGACCGCTTGGGAATGACCCCGTTGTCGAGCTTGGTAGTTCATCTCTCCTGGGTTCGAGGGTTTTTCGCCGGGTTCTCCGGTTTTCCTCCCTCCCTAAAATCAACACCTACATCTTAGCTGTGATCCGTGGTCTAAACTGTGTCGCTTGGATGCTGCTTGGAGCGCCTTTGATATGCCTCGACACGACCACGTCCGAAAAACATACTTTAAGTATTCAATACTACGTAAATGATTCGTGGTTTCTGCTAGATACTGAACTTTGGATTGCCGTCGTCATCCTAGCTTGCTTAACACTTTAAAGCCTGACGACGAGTCTTTAGTATTCTATTCTGGCTAATGCCAGACGATTTTATTCAGCACAGGGAGAAGTCAAGGCCTCAAAGTGTTAAGCTCCCTAATAGTATAGGATCCGACCCGCTTGGTAACCAATCAGCATGCATCGTTGGTCGTTTTAGACGTGTGTTTCATTAGTTTTTGTGTCTTTTCTTTGTATAGAGTTTCTTGAAGGTAAATCAGAAGAAGTAGAGGCGTCAGTTGATGATATGGAAGTAGAGAGTGACGATGAAGATAAAGTATCGCTGGACGACAATACTGGAGTGTTGCTACCGCCCGAGGCTTTCCAACATAACATGGCTGACGACACGGCATCGAGACATGAAAAGGATTCTCCAGTAGAAGGTAGGATTAAGCTGAAGGAGGCAAAACACCTTTAACAAGACGCCCTCTCAGGCGTTCACTCGGGCTATTGATTTCTGCAATTGGCGTAGCCTTCGCACATCTAGAAAACCTGCGGAACAGCGTGCGCATTATTACCATGCAAGTGTTTGTTAAAAAGTACAAAACTCTCAGAAGCAATCATTAAAGGGCATATGACTCGAAAATTTAAAATGATAGAATAACATCTTTTGCAATTTTTGGTTTCCTTGCTTCGTTTTTGAGATATTCCAGTTTGTTTGATATGCAAATGACACAACTTTCTACGTCACACGTGCATAATGAGTATTATGAGTTACCGAGAGAAGGTTACATATCTTTGCTATTGTGAAACGAAATCACTTGGAATTCTACATGTTTGGCGTTGTGGGTAGAAACACGCACATGCTTCCTTTGAGTTAAGCCCATGTTTTCATAATAGCAAAGATATGTAACCTTTTCTGATAACTCATTATGCACATGTGACGTAAAAAGTTGTGTCATTTGCATATCAGACAAGCTGGAATATCTCAAAAACGAAGCAAGGAAGCCAAAAACTGCAAAAGATGTTATTTTATCATTTTAAATGTTCTTTTCAATAAGACAAACTTAATTTTCGAGTCATATGCCCTTTAAGCAATGGAACACACGTAGAACCGCCCCGAAACCGTGTAATTCTACAGTTAGAGGTAACTCTGATTGTCGATTTGCGAGTATCAAACCCATGACGGTGCAGTAGTTACGCACTCTAGCACTCGGCACAAATCGAACGAGGTCTCTCCACATATGGCCTCACATGATGTACTTGGTCTTATAAAGCGATTGTTGTAAGCCAGTGAACTCTGGTGTAAACAACAAGCCCGTTTAGCCGAATAACTAAACGACCTTAATACTTTCAGCAAACAAAACCTATAGTGCCGAACTCGGCAGATTTAAGCGATGGTTCCGACACAGACGACGTATACAGATTGAGAAGCAATGATCGAAAATTATATTTACACAAACCAACAACAAACTTCTTAAAATATAGCTTTTCATATCGCGGAGCCGTGTCCTGGAACACTTTACCAGACGAAATTGTTGATAAATACGAGTATCTCTCAATCGAATCTTTCAAAAACTTAACTAACAAATATTATAACAAAGAGAAGAATTTGTCAACAGTTTAGTTTGTTAAATAGTTTGTCAATTTTTATGTATACTTGGTATTTAGTAAATACACGGCCCTTTGAAAACCAAGTTTAAATAATAATAATAATAATAATAATAATAATAATAATAATAATAATGGAAACTTTATTGATTAAATTTAGTTCTTACATATACAATTGTAAATCTCACTTATTAAGGTAATTTACAACCGGCTACTTGAATCGATGGTACACTCTAATATATAACTATAAAAACACATAACAAACTTATACAATACAACATTAAAAAGTTAATAAATCTGGGTTTGTCCATTCCTTATTTCGGCAACAGAATATATAATACGTGGTTCTGATGGCAATTGTCGTCATTCGTTTCACACAATAGTTTTGGTGAACTTTGTCAAAATGAAGATCATTTAGCATTTTTAGAAATGTTGAACATTCTTTCGCAAAGACACCAAGAGAGCTAATTGATAAATTGATAAATTTTACGGATATAAATAATTTCCTTTGTTCTCTAATTAATTCTAAATATTTAGTTTTTTTTCGTTCCACATTCTTTTGAAGATTAGATTCAAAACCAGCAGTTAGTTCAACAATGTATAAGCATCCACTAGTTGTTGTCAGGAGCAAGTCTGGACGGTATGAGTCGCCGGTTAATATGGATGGACTTTTGTATCCCGGAAGATCGACATAGAGATTTGAACCGCTGACCGTCTTTAGGTTTGACGCAAGAAAGTTCAAAATTGAATCATGTCTCCACGTAAACCTTTCGAGATACGATTGGCAACCTGCTACGACGTGGAGTAGAGTTTCTGGTCCTAGACAAAGGGAACAATCCGGTGTTTGGTGATATACCCCATCTTGCAAGGTTTTGGCGTGTGGGTAGAGAGTTATTCATGTAACGTATCGTAAAATTGAAGATATTCTTAGGTAGTTTAGATTGAGCCGCGCACCATAACTTCGTTAATTGAGAGAAGGAGAACTTTGTAATGTTAGTGAAAAACGAGCCTTGACAGATTAGATGGTTATGAAGTCTATCCTCGTGCTCAGAGCGAAAATCTTTAAGAACTTGCTTGGTAGAGGTATAGACGTCATACTGGATGTTTGAGCTGTTGCTAGTTGACTTCCATAGTTCATTGATCTGTTTGTTGGGAGATGTTTTAAGAGCTGTTCGAAGTACTGTTTGGCATTGGGTGAATTTGACTGATGGCGGACAGATACTAAGGCCGAATTTGTTTCGGGTTAAGAAAACGGTACTTAATGTTCCCGATATTGGTATTTCAAGCCACTTCCGAATGTAACTGTTCACTACGGAGTCGATATTTTCTGATATCCAAGTTTTTGACAGAGAAGTAACGGTGAAATGCCAAGAGATTTTGGATAAAACAAAACGAGTGTACAGTAGGATTTTATTTTTTGGATGGAGTGGCTTCGAGTCAATATCAGTCATTAGTTCGTCAATGAGTGTGGTAAGTTCAGATTTATGTTGCTGGTCTGTCATCTTAAAATCAAAATATCTCCCAAGATATCGAAAACATTCTCCAATTTTGGTAGCTGGAATTAGCTGGTTGCCAATAAGGAGTTTAGGTAGGTATTGGATAGATTTTGTTACAGCTTTTTTAATGCCAAAGGAACTACATTTATCAACCCGGATAATCATGCTGGACCATTGGCACCAAATAGCGAAACGGTTCAAAAGATGTTGGTTTTCTTTTTCTTGACTAGTTATTACGGCAGCGTCATCGGCAAACTGAAACCAGTGGATGGGATTTATAAATTGGAAGGAGAAACCAAATTGACGATACTTCTCATCTTTGATATGTTGAATAAAGGTGTTAAAACACATATTAAATAGAAGAGGACTGAGACAATCGCCTTGCAATACACCACGGCCAACAGTTATGAACGGAGTACGGAATTCAGGTGTGATTATTGAGGTCTTAAAATCTTTATACAAACTTTCTATAACTAATTTTATGTGGTCAGGGATATGGTGGTACTCGAGAACGGATTGGATTAGGTTGTGGTGAACTTCGCCAAACGCATTCTTGAGGTCAAGTAGGGTGATGACAACAGAGCGTTGCTTAATCCGTGCTTTGTTGATAATGTTGGCCATTTGAGCTGTGTGTTCTAAGGTGCCAGACATATTAGGTGTGAAGCCTTTTTGGATGTTATGTTCTATAAAGTTATTGGCGGTAAGGAATGAGTACATTGCGTTGCGTAGACATGAAGTAAACACTTTTAAGGGAATGCTTTCGAGTGTAATGGGTCGGAAATTGGATGGTTCAGCTTCGCCCTTCTTATGGATTAATATTGTGCAAGCTTTCTTCCACTCGGAGGGGATGCTCCCGGACAACCAGACAGCACGTATAAGGTCAGTTAAATAAGTTCTAAGAAAAGGACAACGTTTGAAACAGATAATGGAGAGCTGATCAAGGGGACACGGGGAACCAGATGCTTTCATTTTACGTATTATATTCGTGACTTGTTGATATGATGGTGGGTCAAGGTCAAATTGAATTTCTGGCTCAGATAACTTAGGAATCCAGCTGGGAATGTTAAACAGTTTGTTAGGATGAATTGCAGCAAGGGTTTTAGTGAAGTAAGAGAGGCATTCGGTCATGTTGAAAGATGGAAGTACAGCGTCCTTCTTGTCTAATATGTTTTTAACGTAACCCCAGAAATTCTTGCCAATAATAATAATAATAATAATAATAATAATAATAATAATAATAATAATAATAATAATAATAATGTAAATCGTACAAACAGAAAATATTTAAACATGTTTTGAAGAAATTACATAAATTAAGCAAACTTTCATCTTGATTTTCTCTTAAAATACTGATTTGTTTGAGATGCTATATCATGTATGATATAGCATCTCAAACAAATCAGTATTTTAAGAGAAAATCAAGATGAAAGTTTGCTTAATTTATGTAATTTCTTCCTCCGATATCCAAACCACCGACACGGTACTGATTTCCTTTGTGTTTTCTTCATGAATTATTAATGAGTTTGAGATACACATTTCCAAATGTAATACGACGCCTACATGATATAGACGACTCAGATGTAGCCTAGACTCAACCCAACTCGATCAAAGGCGAAGCTGTCGGAAAGAAAGGACACGAGAAATCGAAAATCGAGCACGCAACATGCCTTACAGTTTCGCAAGGCCTGACGGGATGATGCAATAATGCCATTTTGTGGAACCCCCCAAAAATCGGTAGCCCGAGTAATTATCATAATATTACCAATAATATTTTCATAAGAGAACCACTTTAAATGCCAAAATTTTAACCTACAGGTTCTTAATCACTAGGTTCTTATACGCGGGTTTTTACTGTAATTGCTTTCAATGTCATTGTTTTTTTTCGTTCAAGATACTTCAGCACAGTTACAAACTACGACTGACAAGTTAAAGGACGAAGAGGATGAAAAACTAACGGTAAAGAAAAGTTCATTTTTCATTGGCTTAGCTTTCGACTTGTTGACTTAGACTGCGTTCACACGAGTCCGGTATAGAAAATAAACGGTAAAATGTGGTTATACGTTCACACGAATCCGTCATAATTTAACGCTTTGAAGGTGTTCACACGACTCCGGAATCTTCTGGTGTACATCCAGTATTTCAATGCTGTGTACTGTTTAAATAGCCATTATACACATAATAAGTAAAGAGGGAGAAACTGAGGAAGATGTCAGAGAGAGGATAAAGAGCGGATGGGCGAAGTGGAGGGAGGTGAGCTGTGTGGTGTTGGATAAGAAAATGCCTAGGAGACTGAGAACGAAGAAATACACCACAGTGGCGAGACCAGTGATAATGTACGGATCTGAAACGTGGGCTTTGCGGAAGAAGGAGGAGCAACAGTTGGATAGAACAGAAATGAGAATGTTGAGATGGATGCATGGAATATCATTAAGAGAGAGACGTAGAAATGACGACATACGAGATGAAGTTGGCGTAATGGCAATATCGGAGAAGATTAGAGAAGCTAGAATGAGATGGTACGGTCACGTGGTGAGAAGAGAGGAGGACAATCCGATAAAGATTGCATGGAGATATCCGATTGAAGGTCGACGAACGGTTGGTAGGCAGAGGATGAGATAGAGAGATGCCTTAAAGAGAGATATGAGGTTATTGAACCTGAGAGAAGAGGATGCCCAGGACAGAGCTTATTGGCGTCAGCGTACTAGAGCGACCGACCCCGCGAGAGATTAAGGCGTAGAAGAAGAAGAAGATCTCGTCAAAAGTAAATAGAAACGAATAGCAATTCAAAGAATATTATTCCACCAAAGTGTATAGTGTATGCGTTGTATGTTTACAATTTTAGTCTTTCTGTTAGGAACTCTCCTTATTGACTTAATCCTCTCCTATTTACACTGGCTAGTCATTGTTGTAATAACGTTATAATTGTTCAAACAGCAGCACAAGTTCTTAGCAGACGCTTTCCGAAGTCGAGAAGACAAATAGAGTTTTCCATCGCTGAAAAATACACCAGCCGTTTGGTTAGGAAATGAAAATTTAGGAACTGGGTATACTAATAAAGCGGAGTGAAAAAGTGCCGGATCTCATGTTCACACGACACCACCAAGGGTTCCGTTTTCATCTCGCTTCGTTTAGAAATCGTTTTCAAATCGCTCCGGTTAGTGCGATGTTTTCACACAATTTCGATCCGGTGCCGTGTGAACGCAACGGCTTTTTGTGACTTTTTAGCGCCGTTTTCAACTCGCTCCGGTCTCGTGTGAACGGGTCTCGGAGACTGCATCAGAACAGAAAAGATCCGAGTCAACAGGCTCAAAGCTAAGCAAGCAATAATACTCGTGGTGTTACCAGTGCTGTGAGTAACTTCGTTACAAGAAACTAGTTACAGTAACTAGTTACATTTTTAAGTAACTGTAACTGAAACTAGTTACTTTTTTAAAGAACTGTAACTAGTTACAATATTTTGTTCAAAAATGTGACTAGTATATATAGTTACTGATATTCAGTTGAGGATATCATTCTTTCTTGATAAAAATGGTTTTGATATAATAATAAAGGTACATTATGTACACATTTGACTATTTCTGCTTAGTGACAACTATATTTAGGCATTTAGCTGTAAAAACATAATTATGGTACTGGCATCTAAAAACTAGTAATTTCTTTGTTGATTCTAGTAACACGGAAAAAGGAATGTAACTTTGTAACTAGTTACAACATTTTTGAAGTAACTTTGTAACTGTAACTAGTTACTTTCTTTTCATTGTAACTTTTATCGGTAACTAGTTACTTTTCTAACGATGGAACTGTAACTGAAACTAGTTACAAAAATTATGTAACTTTTACAGCACTGGGTGTTACTGCAAATTATTATTTCTATTACAATTTGTAGTTTTCCAACGTGTTACCATAAGAAACTCTATTTTTGTCTTTTCTTCCAGACTGAAATCTATGATTTGTGTGCATTGTTAACGAATAAACTGGAGTTTCTTAACATCACGAAAGATGGACTTAGCAAACTGCAGTTGGTCTTACTGCAAATGGAAGTGAGTAAATAAATTAACAGGTCATTCGAACGACTGGAGAAACCTGTCCGCAAACACGCTTTAAAGTGTATATGAAATGAAAATTAAGTTTGTCTAATTTGACAGAACTCTTGATATTGTAAAGTAACATCTTCTACAGTTTTTCCGTAGCTTACTTCGTTCTTGAGATATTGCTATTTGTTTGATATGTAAATTATCACACTGCATACGTCACATTGTATAATGAGTTGCTGTAAAATTAGGAACATCGTTGAAGTTATCGAACAAAGTCACACGAAACTGGGCATGTAGGTGTATTTGTCTCATGACTTTAAACAAACACAGGTTCAAGCGATTAAACAGACAAATATCAATGATATACACGATTTCTCAAAAACTCATTATACAATGTGACGTATGCAGTGTGATCATTTACACATCAAACAAATCTTAATATCTTAAGAACGAAGTAAGATATAGAAAAACTGTAGAAGATGTTACTTCACCATTTCAAGAGTTTAAACAAATTAGACAAACTTGATTTTCATTTCATATACACTTTAAATTGGTTCTCTGATGAAAATATTGTTGGTAATGTTTCTGCATAATCCGAAAGATGATATGGTACTTGGTAACCGTGCAAAGTTTCATTTCGAAATTCTCAAAAACAAAGTTGTATTTTACGTGCGAAGTTTGTATTTTGGAGCGCCGCCATTAAATTGGCCGTGTTTGAGAAGAATGAGTTGAGGAGAACTTATGACGTCATAGACTCAACAAAAACAAAAGATCATTGTTGTTGTCAACAAAAGGGTCATTGTTGTTATTGAGTCTATGACGTCATAAGCTTCCTCGACTCATTCTTCTCAAGCTCGGCCACTTTAATGGCGGCGTTCCAAAATACAAACTTTACATGTAAAATATCACCTTTTCTTCAACGAATTTTGAAATAAAACTTTGCACGATTACTACTAACTACCATAACATCTTTAGGATTATGCAAAAACATTGCCAACAATATTTTCATCAGAGAACCACTTTAAAGTGCTTATATGGACCTGCGGGAGATTACATATTTATACTATTTAGAACTTTGTATTCAAAATTGTAATATATCAGTTGGCAATTTTGAGGATTTTTCAAACTTGAGTTACCGGAAGTGACGACAGATCCAGACACGACCTCAGAGCCTTCAATCCCATGTTCTTTAGTTTCGCTAGCTGATCTTGCATCAGTGCGTTTAAAGGTGAGATGAACAAAACAACACTTTCTTCCCAGACTGCGCTGATGTTCCTCGTTCTGGATTGTAGAAAGTCAAACACCAGGATACGAATGTTTGGAATGCGCCTGTGACGTCACTGTCAGGAATACGACGCAGATCTCCAGGGTTTCCCAGAGCCTCGCGGTGGGGGGATGTTGGGGGGAGAGCGCGTGGGTCTGGGTACGAGAATGTTTTCTGATCTGTCAACACCGCTGCCAAACGTTTTGCGCATGCGCGACTTCCGAGCTCGTACTTCAAAAAAGAGCGGGAAAACACTGAAATATTTGGACTGTTCGAGGAGTCCACACAAAAGTTAAAATTATAAGCGTATTACGAAAAAGATAAGGTAGGTAATTTGTTCATGGCTTCTTGTCAATATTGTAACATATTCTGCAATGACCCCTTCGTAATTTTCTTTACCCTTTTTTTAAAACACAAATGAATAGTCGAGTCTTACTTAGTCTTCACTGTCTGGTTGTTGTCGCCACGGCTAGTTCCCACTTCTCTTGCAATGTTTACTCTAGCAAATTCACGCATGCCCAAACGTTTGGCAGCGGTGTTGATCTGTCGTCACTTTTGGTAACTAGACCCAGTTTTTCCCCTCACGGTCAACCTTCAACATTGCGAACTTTACAAAATGTCCATGAAGATGAAATTTTTGTAAAAGACGATATATTACAATTTTGATGAGGCGAGTCTAAAGGTAAATATGTAAACGACGTACCCTACTAGGAAAGGAACTTAATTTGCTTCATAGGCACTTTAATAATAAACAATTATTGGATGAGACTTTTTTGATGTCAAGAATTATCAAGGTCGACCGGAAGTCTGTGTTATCTGCCGAAGCCGAAGGCCGAGGCTGATAATGCGGTCTGAGACCTTGATAATTCTTGATATCAAAAAAGTCGAATTCAATAATTGTTTTATTATACATTTCAGTTGAAAATGTAAAGAAAATCACTCCCTCAGAACCAAGAAATGCAATTCAAAGACAGTTGCTTTTTTCCCGCGCTTTTCTTTTCCTACAGATAATACGTCCAGAAACTAGAGATTATTAATAGCCTTATGGGCTCAGAATCTGACAATCACAGCGGCAAATACAACTAAAAGTGCAGATATCAAGAATTCTTACCAAGTTTCTAACCAAGTATAATCAAGGATTCGAAAAAAATGTGTAATAATTTTATTTGTCTGTTTATTTCTTAGACGAGGATTAAAGATTGGCGAGAGGGAGGACTGAGTAGTCAGTACTTAGTGAAAAGACTACGCGAGGCTGACGAGGACTTGAAGGGACACGAAAAATCTGCTGCCCCAGACGGCTGGAGTTGTCATTGGGACAGGTACTGTATACTACAGTTGCTTTTTGGGAATCATAAATACTCGGTCGTGTCATTAGTTAATGGGTGTACGTTTTGGTCGGTTGGCTGGTGCGTAGCGAATACCAGTGCGATGCATCTCAAGTTTTCCGTCAAGAAAGCCAAATAATTGCTGATTATGAAAATATAAATTTGGTGAGTATTGATTAAAAATTTTCGCTTTTTATAACGAGTTGTTCACAAAGGTTTTTAAATTTCGAGATTTTTTAGAAAAATGTATTTTACTTTTTGGGAATAATTCTCTTCCAATTCATTCTCTGTTGTTTTTTATATTTTTCTATATTTCTTAATTTCGGGGAGACACCCACATTAAGTGGTTAACCCCATATTTCTTGACTAATCGGACTAATTAAAAAAAAATTATTATCTGGTTATAAACATGGAAAATTTTAAATACTTACCGAATGTATATTTTCATAATCTGTAATTGTTTGACTTTCTTCAGCGAAAATTTGAAATACGTAGCACTGGTATTCGGCGCGGACTAGCCTATCTTCCAAAACATACCCTCGTTATTTAATGTAATGCTAAGGTTGTACGGTGTATCTCTATGGATGTCTCCAGGCTAAAGGATGTAACGTGTCCGCAATTACATCGCGTATACCTGAAACCAAATATCAAACTAAAGCTTATAAGATTGGCTACAAGGATGTATTGATAAGTTGTTATTTTAATCATTCGGCGACTTAATTTTTGTGATTCTTTCGTGCGGTCGTCGTGATCTTCTTTCAAGAGCTTTATTTTAGTTCAAAATGATTTTGGTTTTTCTCTGATCCAATTCATTTTGTTTGTTTGTTTGTTTGTTTGTTTGTTTGTTTGTTTGTTTGTTTGTTTGATTGCTTGTTGGCGTGTTTGTTTGTCGGTTTGTTTGTTTGCATGTCTATCTGTTTGTTTGTCTGTCTGTCTGTCTGTCTATCTGTGCGTCTGTCTGTCTGTCTGTGCGTCTGGCTGTGTGTGCGTCTGGCTGTGTGTGCGTCTGGCTGTCTGTGCGTCTGGCTGTCTGTGTGTGTGTGTGTGTCTGTCTGTCTGTCTGTCTGTCTGTCTGTCTGTCTGTCTGTCCGTCCGTCCGTCCGTCCGTCCGTCCGTCCGTCCGCCCGCCCGCCCGTCCGTCCGTCTTTGTGTCCGTCTGTCTGTCTGTCTGTCCGTTTGTCCGTCTGTCTGTTTCTCCGTCCATTATTTATTACTCGGGCTACCTGTGGTAGACCGAGTCCAGGTTTAATTCGGTTCGGTTTTTTTCCCCTCACGATTTTGCACTTTTTACTTCCGCTACTATTCATACTTCCGGTGAGTTGTTAGCCGTGTGATGGAGTGAGGCCGTGAGGCATGTTGTACGTCTTTGGTCCTTTTGCTTTTGGAGTTGGACAGAAAGTTGAACAGCTTTGCCTTTTGATCAAGGTGTTCTTGCACATTGTTGGTAGATTTCGAAATAGACTGACCGACTTTGTAGTTTAATAGCGATCAGATGTGGCTGACAACTGTCTTGATCGTAAATATGTTCACCTCTGTGAAGTATGCGCCACTTTCAGCATTCGATCAATCGGTATATTTTACCCAAGCCGACGTCGACTTCCGCACTTTACCAGTAGCCCGAGTGAACGCCTGAGTGACGGCCATGCGTCTTGTTTATTTAAAGGTATACGAAAGTCCCTGCCTCCTTCGAATCTAAAATTATCAGTATATTCTTGCAGCCAATCCATATAAGCTTTAATTTGATGTCAGGGTTAAGGTATCTGCAATGGAATACGAAAGTATTGCAACCTTTGGACTGGAGACATCTATACTGTACACGGTGGTAATCTTAAAGCAGGGTCCGTTGGCAATGGGCCGCACTCGCTTGCCGTCGATGAGGGTTCTTTCAAATAGCTGTGCTCTTCAGGAATTTGTGAGTTGTATGTTTAGTTTCTGGCGAGTTTGTATAGAAATACTCTTCATGCAACGGGACCGTTCTGATTCGGTTTATTGGAAATTCAAGAAAATTACCGCTGAAATAAGGGATCGTAGGGTTCTGAAGAGAAATGCTGCGGAAAAGAGTGTTTGTTGTTGTTGTGATGTGAGATTCAACTTGTACGCATTAGCTTGTATCCGTATGTGTGTATGAGTGTGTACATGTGTGTGTATTTGTTACGGTTAAGTATACATAAATCGCGGCTTGTAAATTTTCTTATATGTATAACAAAAGAAACTAGTTAGAAATTCGAAGCTAGTCGCACCACATGCATGCATCTCCTCACACTACACCAGATGTATGAAATTATTAATATATAATTATAATAGATTTATCTTATGGCCTTATTGAAAAAAAACAGCAAACACTTTGCTGATAGGGGTTCTCTTTTAAAACTATTATTATTTTTATTATTGTTATGGTTATCGTGATGATCCTGCATGATCATGGTGATGGTTATAGTGATGGTCCTGGTCCTGGTTATGATGGTCTGGTGATGGTGATGGTTATGGTTATAGTGAAGGTCCTGGTTATGATGGTCTGGTGATGGTTTTAGTGATGGTCCTGGTCCTGGTTATGATGGTCTGGTGATGGTGATGGTTATAGTGAAGGTCCTGGTTATGATGGTCTGGTGATGGTTATGGTTATAGTGAAGGTCCTGGTTATGATGGTCTGGTGATGGTTATAGTGATGGTTATAGTGATGGTCCTGGTTATGATGGTCCGATGATGGTTATGGTTATAGTGATGGTTATGGTTATGGTAATCGTGGTGATGGTGATCGTGATGGTTGTTGGTCATGCATGGTGATAATGATCGTGAGAATTAATGGTGGTGGTGATTGTTATGGTCATGGCTATGGCTATTGTTATTATTACTGTATATGCAACATACTACTTAACACTAAAATATGTCTCATTACATTTCCTCGGCGTAGCTTAGCAGGCACAGCAACACATAACAACATGCGTGTGATATCTCTCACAACACCTTTACATTCTACACCAAATAAACACCATTCGATTAAAGAATATAAGATAAACCATATACAACTACAAACACCCAATACCGTTAGGTTACGGTAGTAAATGACATATGGGACATAATGGATATTTCAGACTGTTCTGGCGGGGTGTCGCAATTACTTCGCAGCCAGAACGCTAGTGTATTATAATCAGATACCTTAAGTTGGATTATCAACTGGAGATGGCCTGATAGGTTTTCGAATATAGACCTCAGTTTGGGATATAGTCTTTCTCATTTATACACTAACACTGTTAACTATACACTATGCAATATCATTAACTGCATGCATACAGTCATACAGCCCACTATACTTAATGCACAACACTTAGTATTACACAGACAGCTCTACAATATCCCTATAGAATGCTTTAATATAGTGTTGGGAACTGCCCCACACTGTATCATGTAGAGAAACATCATATAGCCAAACTGACACGGCAATTCCTATACATTACACAACAGCGTTTACTGCATGGGCTGATATTAGCTGACAACATAAAACAAACGTAAAGGCCTTACTTTTTAGTCTTATTTAGTTTGGTTGAAAATAAAGTTTGCCAAATCATGTTTGAAGACTATTTCTCGTGTTTTACTAACTCGCTCCTTCGTCGCTCGGTCTGAGACCTCGGCAAAAACAAAACCTCAGGCCAAATACTTTCCCGTACAGACGTCAAACTCGGTTAATAAGAAATCATATTCTCTTAAAATCTTCAGTGAGTGCTGCCCTGTTCATTAAAACAATAAAAATTCCAACGAGTTTCACGTCATGGACACTTCAAACATGCGTTTAGTTCACATGCAAGAGTGATCTTAGCCAATGCATTCGAATGGAGCGGGCCTTCCATGGGAAAATACAGTATACCGCCATGCTATGGTCAATTCACTCGATTGTGTGTCAAAACTCGGAAAAATTGATTCGTCCAATGTGTTAAAGTGTCTATATGAAACGAAAATTAAACTTGTCTTATTTGAAACTCAGAAACGGAGAACATTGTATATGGTTGCTATTATGTCAAACCAAATTAATTCGAAGGAAGTGTGTGGGTGTGTTTCTCTCACAGCACCAACCATATAGATTTTCAAGTGATAAATGAAAAAATTCAAAAGTAAAACATTTTTTCATTCTGAAATGCATCTGGTGGATTCTTCTCCACGTGTTTTCTGTTACGTGCGCGCTCTTCCTTTTTATCAAATACTTTTCGAAGAATCTATCCTCATTTCGTCTCATGCTTCGCTTGTATTTATTTTACCATCTTTTTAAATCACCATTTGTCGACGTTAATGGATACAAACAAAACCAAAGTTCGCCATTGACGAATAGCTATATTGGAAATTCGGTGACGTTTTTCGTTGTGTTCCGTTAAGAATTTTCGAAACGGTCCAAAACTTTTTCCCGCGTGGTTTTCGAGCAATCGCAAAGCGGGGATTCTGTCAGGTTAGTGTATACCTTGTGTGTGTGCAGTCGGGCAAATACAACGCAAGGATCTTCTGGATATATCTCGCACGTTGCTGCATGACGAACGCGAAAATATCAAAAAGGAGAAAGGTATTTTGGTCGTAAGTATGTATCTCTGTTGTCAACGCTGGAAAAATCTGTGAAACCTCGCTGGGACTTGTGCGTGCTGTAGTTTTTCAGGGAGTGCTTATTACACCATGTCCTGCCGTGTGAAATCTGCTTGCGATAAAAGACCATAAAGTGAAGCTGGAAATTACATATAAACATGCACAAATTACGTAAACAGCCCGCTTAAAAAATCAGCCCTGAAATTGAACTACCCAGGCTTAACAATTTCATCTCAGTCAATCAGGCCAAAGCTAATTCCCATGTAATCGCGCTCAATTCAATGTCCACCAAGTTTGAATAAAAAAATAGCCATTCAAATTCACATCGTGACTAAATAGCTACCATTATTCCTGCTGTCAGAACGGTAACTACAAAAACGTCCAACGTAACTAAAAAAGATCCAACAATTGGGACTGGATTGCAAACACGGTTGTGATCGGTTAACTTTTATCTGAAATGCAATAGTTATTGTGGGTAAACCTAAAGAAGTGAATCATTTTTTTACTTTAAAGTGTATATGACCCGAAAATTAAATTTGTCTTATTTGAAAGAACACTTAAAATGACAGAGTAACTTCTTTTGTAGATTTTCGTTTACTTGCTTCGTTGTTGAGATATTTCAGTTTGTTTGATATGCAAATTTAACAAAATGACGTCACATCTGCATAATGACTTAAAGGATAAAGGACTGGGGGCTAATCATCCTTACTTGCAGCCAGTGGCTGAATTGCGAAGGACGCAGATCAACGTGGCCGTGTCGAGGCATATCAAAGGCGCTCCAAGCAGCCGCCAACGACACAGTTCAGACCACGGATCACAGCTAAGATGTTAGGTGTTGATTTTATGGAGGGAGGAAAACCGGAGAACCCAGCGAAAAACCCTCGAAGCACAGGAGAGATCAACTACAACTCTACTCACATGAGTCCAAGCCCGACAACGGGGTCATTCCCTGCTAATATCAAACAAAATCACTTTGCAATTTACATGCTTGGTGTTCTGGGGGAAACGCATGCACATGATTTCTCTGAAGTGATTTCGTTTGATAACAGCAGAGAGATATAACCTTCGTCAATAAGTCATTATACACGTGTGACGTCATTTTGTATAATTTGCATTTTAAACAAACTGAAATATTTTAAAAACGAAGCAAGGAAACGAAAATCTAAAAAATAACTTACTCTGTCATTTTAAGTGTTCTTTCAAATAAGACAAACTTAATTTTCGGGTCATATACACTTTAAACACGAGTATCTCAATAGTCTGCAAAGACTTGGGATTTTTTACCGGTTTGGTTTATAGCTTTAGCAGATCTTCACCAGGCCAAGCTCCGATGACGTTTTCTCGGTTTGTTTTTCTCGCGTTGATAACAGCTATAGTTATGAATATATATTTGTTAATATCACGTAGGTACAATTGTTAAGTGCTAATACACTGTATCTCGCAACTCTGTCAAGCCGTCCACGAGCACACGACTTATTCTCTCCTTCGGTTTTTCCATTTTCTCTTTCCAGTTCCTACAAAAGATATTTCTACACTGATGACGCCACCGGCAACTCGCAGTGGGACTATCCCCAGGCTCCCGTCATCCCGGAGACTTCGTCCGCCACAACAACGACCATGGCGTCTTCGACTGATAACGCAACCAGTGAAGGATTGTGGGGTATGTTGGTCCGTTTGGTTTTTAATGGTGCTGAAAAGGTTCAAAGGAGAAATTTTTTTCTATGTCACGTATTTTCGGTGAAAATCGCTCAAAACCCTAGAACTTTTTCGCGTAGCACTCAAAGTCAAAACCTTGTTTTAGCATTATTGTGTGGCTTATAGAATCAACAAACTTCTTATGAGCATTTATTGGCTTTTGACAAACATGGACATAGATAGACCATGATCCTGACCCAGACCTTTATACTCAGACCTTTAATCAGACCTTTATACTCAGACCTTTACCTATTCCTTGATCCAGACACAGCCCTTGATCCAGACACGGACCTTGATCCAGACGCAGACCTTGACACAGACGCAGACCTTGACACAGACGCAGACCTTGACACAGACACAGACCTTGACACAGACCTTGACATAGACACAGACCTTGACACAGACGCTGACCTTGACACAGACCTTGACACAGACACAGACCTTGACACAGACACAGACCTTGACGCAAACACAAACACAAACACAGACCTTGACGCAAACACAAACACAAACGCAGACACAGACCTTGACACAGACGCAGACCTTGACACAGACACAAACGCAAACACAAACGCAGACGCAGACGCAAACACAGACCTTGACACAGACACAGACCTTGATCCAGACACAGACCTAGACATACGCATAATATATTTACTTCTCGACAAATAAATACAGGGCTTTTTATGACAGCAGTTGTAAATAATTTCGATTTAACTTTTTCTGTTCTTTTACCTTAAGGTACTTCCACTATGGTGCAAAGTACTGCAGCCACTTACAATATGTTGACCACTTCCAGTCTGGCGCAAAGTACCGCAGCCACTTACAATATGTTGACAGCGCCCGTCGACCAATCCCAAGTATTTGCTACGAATGCTTCTGCTCCGGCGACCTATCCCACCGCGACACCTGAAAATGCCGTTTCTTCAGTTGTTATCACTCAAGGTAAGCTAGCCTGCTCGCAGCCCGAAATTTCTTCTAAACCCGGGTTTAGAAGAAATTTCGGGCTGCGAGCAGACTAAGGTAAGCTTGCTCTTCCATTCTCTTCCCAAAGGAGAAAGATGTAATATATCATACGCGAGAAGCCGTTTATTATCTGATTTGAAAACACCGAGAAGTGTGTTGAAAAACGAGGCGATAACCGAGTTTTTTTAACTCACTTCGAGGTGCTTTTAAATCAGATAATAAACGGCTTTCGAGTGTATGATACGTCTCGGTAACTAATTTCCAGTGCTGTAAAAGTTACATAATTTTTGTAACTAGTTACAGTTACAGTTACATCGTTAGAAAAGTAACTAGTTACCGATAAAAGTTACAATGAAAAGAAAGTAACTAGTTACAGTTACAAAGTTACTTCAAAAATTTTGTAACTAGTTACAAAGTTACATTCCTTTGTCCGTGTTACTAGAATCGACAAAGAAATTACTGGTTTTTAGATGCCAGTACCATAATTATGTTTTACAGCTAAATGCCTAAATATAGTTGTCACTAAGCAGAAATAGTCAAATGTGTACATAATGTACCTTTATTATTATTATATCAAAACCATTTTTATCAAGAAAGAATGACATCCTCAACTGAATATCAGTAACTATACTAGTCACATTTTTGAACCAAATATTGTAATTAGTTACAGTTCTTTAAAAAAGTAACTAGTTATAGTTACTTATTTTTTTATCAATCGTGAGCGGGCGGGATCCTAGGTAATGCTGCAATTTGATTGGCTGCGTGAGCGGGCAGTTTTTTACGATATCTGACCACGGTCACGGAATCCTAAATTTAATTTTAAAATTCATTTAAAATTGACCGATTTTCATAACTATTTCGCTTGCCACAGAAAAAATAAATTCAACAGAGAGCTACGGGGATGCAAATGAGTTTTATTATCCAAATGGTTTTGACAACTTCATGTGTAAACAGCGAATTTTAAAAGAAACGCTGGGAAAACTGTGACAAAGCAAAATTTACGAGTTGACATTTATAAAGAAAACAGTTTAAAACGGTAGGAAAAACATACATAAACTTGTGAACACAGTATTTTGAATCACTAAATGAAACTATATAGAAATATATATAAAAAATCATACCACGAGATTAAGATAGAAAAGCTCAGTGAAACCTTTTGACACTAAACTGTCTTTCTTCTGTTATTGCAACCAATATACTCAACAAAACCGCTACAAGTCTTTTACCTTTTAGCCCAAACATTTTCCACATGCCAACCTCATCGTCTCATGTCCTTGAAACTTCAAATTACAAATGGCTTACTGACAAGCATTTTCGTCTTCAAACTCGAGGACCACACTTTCAATTTTCATGCAGTCAGCCAAATATTCAGAAAGCGACTTTCCAAGCGAACAGCCAAAAACGAGCAAGCGACGAAGAACGACGAAGAATCTTTATCAACTAAACTTTAAAAACACTTGGACTGCATTTTGGACTGCATCTTCGAGTTTTGAGTGTTTTTTTATGACAAAAAAGGTTCCAAGCTTCCCTGTCAGACTGCATGTCGGCAGTTGTTTACTCTCGAACGATAAACTTTGGACTTTTGAATATCACGTGAACGTCATCTCGATTACGCAACTTAATTCAATTATGTTAATTTCTCTAATTATGTAACAAAAAAATAAATAAGTTATTTACCGTTTTGGTCGGTCCGTACAGAAAAATATTTGCCCTCGGTCTCAAAAATGTCCCTCGGCCTCCGGCCTTGGGCCTTTTTTAAGACCTCGGGCAAATATTTTTCTATACGGACCTCCCAGCCGGTAAATAACATATACTTCTTCAAAAAGTAACTAGTTATAGTTACAGTTACTTCTTCAGAAAAAGTAACTAGTTTCAGTTACAGTTACTTAAAAATGTAACTATTTACTTGTAACGAAGTTACTCACAGCACTGCTGATTTCCATTATGTTTCCTCATGAAGTGAATTATTAATGAGTTTGAGAAATATTAAATCAAGACCCAGTTGCATCAGCACCAACATCTGGCCTAGTAGACCTTATTGACAAATGGTCGAGGCTATTATACTTTATGACCAGTTTCTAAGACATTCTTTGTTGGTTTAGATCCGTACAGATTAGATGATAGCACTCCACCGAGACCCGACGATGATGACGTCAGTGAACATCCGGATGGTATGTTTGTGTAACTCATACAGTCAACAAACTTTTTAAGTACATCATAGATAATGGAAGGGAAACTGGATAGGAAACTTCAAACGATGTTACAAAACCGGAAACGATGGTATGCACAACTTGCTGCTATGGTAATTATACATTTTTAAGCGGCTAATTATACCTAACTAAATTCCCACATGGTCACGATCAGCTATTGCTGAAATTAAACAATAGTGTAATGTCACTTAAGGTGGCTCCCTGTAGTTTCAATAAATACCCGCTATTTCATACAAAAATTTATTAGATAAATATCAAGTAGACCCTACTATGGCAGAACTACTGCAGATACAAAATACCTACCAAAAAGTTCAATTATTTGCTGTTACCATGGTAATAATGACGTTGGAACTTTGGTATATTTTCAAATATTGCATAATTGAAGCGGCATGTCTTCAGTTTGCTTCGGTGAAATTTTTTAAAAATTGCTGAGATGATAGATACTGTTGTGGAGAATATCCATGCACAAAATCAGAGAGAGTTGTATGGACAGATTTTTCGCTATAAACATTATCGATTTAAAAAAGTTCTGTCTTATGAAAATTTTTTTAAATTATATATACTTTAGAACTTTTTATAAACTACTTACTTACAAATTTTAGCAAAATTTCCCGAAGCAAACGTCTACAAGTCTACATCTGTCTCGACGCGGTCATAGAATTTCGAATCGACAAGATCGCTATTTACGCATGCGTAGCGATACTATTTCTAGTCACCAGTCCCCTATTGAAATTACCGTAGGGAGCCACCTTAAGTTAACGTTCAGTAGTGTCTGAGTTTTTAGGTACAATTAGCCGCTTATAAGTGTAATTACCATAGCAAGTTGTGCAAACATCGTTTCCGGTTTTTTAAGTTTCCTATCCAGTTCCCCTTCCATTGTCTATGAGTACATGTGGAGGTTGAGAAACGCGGGCCCGCAGTACTTGCAACGTGTATACTGTCGCGGTGATCCTGCCATTTGTTATTTTATACATGGCGAAGTTAAATAAATAAATAAATAAAAGCATTTTAAAACTAACAAAAAGAATCATCCTCAGAGAAACACGAGGAAAATTTTTTATGATTTCTTACACTGCTAGATTCACCTAGACCCGAGCGGGATTTGAACTCGCGCCTTCGGGATTCCGGTTCGCCGCTCTACCTGTTGAGCTATCGGGGCGCACATCAATGGAGGCGAGTTTTATCCAACTTAAGTGCACTTAGCGTTAAGTTGTCGCGAGAATATCTCGTACACTTAAGTTGGATAAAACTCGCCTCCAATCCCTGTGCGGCTCGATAGCTCTGCCTCCTCCACAGGCCCTATTGCATCATGGACAGGTCACACACGCCGAATTTAGGGCCTGCAAGATCCTGTAAAAAATTTGGCAAAACTTGGCACAGAATAAATTTGCAAATTAACTACCATTGTTAATAGCCATGGCTATATCCGAAGATTTTGAAGGCCATTGAAGACTTACGGCATACGAATCCTAGCTTTAAAATGCAGGAATTGTTGAAGAAAGCAATTACGGTTGAACTTTGTCAACTTTCGGTCGGAATAATCAACGAAAATACACTTTAGTCTACCCAGAGACTCTTTGGTTTATACTTTTTCGGTTTCCACAACAACTGAAACTTGAATTACGCTACACTATAGCCTACAATTTAACAAAATTAAATCTCATTAACTCTTGGTCAGTTGACAGTCTTCGATAGCTAAAATAAATCAACCAAAAAACAATACGAAAAACCTGTTACTTTCCTGACCGTCGAATTTGCTTTTGTTCGGCAGATATTTCCCCCTTCAATTCCTTTTTGTCGCTAAAAATATTATTGGCAGAAGGTCGGTAATTCTAAAACATATTGGTTTCTTCATTGTCATGATCTGTAAGAAAGTTTAGACCGAATTTCCTGGTGGGTCACAGTGTTTAAAGAACTTGGACATACATTTGTCGAACAGCGGCCGGAAACTTGCAGGCCCTCTCAAAACTATCGCCTCTAGGGCCTAGTCTCGCTGTGCATAATGGGATCAGTCACCATTTTGTTTACAGGATCTGGCAGGCCCTCTCAACAGTGTGACCTGTCCATGATGCAATAGGGCCTGTGGAGGAGGCAGTCGATAGCTCAACAGGTAGAGCGGTGGACTGGAATCCCAAAGGTGCGAGTTCAAATCCCGCTCGAGTCAGCCGAAATTTTTCGGTTGACTTTAGCAGTGTAAGAAATCATGAAAATTTTTCTAACAAAAAGAGTTGACACTGACTTAACTGCAGAATATGCGTTGTTTGGAGGTAGGTGCCGTTGGTGACCAGGCTAGTCAGCAATCTAGCCTTGTTAGCAAGCAACGTAACTGTAAGCAATTGGGCCATGAGCAAATAGCCAGCAAACTAAGCAATAGCAATTAGGGTAATCAGAGAGAAGCGATAGGCGTTTGCCATGACAACTCTACCAAGGCAGACCACCAGTCACACTGACAAGTCAGTGGAATAACATATACGATCTATAGGATTCTATACTTCGTATCTACACGGGAGGGGAAAGGGCGAAGGGGGAGCACAAGCTGAGCAAAGACGCTACTTGCAGCAAAGCAACAGACGCTCAATGAATCTCGAATGCGCGGG
The DNA here is from genome assembly GCA_035771165.1 of Paragorgia papillata. Lineage (NCBI taxonomy): Eukaryota > Metazoa > Cnidaria > Anthozoa > Scleralcyonacea > Coralliidae > Paragorgia > Paragorgia papillata. The sequence continues at coordinate 1,724,188 of JAWNZC010000336.1, read as the reverse complement.
AAACCCCTTAACGTAATTGACGTAAGGGACTCCCCTAATAAGGGGAACCGCAGGCCAACTACGTCAGCAGTTAACTTCGCTTAAATATATATTCCTATATTTAACCACATTTAAAAATATATTAAAAACGGAACATTTCGGTTTAATTACGAAAACCTTCTTCAGCCGGTAAGACTAAAATATTGGTGTTCTGATAAAAATGTACAGGCTATAAAGATCCACGAGTCCAAGTAAAAACTATTAAATTCGACTGAAATTCGACGTTTAACTCGACGTCGCATTTATGTCCGACCTCAGATTTCAGGTCCTTAAAGGGGATTGGCATTAAAAATTAAGTTTGTCTAATTTGAAAGAACTCATAAAATTGTAGTAGAAGATCCTTTACAACTTTTTCGTATCTTTCTGCGTTTTCAAGATATTTCAATTTGTTTGGTATGTAAATGAGATGGTCTCTGACGTCAGGAGTGGGGTGAAATATTTTCTTACAGAGCAAAATCACTTACATATCTAACATGAAATGTTCAGCGTCGCAAGGAGTTTTTATGTGCACAGTTTCAAATGATTTCGATGAACAAACTTAGAGATATAACTGGTTTTGCTACATGTGAAAATATTTTACCCCACACCTGACGTCAGAGACCATCTCATTTACATATCAAACAAATTGAAATATCTTGAAAACGAAGAGAGATACGAAAAAGTTGTAAAGGATGTTCTATTACAATTTTATGAGTTCTTTCAAATTAGACAAACTTAATTTTTAGTGCTATTGCCCTTTAACAAAATTTTGTTTTGTTTTTTTTAGGTAGTGAAACACCTCCTCCACCTGGAGAATCACCACCTCCCCCACCACCACCTCCAGACCAACCATCAGTTCCAACTCCTCCTCCCCCTCCTCCACAGGATGACGCTATCGTTACAGTTGTTCCACCCCCACCGCCTCCTCCTATCTTACCGCCTCCCGCGGACTCTCTAACATCTGATTCGTAAGTTAAAGGACATTGGCAATAAAAATGAAGTTTGTCTAATTTGAAAGAACTTGTAAAATTGTAATAGAAGATCTTTTACAACTTTTTTGTATCTTTCTTCGTTTGCGAGATATTCCAGTTTGTGTGATACAGTTGACTCTCTCCTAAGCGGCCACCTCGGGGACGGAGGTAAGTGGCCGCTTACGAGAGATGGCCGCTTACGAGAATATTCACCACAGTGGCCCAAACCTATTGTAATTCAGTTTTATACCGGAAGTGATAATTGTAGCCGATTCATATGTATTTCACAAAACTGTTTCATTAAGAACTATTTTAATCTGATACAACGCATTCATAAAATTACATACCTCTTTATTTTTCTGAACAAGCATATGTGATGATAGCAAAAATTATAGAAACTATAGCGGAAATTGCTACAGTATAAATTGCTAAAGTACTTATCAAATATTAAAATTAAATACAAACTAATAAAGCCAACATTGTTGCCGTCTGGTCTGTCATAGGTCTGTCATCGATCTCCAGGGTGGTCGCTTACGAGAGTAGAAAGACAATTAGAAAAGCCAAAAGGGAATCCCAAGAGGTGGCCGCGGCCGCTTACGAGAGTGGTCGCTTACGAGAGATGCTAAATACAGTGTTTGACTAAGAAATAAAATGGGAATTTGTGAAGGTGGCCGCTTACGGGAGATGGTCGCTTACGAGAGTGGCCGTTCAAAGAGAGTCAACTGTATGTAAATTAGATGGTCTCTGACGTCAGGAGCAGGTTGTGATATTTTTTCTGATTATTTCTTTAGTGTCGATCAAACGGCCCTTGGTCCTGGTTTAGCTGTCCAAGCGGCTCCAGTTCATTTTATTCGTGCTCAAAGGACACTGCTTGATTATTCTGACCTGGAGCCAACGCTTGCTGGAGGTGAATCACCTGATGCGCGAGCTGTCATGGCAACCCAAGTTAGTTCCCAAACCCAACTCTATTTTAGTATAATTTTAGAGATCAATATAGAAGATTCCTGCATTTTTGATTAGGCGAAAACAAAGGGAATTCGTTGGTTTGAATATCGGCGGAAGAAATAATTACAAATTAAACAAACTTTTACCTCGATTTTCTCTTAAAATATTGATTTGTTTCATCAATTGCAGGTTGATAGTTCTAATAATTCCCGGTCGTCGCCTGTTCCTATGACAGCAGCAGGAACTAAAATCAAAAAGAAAAAGGTACGGTAGTTTATTTCTTCAATGCATGGTGACAAATTGTAAAAGTAAGTGAGCGAGAATTTGTGGTAGCACCACATTTATTCAAATTTAGCCCATTTCATTTCACGCCAAACCATTCTACTCCATTTCGACCCATTTCCAATCCAATTATAATTCATTCCACTCGACTTTAATCCATTCCCATCCATTCTAACCCAATCGACTCATCTCAATCGACTCTACGCCGATTCATTCCCATCTATTTCTACTTATTTCAATCCATTTCAATCTGAATTGCACTCATCCATTCCAATCCAATCCCTTACCATCCAATCTGAAACTGAAACTTTATTTAGAGGGTTAAAATCACCTGGTTAGCAGAAGCTAATTTTACCCAGGGCCCTCTAAACGGATTACAGCTAAGATCTAGGTGTTGGTTTTACGGAGGGAGGAAAACCGGAGAACCCGGCGAAAAACCCTCGAAGCACAGGAGAGACCAACTAAATTCAACTCACATGAGTCTCAAGCTCGAGAACGGGGTTATTCCCAGACGGTCACCCATCCAAGTACTAACCCCGTCCAACTTGGCTTAACTTTGCACTGCAGTGATGGGAGGCAGTGCCTAACAGCACACGCCAACCGTGCTCCCCTAATCGAATCACATACCATTCAATCTATTCTGTTCTAATCCATCCCATTCTAATCCAATTTAATGCAATGCAATTCATTCTATTCCATTCCAATTAAATCTATTCTAATTTATTCTAATCAAATCCAATCTACTCCATTTTTATTCCAATCTATTCTGTTCCAATTCATTCCTATCCATTTCATTTCAAATGAATCTATTCCATTCCTTTCCATCTAACCCATTCAAATCAAATCCGATCTACCCCATTCCAATTCAATTTATCCGATTCATTCTACTTCCATTCAATCCATTCCAAGCCAAATAATCTAATCCAATCCAATCTTTTCCAGTAAAAAATCCAGTCTACTCCATTCCAATCCTATTCATTCCGATCCATTTCATACCCATGCAACCATTCCCATCCACTCCAATCCAATTCACTCCAATCCAATGTAATCCATTAATCTTATCTAATCAAATCAAATTTAACTCATTCCTGTCCGAGGGTTTCCCCTGAGGTGAATAAAATCGTTCCCCACCCGGGAAACGAGAGACTCTGGGATAATCCGTTTCATATCGTTACGTTATTGGCTGAATAGTGAGCATGAGTTGGTCTGAAGTGACCGGAAGTAGAATTAATAAAACCAAAATAACAAAGATGTCGGACGACAAGACTCCAGTGAAGACGTTGCCGCGATCGATATCTTCGCCGTATGTGTGTAGATGCTGTAATTCGAGCTTCGCCAGCAACCCCATTGACTTGTTTGGGGAAAAGTCAAACAAGGAGAACATACTATCCAGATTCCGCTCGGATATTTACGCATGCGTACCTCAACCGGAATAACAAGAATCCTGTGATTTGAAACGGATTATCCCAGAGTCTCTTGTTTCCCGGGTGGGGAACGTGGGCTCTGGGAACGAGATTGGGCGTTGGCTAGAATAAAATACTAAATACCGATTCGGACAGGAAAGAGTTAGAGAGAGAGTTTATAACTCATTCCTGTCCGAGGGCTTCCCCAGAGGTGAATAAAATCGTCTGGCATTAGCCAGAATAAAATACTAAAGATGGATTCGGACAGGAAAGAGTTAATCCAATCTTATCCAATCCAATGCAATTCATTCCAGTCCAATCTTGGTGAATTCTTCAAACTTAACAACGCGATATTTTCATTGCAGTCGAAGTCGAGTGTTCCCATGCGGTCATCAAAAGTGAAGAAAATGTCGTCGTTGGTTCAAAAATGGCAGGCCATTAAAAAACAAGACGAGGTTTTATCCGAGGAAGAGAGCGACGAAGATGATCATGCAGCCAAGTCGGAAGCACAGATTCAGCAATGGCGGAAGGAGCAGATCACGAGGTAACTGGTGTTACGGTTGTGTGAAGTAATAATGAATTCTTTGAAAGTTTTCATGGCGATAATGTAATATAGATAAGTTTTGTGGAAACACCACGTAAAATATTTATTTGCTAAGCTTTCGGCTTGTTGACTCTAAAGTCCCGCACAGACGATCAAGTTTTCCTTGACAAGTTCCTTGGTAGCTTTCCTTGCTCGTGTGTACGATGAACACGTTTTTTTTCCTACAATTTTCCTTGACAAATTATAATTGCTCGTGTGTACGGTTGGACAAGTTTTCCTTGACGGCAATGATCGCGTAATAAGCTTAGGAGATGATCTTGTCAAGTTTTCCCTGACGACTATACACACGAACAAAGAACTTTTGAACAAGGCTCCTTGTCAAGGAAAAATTTGTCAATTTGTGTCGTACACACGAACAAATAAAATTTGTCAAGGAAAAACTTGTCTGTGCGGGGCTTAAGCAACTGATCAATTAAATCACGTAAGAATACAATGGCGTATCACGTTAATTTTATTAATTAGAAAAACTCGTAAAGGATCTTCTATTACAATTTTATGAGTTCTTTCAAATTAAACAAACTTAATTTTTGTTGCCAATCCCCTTTAAATCACGTAAGAATACAATGGCGTATCACGTTAATTTTATTACTAAGAAAAACAAAATCAAGAATGTTCTCCGAATAGGGCACACCACGTGCTGTTTAATGGCTGTCCCTCCTTTACTGAGATTGCAAGACATCGCACAGGAGGGCATTAAACAGCGCGTGGTGTACCCTATTCGGAGAACATTCTTGATTTTGTTTTTCTTAGTAATAAAATTAACGTGATACGCCATTGTATTCTTATGTGATTTAAAGGCGATTGGCAACAAAAATTAAGTTTGTCTAATTTGAAAGAACTCATAAAATTGTAATAGAAGATCCTTTACAACTTTTTCGTATCTTTCTGCGTTTTCAAGATATTTCAATTTGTTTGATATGTAAATGAGATTGTCTCTGACGTCAGGAGTGGGGTAAAATATTTTCATACAGAGCAAAATCACTTACATATCTAACATGAAATGTTCAGCGTCGCAAGGAGTTTTTATGTGCACAGTTTCAAATGATTTCGCTGAACAAACTTAGAGATATAACTGGTTTTGCTACATGTGAAAATATTTTACCCCATACCTGACGTCAGAGACCATCTCATTTACATATCAAACAAATTGAAATATCTTGAAAACGAAGAGAGATACGAAAAAGTTGTAAAGGATGTTCTATTACAATTTTACGAGTTCTTTCAAATTAGAGAAACTTAAAATTTTTAGTGCTATTGCCCTTTAATTGATCAGTTGCTTAGAGTCAACAGGCCGAAAGCTTAGCAAATAACTATCTTACGCGCTGTTTCCACAAAACTTATCTATGTTAGAAGTAACATAATTTCAAACACGACAAGCAGTGTTTGATCAGATATGAAACACCGAGAAGTGGCTTCAATGGACAAGCCACATTAACAATTAGACACATTCTCAATTTAGGATAATCGTAAATTATAGACACATTGACAATTCAGGACAATCCTGAATTCTAAGTGAAAGGACACGTTGCCCTTAGGACCATTTTAACCCGCGTGCTTATGTTTTTCCATGTAGTGGCCAGGCTGCCAAGAACCCAAATTTCCAAGAAATCAAAGGGGACTGGCGCGAGCGTGTTCGTAAGGCGAAGTTACGGGCAACAGCACCGACTAAAGTAGATCAACAGAATCCGTAGGAGTTCGTGTGAAGTGAACGACAAATCGAAATCGAGAACGCCAAAGGTATTTGGTAAAAGGATGTTCTGAAGATACTTCTTTTGTAGCATTAACGTAAAGAACTGACGCAGCCGTAAACAGATGCTTAAGAAGATCCGCTCAAATATCAGTTTCTCGCTATGTAAATAAATATTCTTAGGTGGTCCATAAGCTGAAATGGTTGTATATGCAGTGTGGAACTAAACAATCGTGAACTGTTAGACTTGGTCAAGTCCCTGAGAGCGCAGCATATTAAAAGGCGTTATAGGTAGTGTGGATAGTAGAAAGAATGAACACGAAACTTGATGGCGTGACCGTAGCAACTTGATGGCCTGAGCGTAGCAACTTGATGGCCTGAGCGTAGCAACTTGGTTGAAATTTATGAGTCTAAAAAGCGCTTGTGTTTTTTAGCAATGATACAGTTTAGAACGATACTCAAACTGCTTGTTAATACGACAAAGCCACATAAAGATAAAATGCCCATTTATTGAAATTTTTGGGATTCTTTTAAGTTCTTAGAATTCTTTAAATTTTTGGAATTCTTTAAATTCTTGGAATTTTTGAAATTCTTTAATTTCTTGGAATTCTTAATTTTTTTGGAATTGTTTAAATTCGTGGAATTCTTTAAATTCTTAAAATTCCTGAAATTCATAATATTCTTGGAATTCTTTAAATTCTTACAATTTTTGGAATTATTGAAAATTCTTGAAATTCATAATATTCTTTGGAATTCTTTAAATTCTTACAATTCTTGGAATTCTTGTTAAAATTTTTGGAATTCTTAAAATTCATGGAATTCTTAAAATGTGTGGAATTCTTAAAATTCGTGGAATTCTTTAAATTTTTGAAACCCTTTATATTTTTGGAATATTTGAAATTTTTGGATATCTTTCAACCATTAAAGTTCAAACCAAATTAGGTGCTTATTAAATATATCAGAATTGACAAAGCTAAAGATCCAGCTAAAGATCTCTGTTGATCGCAGAAGGCTAAGGCTTCTTATATACATCGCAATAACAGTTAAAGACGTTTACCGGATTGAACAACTCCTGCAGTGGAAAAGAGATTCACAGATATTCATATTTATCTGCTATTCTCTTTAACAGGTTTTTAAATTGTAGTCGTCGTGAAAATGTTCGTTGTACTATTTAAAACACGTACTGCGAATGTTTTAAGTGGCTTCAAAAACTATCCATATAATAAACTCATATAGAAATCAATTTTGAAAATTGAAGTTGTCTGAAAAAGTTCATCGAAAATAGCGAGCGTGTCTCTATCACATATAGAGACACGTCACGGTCATGATTTTCCTTTGTGTTTTTCTCATGAATTATTAATGAGTTTTTGAAGAGTCTTTTATAGCCAAAATATTTCAAGGAATGCATATATATCAAAGACTTAAAAGGACTATATGTTGCCCGCAAATTTTCACGGTCGTATATGTAATATTTCATAAACGAGTGGGAGTGTTTTACCAGGGGTTACAAACACGAGAGGACAATGGAAATCACGAGGCCCATTAATAACCGAGTAATTTTCATTGTTCTCGAGTGTTTGTAAAACATGAGAGAATAATGAATATTTTCATATTAAAAAGACTTTGTGTTCATATGGGAAGCGAGCCAGCCCGGCTAGGTGAGATCTCACCTTGAGCTAGGCGGGATCCCGGTGAAGTGGGATGGAAATTTTCCATATGAACAAAATTTACCGGGCTAGCCCAGTGAACCGGCAGACTAGTTCCTAGTACTCTTTTCTCTCGAACTTATTTTGGTGACGTCACAGAATAGGGATCGAGCGAGAGGACTAGCGGAAAATGTTCATCTCTATCTATCATGAATCCTGCTGGAGCTCGGCTTCTTTCATCTCTATGAACGAGGGCACTTAAACAAACTTCTTCTTGAGAGCAGACAGCAAACGAGTAGGTTTCTTTATTTTACATTACGTTAAAAAAAGGTTGTTACATACGAGGCTTTATAAAGTAGTGTTCGACGTAGGAAGTGATTGTGTTGAAACACATTTATACAAATCGAGATATGCTATTTTAACGTTTCGGGAGTAGACCAACCTTGCTATATGATGCTATATGATGTTATAAAGAATTGTGCAGACCGACGTGAGTGTTATCTGCCTTGGTTTTCCGCCAAACGGCCGTTTGGTGCCTGTATAATTTGGGGCAGGGGCGGCGCGCTAAGGTATTAAAGGTATTAGTCTAATACCTTTTTTTCTCCAGATTGAAATGAATTGTAAAATAATATAATTATTCCAAGAACAGAGACGGATGGAAGAAAACAACATCTTTGTTTTTGATTGTTTGATTTCAATTCCGCAGTACCGTACCGTCCTCGCTGATGCGCGCAACAACCTTTAATAGCGACTTTAGCGACAAGTGTTTGAAAGGCTTAGACCTCAAGGTATTAGAAACTCAAAACTAATACCTTCGCTTGACAAGAAACGCGGAATTTCGGTGTTAAATTTCACCACAGGTGGTACAATATTTATATTTTAAAGTCAGACGCTTTACTATTTCGATTTAAAACTGTTTTTATTTCGCAGCGAGAAGTCTGCAATTATTTTCACTTCATTACATTAACAATATATAACATCTCTATATATAAATCATCCATGTAGTATCGGCTGTATCGCCTATTTCACAAGGAAAAGCTCCCAACACTGGAGTTCAACACTTCAATAATATGGAAACAAAGACCAATTATTTACAACAATTTTGAAGCTTTGATATGGTGACTAGAACTTATCTGACGAAAGGAAAACCTTCTTGAATCCATATTTAACAAAAAAAAAGGCATAAGTCCTCCTTCAAAGGTAAGAACGATGCGAATATTTGTATATCTAACAACGCAATCCTACAAGGTATTAGTTTTGCGATTCTAATACCTTGGCCGCCTGCGTTCGCAAAACCAACGTTGCGCTGATCATATGTATTGTCGGCGCATCACGCAAGCTGCTGTATTCACACATGTTCACACGTGCAACGCATCAGTATCGAGGCGTGTGGCCATCGCTGGGATCACAACTGTAAAGTGTAAACTTAAAAACTAAGTAAGTGAACAAGTTTGTTATACATTGCCGTTATGTTTCTGAGTTGTTTATAAACGAAATATCTTTAAAGTAGACTTACCGTTTGCCGTTTGAATATAAGGAATGTACCGCTACAATATTATTAGTCACATCATAGTCTCAGACAGATATAATTCAATGGATGTTTCCGTTAATTTGGTCGTGAAGTCATCTGACTGCGTAAAATGCTTCGCATTTCTGAGATCTTCAGCTCGCTTGATTTTTTCAAAGAGTATCTTCTGTAGAATGCTGGAAATTGCATTTCAGAGCCTCTAGATTTCAAAATTTTCTGGGGGTGGATACCCCCAGACCCCCCTACGTTATATACCAGGCCTAATACGAAAACATTTACGCTCCGCGCCGCCCCTGATTTGGGGCCAGTTTTGGGGCAAGATTTGGGGCCAAGCAAAACATTTTATTCCAGGCCTCTCACAATTTCGGTCTGCCGTATATCGACCAAAATTATTGTTAATCTTCTAAACTCTGGATATATTTAATAATTAAATGGAATGATCGATACAAGATATCTCAGTTAACGTCCGAAAGTTTCGTCATGCATCAGCATTCTAGTTCACGAGCGGATATAATATTTTTTCATTAAAACTGTGATTATTCATCTCAAGTATTCGATTTTATTCAGGCAGCGTTCATAAATCAGTCATTTCATGGCAAAAAGTTTGATTATTCTCGTCATAAAGCCGATTACCATCTCAGACTGCCACACTGGCTAGCCGGTCTGGCCCGGCTAATAACAGGACCTTACAAGAGCTGATAAGCTCTCGTATATATACAGTATGTATAAAAAAAACCTGAACCCTTAGAAAACAACCTATTGTAGTAGTTTGAAAGCCCTAAAAGCGCTGCGTTATAAATTAATCAGCACATAAGTTAAACGAGGCGAAAAAGCTTTTAAATACTTTCACCATGCATACACTTCAAGTTATCTTAATTTCCCAGGTGTATAAGACCGTGTGTTTTACACATCTGTGGGTTCAGTGAAGTGCTTAGGGCTTTCAAACTACTACAATAGGTTGTTTTCTAAGGGTTCAGGTTTTTTTATACACACTGTATATATAAATGACCCTAATAGTTATATAATCGTTATATTCCTTGCTATTCTCAGTGGGATTCGCGGATTCGATAGGAAGGGTTAATGCCCAAGGGACCTTGAAATAATGTAAATTCAAGCAACAAGACGAGTTTTGTCTCAGTTTACCGTTGGCCACGAGGAGCAGTAGCTCAGTTTAAGTCAGAAGACTTCGAGTTGACTTCGCATTCCCGTCGCTGCTGAGCCATTACCTGTAGAATGGCTGATCCTGTCCATCCTCGCCCAATCAATGCTGACCGGCCTCAAAAGCCAAATTTCGGGACGGTGTGTGTGGAAGCTCTCCTCGCGGCCGCTCAAACCGAACCCAACCGGTTGAAATTGCTCCCCAAACCACAAGTTGAAAGACCTCCTGATCCGGCTCCCCAGGTTAGTTCAGACCTTTAAAGGTGCATGGATTTCCAGTCCTCGCACGAAGCAGCTCGCTGGCGAGCACGGTTTCAAACCACTGTATTTCCACCAAACGCAGCTCGTTGCGATAACTCGCGGCTGATGAAGCGATAGCGGAGCTTTTCGAACAAACTTCGAGGTGTTTGGATATGCTGATGAAGCATTCTTCTGAGTGTTTGATATAGCATCTCAAACAAATCGGTATTAAAGAGAAAATCGAGGTGAAAGTTCGATTAATTTATGTAATTTCTTCCTTCAATATCCATGCAAATTAACCATCGACACGGTAATGATTTCCTTTGTGCAGTTTTCCTCATGAATTACTAACGAGTTTGAAATGTTGACATCATTTGTTTTGATTGGTTTATTTACCGCGAGGACTTGCCGCGAGTAAAAAATCTGCCACGAGCGCGAGTTGCTTCCTGCGAGGACTGGAAATCTGCCTTTAGAGGGTCCACAATAGGTTTATCGGGACGGGGGAAAATTGGATTAAAAAAATGACGTCCGGAAACGAGATCTAGAAATGTTTGCTGTCGTGATTCCGGAAATATAAAGAGAAATTGAACAACGGGATTTGTGATTTCTTAATAACGAAGACGTTTGTCGGGATTGGATCACCTAACCAAACTAATTGTTGGGGTACGGGGTTAAAGAAGTTTATTCTTGGTTTTTTCATCTGACGTCACGGCGGCCATATTGGTGCACAGAAGCAATGAAATGGCGGCCATATTGGTGATCACGTGAGTGAAAACGATCATTATGGACCTTCGACTTATGTCTCAATCAAATTCCAAGCGTGACCATCCCCTCCCCGGGCATTTGACATTTTTGCGTTAGAGTACTGCAAATGCCCCACCATGCATGGGGTCAGCATTGCTGTACAAAATTCCTACAGAGGGGTCTTGAAATTGATGCAAATGCCCCACCCATGGGAATTTAAAGAAGCAGATGTTTATATTGTCAGACAACTGAAGCGGCCGTGACCATCCATATTATTAAACATAAACATATATTTATAAAATAAAGGTCAGGAAGTACTTTCAAACGTCTCAACTAAGTTGTCCAAGCCTTTTTCCTGAAGCCAGGAAGCCACAAACGGCACATCATTCCCCTCAAACTCCTGTAAATCCACCATGATTGACCACATGTGCTTGGACGAGCATGTATTAGTATGAAATATGTGGTGTGCCTTTATAAAAGATAGAATTTTCGTAATTGAGTATAGACTTACAGTACTTACTTTTGCCAGGTTACTTTTCAAGAAAATAACAGGCAAGTATATACTATTTAGTTTAGTAGGCACTTCAACAAATTCCCCACCCCAGGGACGACCTGCAGAGGCAAATGCCCGACCCTGGGAACAGGTGAATCATCGAATGCCCAGGGGGCATGGGCACGCTTGGAATTGATTGAGACCATTATCAGTCAACGAATTCTGTATATATTATAATATAGCGCTAATGCAGCTAGGATAAGAATTAGGGATATATTAATTCGGCATTTGAATTACTCGATAAAACTAGCTGTACAAGGATGAGTGATTATATACTGCTCAGTAAGAATCTCATTTTCACGTGGTAAAAATCTGTTGAAAACGAATATAATTTTCACTGATATAAATAATGATTTATTGGCCATTTTGCGCTGTAGCTATATGCCTTTAAAGATTTAAACCAAATTAGGAACTGAATAATTGAGCACTTGGCAACGTTGACGTTGGCATCATTGAGCACTTAAAGCTATTATATTCATTGCAATAACAGTTTTCAGTGCCGTTAATGGGCGACGCAGTAGAATAAAAACCTACCAACAAAGATTTTTACAGGTATGTTTATCTGCTATGGTTATAGGGAGTTTTTTAACTCTAGTTTAGTGTGTGGAAGTATATATTCGCTAAGTGAGAGCAGGGTACCCAAAGCTAGCCCGCTTTGCCGAGATCGTGGTTGTGCTATATATTATTTCTTGTTAATTTTCATCTTGTGTTTCTATGAGAGCCGAGCCAGATCTCGCTTTGTGAGACCTTCGTTTTTTTCCCATGTAAGCACGATTGACCAGTCTGGCTCGCCTACCCGGAGTTGGCATTAAAAGCTTCGTACACGCGACAAAATTTGTTTTTATCAGCTTTTTTTCACATATTAACAATTCACAAGTTCTGCTTGTTGAGCCTTGTTCATGTACAGCTCATATTTAAAACAATGAGACTTCGTGTCTTATACCAGAACTGATAAATTACGCAATTAGCACAACAAGCAAACCAGCCCGGCCAGGCGAGCTAGCCCTGTGTAAACACAATAAAAATCACCTCGGCCAGCAAAGCGGGCTAGCTTGGGTACCCTGGGTTGGCTCGTTAAGTGAGAGCTGAGTCGTGTGATACAAGCAGATATACGTTCATGCATATATATGCTAATATAGCCACCGTATATCTATGCCATGTGGAGTAATATAATTTAGCAAAACATTTCCCCTCTGATTTCGGGTCAACTGTGAACTTGTGCGTTTTTCGGTGTTTATATACCATTTTCTCATGTGGGTTTTGTAAGTAATTGTTATAATTCGATTGATCGGCAATTGGTTGCGATTTTGTATATACAACGTTCATGTCTCGAATTCCATATCGTAGTAATTGTAATTCTTATGGCCGATTTAACTTGGACTTCGGTGAGGACTTTACAATTCCTGTAATGTTACCGGAAATATGCATGGTATTCAAAAACAAGATTTTCGTGACTTAAAATGATATGAACAACGCCAAGCGGGCTATAGCCGGTTACCGGCTGATTTTATATCACCGAAATCTTTCTATGACTGCAAAAAAGAATTGGAATACCCTGTGTGTGTGTGTATATATATATATATATACTTACAAGAAAACGAACGCGAAATTTTGTTTTATGCCATCTGCATTTCTCAAATAGTCGTAATACGATTTTCGTGACAAAACCTCAGCCTTTTACCGGGCTAGCCCGCGAGCTATAATATTGTCCTTTCCCTCAATAAGGTAGACTGAAAGCCAGCCGCCGATCTCATCTCGTAACGAGATGAGATCGGCGGCTGGCTTTCAGTCTATCAATATAAAGGGAGCTTATAAGCAAATACAACATGAAGGTCGACGACGCGCCTTTTTACAATACAGTTTTTCTCGCACAACAAAGAAAATGAATAATCATAAAGAGTAATCCTATAAATGAGCTGTCGACTGGAACTAATTAGAAACCTATTCAATATTTACAATAGAAATGTCGATAAGCGCGAAAAAATTCTCAAGTGGAAAACCCGGCTGAAGATGCTACGACGACGACGACGGCGGTTAAAAAGCAAAGTCTCATTTCATTTTCTAATTATATTTGATAGTTGAAGTTAGTTTAATGACCTCCAAAACGCCCCAGTATTGCTAAAATGATTGTAGTGTCTGTATTGAAGTCAATCTTAAGCAACAGTTCTCATCTTTTGGCCGTTGACGTCGTTGTGAAGACGTGAAAATGCTCTAAGTGGCGTTGTATAAAGAACGAGGACGCTGTTGAGATTACTCTGGAGACTGAAAATTATTCATTTTCTTTGTTTTGCAAAATTAATTCTTTTGTTTAAGGTTGACGTCGTACACTTAAGCTCCCTCGCCGCTCGAGACTCGTGTTGTTGAACGTCCTTGCAACGACATTTTGAGAATGTTGGAATTGCTGGGTGTACGATATATACTCAAGTCTTTGTAGTGGCCATTTACTCAGACTCCTTTAACAAAAATTAAACCATAATGAATAATTAGCAAAATGTTCGATCGAATATGAAAAATTCCCATCGTATATATGCTGCACAGCACAAGTGCCGAAGAATATCGTACTTTATCTCCATAAGTATAGGTTATTATATGGCACGGATTACTTCCGGTAAAATCACCCTCTGTGATTGGTTGCTGGCGGGGCGAGATTTCTCCGTAATGCCCACGGGCATTATGAAAATTGTTTAAATGCCATACGATTGGAAACAAACAAAAAATCCTAATAAGAAACTTTTATTGCTGAAAAACGGCGAAAATAGATGAAATAGACGACGATGAACATTATAAAAGTAAATTCTAGTATGGTACAAATTGTACATATATCATTAATGATATTATCAGGGCAAAGTTAAATAAAATAAAATAAAATAAACAGAAGAAAATAACGCTAGTTCGGTGTTTTGACGAAGTTAAAGGAAGCGAAGACCAAGAAATACAAGATTGATTTTGAAATAAAAAGTGCCATATAATAAACTACTTAATAACCTCGACCGTTCGGTCTTTACGGTAAAATATTAAACCTACTAAGATATAGTAGGTCATTTAATATATATAGGTTATTGACCTTGCATATTAAATGACCTACTATATCGCTTTAAACCTACGTCTAGAATACCATTTTTTTATATTTACCATTCGGTAAATAGTCCGTTCGGCAAAATGTCTTTCGGCAAAATGTCTTTCGGCAAAATGTCTTTCGGCAAATTGTCTTTCGGCAAAATGTCCGGCCACGATATATTAACTGCGGCACATCAAAGATAATTTATGCATGAATAAACTAAGCATGGAAAACATCTCAGACATCACGAAAACGGCCTGCAACAGCACACTGCAGTTTAAATTTAGAGCCAAGCTAACAACTTACCTTTTAAGTAGCCATTACATACAAGAATACAAGTTTATACCGGTTCCGAATTCGTCCGGTACCGTGTAAATGGGGTTTAGTTTAAAACACTTTCTTTCTTTTTACAGCATTTATTCAAGAATACCAAGTAATGTCTAGGACAACGTACATAATGTTTTTTATTTTATCAAGCATTTCACATGGTTGGACAAACGCAAAAGAATATGGTACTATGTAATATAAAGTACTTAACGTTTTACATAAAGCCAACTCGTTGTGCTGGTTGACTTCCCATTAAGGCACCGTTCACACTACTATACCGGATAGCTTTTGTGCCGGCACGAAAACCATATCGGATAGGCCTGTACATGCACACAAAACGCCTGTTTCGGCGCAATATCCGTGTCGGAACGCCGCTCCAATCTCGAAAGAGGTACATCTTTTATCGCATAGCTTTTTGTGCCGTTCCAGCTCCAGTGTGAACCGCGGAGTTCGAAATCGTTTCGGAATTACATTAATAGAATAGAGCGTGGTGATTGGTTGTGTCGTACGGCATAATTATAAAATAACAATACCAACAGATCGCATTTACTTCGGCACAATATCGTACCGAGTTAATATGAACGAGTTTTGTAATTTGCTATAAGTAATAATTGTCATTTGTTTGCTCTACAAGCTGTGTTAGTTAGTAATACTCTTGCTCTGCTATCTGAGTTCCAGTGGCCCAATGGTTAGAGCGTCTGGCTAGCATTCAGAAGGTTGCGGACCCAAGGCGTCTTGTTTTGAAAACGGGTGTAACGTTATATCTAAAATAATTAATTCCATGCAGGTAATCACAGTGGCATCTGTGAACTTTGCACATGCAAACGAGACCATTGGAATATCTATCACATCTCGATTGATTGCTCAAATAGAGTACTACCAAAAATGCCTGATCTTTGGTCTGTAAATAAATCTGTTACAAGGTAAGACATATCAATAAGTAAACGAACACAGAATTTCTATTGTAAAGTAAGTAATATTCATAAAACAAATTCTCAATTTTGATAAGCTGAAAGCAGTCCCGTTTTAACGCTTTGAGGCCTGGCGTTAGCTAGAATAAAATACTAAAGACTCGTCTTCAGGCTTCAAAGTGTTAAGAAAATACATGCAGTGCAAAATAAGGAAATACATTGTAATTTTTTTGAAGCCAACGATCTAATAAAAATTACTGAAAACAATAACTGAAAAGAGACAATTACGTTCTACATCGGATTTTGACTAGCCTGATTATCAGACCGTATGGTGTTCGCTCACTCCACCTCGCCGTCTGATGGACTTCACGGGGTTTCATGTTCTGTGACGTATTATCCTTTGTATTGCAGCAGCCAATCGCAATGCATTTGTTTCACTTTTCGGGTATACCTTGCATACATAATTAGTTCTCAAAACCTAAAACCTTCGCTCTGATTGGTTAAAGGACAATACGTCACAGAACATGAAACCCCATGAAGTCCATCAGACGGGGAATCGAGCTAGATTTTGACGGATGTTAATTTCTTGCACAAAACAAATATGGCGGCCAAAATTCGGAGGAGTGAAAGACAATTTCTCTCAAATTTGAAGCTAATTATTCGCATAAGTTATAACGGAATTGTTAACGGAGTTTTCGTGATACAATACTAACATTAAAAAATAATGTTTGTTGTTTTTCTTTTGCATTTTCAGTTATTACCTGGCTGGAAATCTTATAAAGAACGTCTCCAAGTTTAATCTGCAACAATTCCCAAATCTGAAAACCTTGTAAGTACGTTTCACATTACCCCCGCCAGGAGGTTTTTTTTACCCCTTTCTGTCTGTCTGTATATCTGATACAACACGGCCGCCCATGTTGTATATATTACTTAAAATGAGGATGAACGGCGTTGATGGTGTTTGTTTGTTTGTTTGTTTGTTTGGTTGTTTGGTTGTTTGTTTGTTTGTTTGTTTGTTTGTCTGTCTGTCTGTCTGTCTGTGTGTCCGGCCAGGATATCTCAAACCCTATTGCACCGATTTTCATGAATGTTTGCAGAAGGGTTGGCCATAGACCAACGACCAATCCATGAAAGTTTGGTTGAATGTAGTCAAAATTTGGATGAGAAGTTAATAAAAATCTGACCGCAAGATTGTCCGTGTAGAAGAAATACTTGATTGCGCTCATTTTTATTTTATGCAAATATTTTTGCATAATTTTGGTACGAGTGCAATCAAGCATTTTATTCATACCTGCAAGTGTTGGTCTCGTGAGCTATAGCTGGTTAGCGGGATGCTCGTTTTCTTTTTAAACATCAGTCTAATAACCCGCTGGCGGATCGGATGTATGTGCAGTCTCCGACTGCCCTCTAGTTTCCAATATAAATATATGGGTTTAACACGTTATTGCAGATCAGGTTTACGGGAGATTTTCCCTTGACGAGCAAAATCGTTTGGCGTTAGTCAGAGTAAAATTAAGAAGTTGACAAAAGGGCAACTGTGGCTAGTATAAAGGATTAAATATACAATTTAAGTTTATTATACTTTATTATTTATTTTACTTTATAATTATTTAATTATTAAGGGTTAAATATAAATTATTATTTAATATATAAGTAAAAATGAGACTAGAGTGGAACAGAAAGCACCAGAGTGGAACAGAAAGCACCAGAGTGGAATGGAAAGCACCAGAGTGGAACAGAAAACACCAGAGTGGAACATAAAGCATCAGAGTGGAACAAAAAGCACCAGAGTGGAACAGAGAGCACCAGAGTGGAACAGAAAGCACTAGAGTGGAACAGAAAGCACCAGAGTGGAACAGAAAGCACTAGAGTGGAACAGAAAGCACCAGAGTGGAAGAGAAAGCACCAGAGTGGAACAGAAAGCACCAGAGTGGAAGAGAAAGCGCCAGAGTGGAACAGAAAGCACCAGAGTGGAACAGAAAGCACTAGAGTGGAACAGAAAGCACTAGAGTGGAACAGAAAGCACCAGAGTGGAAGAGAAAGCACCAGAGTGGAAGAGAAAGCATCAGAGTGGAAGAAAAAGCACCAGAGTGGAACAGAAAGCACCAGAGTGGAACAGAAAGCACCAGAGTGGAACAGAAAGCGCCAGAGTGGAACAGAAAGCACCAGAGTGGAACAGAAAGCACTAGAGTGGAACAGAAAGCGCCAGAGTGGAACAGAAAGCACCAGAGTGGAACAGAAAGCACCAGAGTGGAACAGAAAGCACCAGAGTAAAATTGTAGATATCCTAATTACCATGCAAGGAAAGAAATATTGTATGGTCTCACGATATTTCTTTCCTTGGTAATTAGGATATTTACAATTTTAAAGCTCTTTGAAACTTTTCATGGTGATAATGTAATATGGATAAGTTTTGTGGATGTAAAATATTTATTTGCTAAGCTTTCGATCGGCCTGTTGACTCAGGCCTTCATCAGAGAGCAAAATATTTTACGTGGTGTTTCTACAAAACTTATCTATAATTTTAAAGCTATAAATTTCATATTTTGGGTTTCCAGTCTAAATTATTCCTTTATTTCAATCTACAGAGATTTGGGAGACAACAAGATATCGGTCCTTCAGCCTAACGCATTTGGTACCATGAGATATTTACAAAAACTGTAAGTTACTCAACTATTCTTTATAAAAGCTGCATAATGAAATATGTAGAAATTATTCACCAAAATGGCGGACACTTCAAAAATGTTTACGTGCATATAAATTAGCCCTTAGACCTCGTTTTAAAGTAAACGTTCTTAATTTTGAATTTCCCACATGAAAACAAGTTCATAAGCGTCAATTAATTTATAAGATAACTTTACGTCACACTTTGCATAATGACTTATCGCAAAACATTATATATCTTTGTTATTGTCAAACAAACACACTTAAACTTTACAGACTCTGTTGTAGGAGAAACACTCGCACATTGTTCCTAATTCGCCAAGTGCTTTTGTTCGATAATAACAAAGATATAGAACACTTTGCGATAACTCATTGTGCAAACTGTGAATCAAACAAACTGAAATATCTCAAAAACGAAGCAAGGAAATGAAAATCTACAAAATATGTTATATTGTCATTTTAAGTGTTCTTTCAAGTAAGACAAACTTAATTTTCGTTTCATAGGCACTTTAATGCAACTGCCATTTTTGCTTGCATCGATGCTTATATTGCATGCGAATTTGGATGCAAAGATTTCGCGGTCAACGACTAAGTTTGAAATTCGATCCTAAAATCATCTTGTATTTCAACAAGAACTTTTAAGCCAGAGTAGCGTTAAACTATGTTTAACAATAACAATGTTCCACAATGGTGTTGTAAACGTGTCAACGTTGTAACTGAAACGTTCTGGCAATGTTAATGCAAGGTTGCCACCAATGTTGCTGAAGCCTGAAGCATCCTCACGAATACTTCTATGCTTCTAAACGTGTCCATTATTCTAAGGTTCGCACTAGGATATTAATTGATTCATAGTCGATCGAGATATGGTCTGGAAACTCAGCTAAAGTCTTTGGTCTATCTTTTTTGTTCGCCTTTATGTATTTTTGTGCACGGTTCACGGTCACTGAACACACTGTATTTTAGTATAATGAACGAATTGTCCAATAGCAACGTTTCAGTTCAATCACTCAACACCGTGCTATTTAAACTATTAATAAACCTAAAACAAAGGATGTGCACGGTGTAAGGTACGGTTCAACATAAAATCACAGCTCATTATAGGCGCTTTGAAGTTTGCCGAGTTTCCAGACCATATCTCGATTGACTATGATTGATTCCAAGGCTATTCCGTTAGTCAGAAGAAATTCTTTATTTGTTTCTTTATTACGTTTATTTGACAACTTTTGCTTTTTCAGTAAAAACGTTTATCAACGTTATTTCAACGTAGTGATGATACAACGTAAAATGCCAACCTAGTTACCGAATTATTAACCCGAAGTAACTAAGTAGACCCTCGTTACCTCGAACTCGGTTATCTCGAAAACCTCGCTATCTCGAACAAGAGTTGATTTCCCTTCAACATATTTCTTCACTGTTTTACTGTATAATTGACCCCGTTATCTCGAACTCTCGCTATCTCGAACTATTCTTTACCTCCCTTGAGGGTTCGAGATAGTGGCCGAAAGGGCGAGGTAAATAACTTACGACTTAGTTCAAGATATCACCGAGGTTACCTAAGAAAACTGAGATGAGTTCGTTATCACACTGCAGAGTTTGTCTAAAAAACACTTCAGTCGCGATGATAAATCCATTTATCACATTCGTGACCATTGATTAACACTGATTTTCCCAACCACGCATAAATCAAGTTAATTGCCCGGGGAAATTAATTAACTTGATTTATGCGTCGTTGGGAGTAATTTAATATACCGCGGTACATCAAAGAAAACCGATGTGATCGTGAACTAAGGTTGTGTAACTCGATATTTCAATTTTCAATTTTTTATTAGTAACATATGTTGTGCACTAGAGAAAAACAATGCTGTGGCAAAGTTGTGGCAAAGTTATATATCCGACCTAGTCTCCTTCGCAGACGTTCTACTAGATCCGACCTAACCAAACCAAACCAAACCAAACCAAACCAAACCAAACCAAACCAAACCAAACCAAACCAAACCAAACCACAACCTAAATACAACGTTACGATCACGTTGTGTGCATGGTAGCTCATGGGATCTACATTGTTTTCAAATTATTTGAATCAAGGGCGCATTGTCATGTTTATCATAATTTTTGTAGTTATATTACCACCAAAAGGACTGAGAACATTGTACTAATATTAGCATTGCATGATTGGTGGTTAGATTCAAGCCACAATGCATTAATATAATCGTGTTGCATTTTTGTGAAAACGTATGAATTTCAATTCACACCTAAAAAACTCATTAATAATTCATGAGATAATCAGCCAATTACAATAGTTCATTCAATCACCTGATTGACGTTGGATACTTCAGTAAAGCGCAAGATATTAGATGAAAAGTGAAAACCGGTGTTCATCCAATTCTTAAGATCTCAATTATCTATGCAAGATAAACGAGTTGCTGTATGAATAAATTTTGCACACACTCATGAATAAAATCTCATGAGGGTTTATTTTTAATTGTTTTGTTTTTTTCAATTGAAATCGCTCGATTGAGATGCCATATCAACACCTCGTTTATCCTGTTTCATCAGGGGAATCCAAACACTCGAAAGCAACTGATGTTCAGTCATCATGTTTTCTCGTGTTTGGATTCCCTGATGAAACAACGAAACTCGTTGTTGATATATTACATGCATGTTAACGCCAACTCTGACAAACAATTTTTCTGTTAAATTTAGAGATTTGCCGACAAACGAAATATCTGTCATTGCTCCGAGTGTATTTGCTAATATGTCCCAATTACGGTCCCTGTAAGTACTGATATTAAAATCCATACTTATACGCATTCGTGTAAATGTATGGCGGTGTATGTATGTATTGTAATGTATAGGAAAACTAACAAAAAATATTTACTTCTAACTCGTGTCAATATAATGAATAATATTATCAATGTTTAAAATGTTCTTCATCCCGACCTGTAACATACTTTCTTCTAAACCTTACTGCCACTAACCTTAATCACTTATATCTATTGTATTTGTTTACATGATTATCCTGAATTGTGAAATGGTCTAGAATTCCAGATAATCCTGAATATTAAAGAAAATGAAACCCAACCCTGACCCCCACCTCTAAACCTGACCCTAAACCTAACGACAACCCCCGGTAACCCTAAATCTAACCACAACCCCCTACTGTTTTTTTTTGTTATATGCTTTTTAGTTTAACATCCCGCATGTGGGACAGAGAAGTCCTGAATTCTAGACACTTTAAATTGACAATTCAGGATAGACCTGCACCACATTCAGCCTTCGATCTGATCTTCCTCGGCCCACTCCCACCTCTTTGCTCACGCGTTATATAGAGACCTCTGCACTTTCTAGTAGCCCAAGTGAACACCTGACCCAGGTGTCTTGTTTTTTAATAAAAAGCTAGACTGCCACTCGTTTGTCAATGGTACATACAGAAATCTGCCATGTTAATGTTAGCCAACAACCTTAAAACGCGGTTGTATTTGTATATTACTATATTATCTAGAGACTTGTACAAGAACAGAATATCTGTTATTCCTGTGGGCGTGTTTGACAAATTGACAAACCTAGAGCATCTGTAAGTAACATATTAAACAGTGTACTCGAATAAGATTATAATTAACAATTAGACAACGAGACCGAGTTTTCTATGGGCTGATAGAGTAAAAAAATAAGATTTGTTTTTTTAAAACTTCCATCGCAATGCTTTGCCCAAGCTCTTAATTGTTTGTATTTTTTTTAATACCATTCTTTTACACGCAATGTTACAGTTGACTTCACATTGCTTTTCCGCTTTGTGTTGCAAAGTTCGTTGCGAAGTTCAGATATTTTTCGGAAGTTCGGAATTACTTTGCTAAGGTTGAAAATTATCCAATCATAATGAGGTTTGATCCAAAGCTCGCGATTTGATTGGATAATCAGTTCAACCTTGACAACCGGCGTAATTCCGAACTTCCAAACGAATATCTGATCTTCCCAACGAATTTCGCAACACAAAGCGGAAAAGTAATATGAAATCTACTGAAACACCACTGTCAGTAGCTCCAATTATCTATCTATCTATCTATCAATGAAAATTAATATAGATTTTTTTAAATTTTTTACACGACTTCTTACCAAATATATGTATCTAAAATCTAGGGATTTGTCAAGCAATCAAATATCTGTTATTCCTTCGGATGCGTTTGCTTCGTTGCACAGTTTAACTTATCTGTAAGTATACTAAATTATCTTACCTGCAGTATTATATTGCTTGAAGAACCATAAACACCATGGTGAAATTATGGCGAAACTATCTGATAGACTCTTTTAAAAGTGCAGAGTACATAATTTTCCACCGTTGACGTCATTTTCAGCTTTTTGAATTCTGTTAAAAATATACAAAAACTAAGACACAAAAATTAAACATTAAAATTAAACATTAAAATTAAACACAAAATTGAAAAAATTCAAAAGAAAAATTGAAAAGAAATTGATTTCATAATGTCAAAATTACGTATTCTATACTTATTAAAAGGGTCCATATCGTAGTTTTAAATAATATTACTTCTTAAAGTATAAGAATAATTGCTCTTCCTAAAGAATAATTGCTCAGTATATAAGGAATTAACGTGAAACCAATAATTTAAAAAGCATAAATTTTCCTATGCTAAAAGCTGCAAACCTAACTTACTCCAAATCAAATTATTTCTATTTAATCTAGGGATTCGTCAAAGAATAAAATAACCGTCATTCCTTCAGGTCTGTTTGATGATATGCACAAACTATCTTTCCTGTAAGTAAAAGTTAGTAAATCTAGAATAATTTTTTTATAGATAAGTTTTGTGAAAACAACACGTAAAATATTTATTTGCTAAGCTTTCGGCCTGTTGACTCAGGCTTTCATCTGTGATTCAGAGTAATAAACTTTAAGTTAGCCCCTCTGAACTCGTTTTCATGTGCGAAATTCAAAAGAATATTTACTCCAAAACGAGGTCAGAGGGGCTAATTTTTTGTATGCACATAAAAGGATTTTACATCGTCGGCCATTTATGAGTAAGGTCTAGATGTAGGACGTATCCATTGCTATTGGACGCAATAGACGGCACGACAACAACTGTTGGAGAAACCTTGCTGTGGTCCAGTGTAGTAGACGACAGCTCTTTATTGTAACTATCGATAATTCCGAATCGTGTTTACAATCGTTAGTTATAAATTGAGTAGCAAGAAATGTCCTTTCGACTATCATGATTGCTGAAAGTTCACAATTAGTGTTAATTCGCTTCAGTCCTAGTCAATGCGCCACTCCGATCTGCGCCATAGCTGGTATATATCAGGGAGGCCAGAAAAAACCTTCCACCGAGGTGGCCAGGAAATCTGGGCGGGACCAAGATAACCAGCTCACTGCCCGCTCAGCAAATAGTAAATCAAAACGTTGTGATTCCTAGTTTCAATGTTCAAATTTGAGCTGCCTACTGACTGACCGAGATGCTTCATCTGGAAAAACGACTTCTTTTATACACTTGTTTCTGACCTGCCCTCCTCCTGGGAATACTGCTAGTGACGTAATGAATATACTTTCCTAATATACTTCGTGCCGTAGGAAACTACGTATTATTTTCCATTTCTATTTTTAGAGATTTTTCAAACAACAAAATACCAGTCATTCCTTCTGATGCATTTTCAAAACTATCTAATCTGCTCTACCTGTAAGTAACAAGTTACATTGTTTGAATCTTTGAATGGTAATTTTGTGTGACAATTGTTTTGCGACTCCCCCAGTAAACTCTTACACATGTAAAAAATCTCACAGCTTGTGAACAGGATGTGTTCGCAACAGGCTTGTAACAAGGCTGGGAACAAGTTGTAACAATGCTGTTCATTCAAGAAGCTGCTACAACCTTGTAGGCATCAACCTGTTAACAACTTGTTACGTGCAGAACGGTAACAGGTTGTTGGAACAACTTGTCATCAGTCTGTTGGAGTCATCAGCCTTGTTACAAGTTGTCAACAACCTGTAACAGACATGTTAACAGACTGGGACAGCCAGTGCGAACACATGACGGTGACAGCCTGTTGAACAGCCTTGTAACAACTTGCTTGCAGGTATGTAACAGCTTGTGCATTTTTACGTGTGTACTACTCTTACGCCCGAAAAGTACACGACCTGGAGTACCAATATGACCGCCAGTGCGTGCAGGCTTCAAAATGTTCACAGCCGACCATAAAGGATGAGCAATCCAGTTGAATAGAGAACAGTAGTGGTTGTTAGGATTGTTATTATTATTTGAATGTTTTAACATGTAAAGTAGAAGAAACTAGCCTCTTTTACAAAAAACATTGTGTTTAAAAAAATATTTAACAATTATTCACCGAAGTGGAGGTGAATATACCCTGCGAGCAGAGCCTTCTTTTCCTTATTTCTTCGCTGAGAGAGAGGAAGAAAAGTAGGCTCTGCTGTATTCGTGTTTGGCTTCGTCCAAGATTTAGGACGAAGTAACCCCTTTAAGACCCGTTTAACCGGTTCTCGTTTTGTTTATTGCTCTGATTGGGACTGGGTTCGAGATTATAACCAAGCAACTGACATGCATGCGCAATGGAAACCAGTCACGAATACAGCAAATCGAGCCTACTTTTCTTCCTCTCTCTCAGCGAAGAAATAAGGAAAAGAAGGCTCTGCTCGCAGGGTAAGGTGAATAGTGCTGAATATCTACACTATTCACCGACACTGAGGTGAATAATAATTGTTTTAGCATATACCTCCTAAATGAAATAAAAAGTTTAACACCCTTATATTTTCCGATATTACCATACAAAAGCAACAAGACACGGCCGCTAGCAACCCGGCGTACTCGATATTTGTCGACAAAACAGTTTTTACAACTTTTGAATTGATGGCTAGAAAATTGTAAAGAAACATACCTGTGGACTGTGGACACTCTTCTAGCTACTTAATTTTGTTGACTTTTCTCGTTATTCTATCACATGAGCCTTGTATATCAACATAATCTCCTGCTTCGGTAAACAAAGTTAAACTGGCCGCCATTTTGTTTTGCCCGCAGGTGAATCGTGCAGGATATCCCGAGCTAGAGGAACCAATCAGATTGCGTGAAAAGCACTATTCACCTGCGGCCGAGGTATATGCTAAAGGGATTTATACAATACCCTGGTTGCTATGCGTGTTTTCATTGGTTGTTGCCCATGATCTATTAGAGGACAGACACATGGTCACGTCAGATCACGTCAGCTGACTTGCTTTTTTTCTTTCTTCATGCCCCCAAAATCCGGCAAGAAGTATTGTGTAACTTTTATATTGTATAAAACAAATAGATTCCATTTTTTTGTTGTCTGTTCAGTTATAGATGCACAGAAGACGTCGCAACGTGGTAAGAACATCAGTGACCCACTCCACTGCGTCTCGTCAGCCACTTTTTTGTTCTTACCACGTTGTGACGTCATCTGTGCATCTATAACTGAACAGACAACGGCAAAATGGAATCTATTTGTTAAATATCTCATGTATTTACACTGCCAACAGACGTACTCCTATAATAAGACTTTTGTTTATATATAGATACTTGAACAACAACGCAATATCCACCATTCATGCGAGCATGTTTTCTAATATGTCCAACCTTCAGTTTCTGTAAGTAGCATATTGATTAGAAGCGAGAATTTGTAAAAACATCACGCTTATTATTAATTTATGGCTGAGCTTTCAACCTGTTGACTCAGACCCCGTTTACACGATGCCGGTACAATTTGAAAACGGAACAAAATCATGCCGGTGTGTAAATACAGGCCAAAAAGTCTTGCGTTTACACGGTGCTGGTATAATATAATGACGGATTAGCATGTGAATATTCTCTTCCAATGAAAATTGAGAAGACTTTGTGAGTACTGCTGACCCGAATTCTGTGGTCGTATATATCGTGATTACCGTCATCAAACTGTTACGGCACGGGCGTTTACACGATACCGGTTAGTGTTCCATTTTCATTTCATGCCGTCAAGGAACCCGTCTTCATTTTGTGCCGTTTTCTTGTCATTTTTGTGCCGGTATCGTGTAAACGCAAGGTCTAAACGGCATGATTTTGTTCCGTTTTCAAATTGTATCGGCATCGTGTCAGTCAACATGAGGTCAGGTCATTTTATATATATAATAATATACAGGGCAAAATTACTTGAATATGATCGGCTAATAAAGAGGGCATTTTTTTGTAATTCAGGGCAAAATTTCTTGCACTTGATTGGTTCCTTGATCAGCAGTTATTGCATGTGATTGGTCGCTTGGTTTCTTAGCAACAGTGAACCTCAGAGGACTGACGTTTTTCAACAAATCTGCAAGGTTTTAATTTCGGTCTGAAAATGCTGTTTTGTTTACTCTGAACTAATTTAAACTATTGAAGGAGTGTAAACTATTAGTGAAAATGAATACACTAGAAAATTTACGAACTTTTGCCTGTGTATTTACAAAAAGAAAGCTACATGCACAGCGATAGAGCGAAGAAAATTTGGAATGTTGCCGAGCAGCGACCGTGATAAGGTACATTGTACTTCGACATTTTCTGGGCATAACATAGCTCCTGAATAATTTTGCCCGCTATATTATTAACACATAATCACATGAGTTCTCGTAAAATTAAGGTTTAATTTCACTCGTGTTTTCAAAATCTTACAAATTACCCTCTTGTCGCTTCGCGACTCGGGCAATTTTGTAGAATTGTGGAAAACACTCGTGAAATTCAACATTAATTTTCCTCGGCCCCATGCGATTACCTATACAAATTGTCATCCTAATTTGCAAATGAATGAATTAAAGCAAAAGAATATTTAAACTTAATAAAAAAACTGCTGCTCGTGTTTTCAACATTTACTAAAAATCTACTTTAATGAACAGTTTCAGATATAATAATACAATTATCTGATTTTGTATGTAGACGTCTAAACAACAACAACATATCTGTCGTGCTTTTGGACGGCTTCGACAAACTGCTGAACGTTGAGTCACTGTGAGTACCATGCTAATTGCTGAATTATACAATAATGGAATAAGATGTTATCTCATGACACACCCACATTTTCACATCCTCGTCCCCAGGGCATCGACTGCTCGTTGTTGCCCTCGGTTTCGCCTTGGGAAACAACGGCAGTCTCGGGGCCACAAATCACACTGTTTCCCCTTGGCGCCAGTAAATAAGTGTTAATTAATATGCACTTTTAAATATAGATATTTCACAGGAAACAAGATGCTCGTCATTCCTCCTGATGTATTTTCTAGAATGCCCAAGCTTCAGTTTCTGTAAGTGTCACACAGACTGATACTAATACATGTTAAGGACTCGGGGCTAATCATCCTTACTTGCAGCCAGTGATATTTTTCAGGGGGAACGCGGGGGAACCCCGTTCCTCCTAACAAAAATTAAACTAATGTATAACACCGTTCAACACCGTACTATTTTTGCTTTGGGTCAATGAGTGTACTCGTTTTCAACCAAGTTAGCCAACCAGCTAGCCTGAGCCAGGCTTTTAGTAGTCTTTTCACACACCCATTAACTTTCACGACAGGAGCCACGCCAATTTAATTTTACGACCAGTACCCACGCCCATGTGAGTTCAGTGAGCGTTCCCGCACTTCTAAAATTTGGAAAACATCACTGATTGCAGCCAGTGGCTGCATTGCGAAGGAAGCAGATCAACGTGGCCGTGTCGAAGGCATATTAAAGGCGCTCCAGTCACAGCTAAGATGTAGGTGTTGATTTTACGGAGGGATCGGAAAACCGTAGAACCGGTGAAATACCCTCGAACACAGGAGAGATCAACTACAACTCTAACCTAGTTTCTAGGCCTTTCGTTTCCGCCATGAGCTTGGCCGCGTAGTCAGTTTGGGTTCTTGGGAAGACTGGGGTTCGGATCACTTTCGAAACGCGTTAACCGAGGAAGGCCTAGAAACTATAGGCTACTACAACTCTACTCACATGCGTTCCAGGCTCGACAACGGGGACATTCCCAAGCGGTCACCCATCCAAGTATACTAACTCCGTCTAACCGGGCTTAACCTTTGGTGAGAGCCTAGGCAGCGCGCTAACAGCACACGCCACCCGCGTGCTCCCATACATAATACCATAATACTATGAAAATGTTAGCTCTGTCCTTTTAATGATTGTGCCTTTATTTCTAAATACTAAAGTTGTGATTTTCATCAACGCAGGTATACCAGTGGCTTAATTGACTGTTGTAATGCATACAGAATAACTCTTGGAGGCTTGGTAGAGTGCAATGACAGACCACCGCCGTATCAACAATGTGGTAAGCCAATTAATATTCCGGTTTGAGCTTGGACACGCGTAAGGCCCTGTTACACGGCAGGCCCTGTAAGGCCCTGGATCTCGCAATGCCGTTGCGAGACAAGTTGCATGAACCATTGCTCCGTGTAACATGCTGTGCAATGGTCAAAATCGTTGCGAGACAAGTTACAACAATCGTTGCACAAAGTAGAATCAGGTTCTACTTTCTGCAACGATTGCAGCAATTTGTTTGAGTGTTGCACCGTGTAACACCCCTTCAGCAACTTGTCTCGCAATATTTTGTTATGATTTGGCACTCAATCGAGCCTCTCCCAGTCTACCCGCTTTTATCGAAATCCAAATCATTGGAAAATTGCATAAACGTGTTGCAGCGTGTAACACACCCTGTCTTGCAACTGCAATGCTGCATGAGTCATCATTGCGAGACAAGTTGCGTGAAAAATTGCACCGTGTAACAGGGTTTGGGTTTTTCTCTGAGTTTAACTTACGACAGCTTGTACAGAAAAAAAACAAACGAAACATCTTTACAAACTTCAAGTTGAAAACACTAATAAGTATAATAAAAATAGATCGCCAATTGACGTTATTGGAGGATTGGTGCCAAGCCACAGGGGGGATGCCACCCCCTGATCAGAGGTAACCATGGCAACCCCGCCACAGCCCACCTCCAGGCACCAGTCACACTGTCAAAGCAGTGGAAATATATATACTTACCCTTGCATTCTAACAGGAGTGGGTGGGTGGGTCACTAAACAGCGCGCGCAAACTAACCAGTCAAGCTCAGACCACGCTGACAAGACTTTGATCAGCGCTGAGATAATCCCCACATATTATAAATGAATGACCACTGACCAAATATCTAATAATAGATAGCGCGCACTAACCAGTCAAGCTCAGACCACGCTGACAAGACTTTGATGAGCGCAAGTCAAGCTCAGACCACGCTGACAAGACTTTGATGAGCGCAAGTCAAGCTCAGACCACGCTGACAAGACTTTGATGAGCGCAAGTCAAGCTCAGACCACGCTGACAAGACTTTGATGAGTGCAAGTCAAGCTCAGACCACGCTGACAAGACTTTGATGAGCGCAAGTCAAGCTCAGACCACGCTGACAAGACTGTGATGAGCGCAAGTCAAGCTCAGACCACGCTGACAAGACTTTGATGAGCGCAAGTCAAGCTCAGACCACGCTGACAAGACTTTGATGAGCGCAAGTCAAGCTCAGACCACGCTGACAAGACTTTGATGAGCGCTGAGATAATCTCCACATATTATCATGAGTGACCGCTGACTAGCATTGTCTCCTTTTTTACCTTGCCTAAATTACATTTAGCCACATTAAATACAGCATGCAGCTCGCCTTGTAAATCAGATACAGCTCGGATGCGAATGCTGTATCTTTCTTAAAATACAAATGCATCTAAGTAATCAAGTTCACCAACTATTTTGGGGATACGGTCTGTTTTAGCCGAGAAAATCGAAGCTAAAGTTTATGTAAATCAGGACGATGCTGTATCCGATTTACAACGACTGCTACGGTATTGATTTCTTTTGTGTTTTCGTCATGAATTATTAATGATATTTTAATATAAAAATAAAGTATATTTACAAAAAGTAAATAATCAATTAATCAACGAATCAATTAATTAGTCAATCAATCAATCAATCAATCAATCAATCCATCAATCAGTCAATCAATCAATCAGTCAATCAATCAATCAATTAATCAATTAATTAGTCAATCAATCAATCAATCAATCAATCAATCAATCAATCAACGAATCAATTAATTAATTAATCAATCAATCAATGAACGAATCAATTAATCAATCAATCAATCAATCAATCAATCAACGAATCAATTAATTAGTCAATCAATCAATCAATCAATCAATCACTCAATTAATTAATCAATCAATCAATCAACGAATCAATTAATTAATCAATCAATCAATCAACGAATCAATTAATTAATCAATCAATTAACGAATCAATTAGTCAGTCAATCGATCAATCAAGGCAGTTATAGTCAGTCAATCAATCAATAAACAAATAAACAAGCAAACAAAAAATAAATAAATAAATAAATAACAGTTTTTATTGCAGTACCACGTTGAGCAGTTTTCAAAATTACCAGCCTAATGAAGTTATGTAAATATGATTTATGCTTTGATGGATATTATTTTTTAATGCTGTGTAGGTTTACGAATAATCCCAGAAAAAGAAACTCCAGCTAATGTAACAGATCACACTTCAGTAGGAATTGTTAACGTTTATGACAATGAAGGTTGGAGACCGTTTTGTGATGTTAACTGGACAAAGGCTGATGCTGATATGACGTGTCAAGAGTTAGGATTTCCAGATGCAGTGGAAGAACTGATCTTAAAACCAACCGATTATGGTTGGAATCAAACTGTGGTATCTAAAGATTATAGGTGTACTGGAAATGAAGATTATCTGAGAAAATGTTTGAAAAGTGGTCACACTACTGACAACATATCTAATCAGTGCACTAACAAGACCGCTGGTGTTCGATGCAGAAGTGAAGGTATTTACTGCATGTTAAACTTATTACTCGGGCTACCTGTGGTTAGGGGAGGGGAGGGGTGTGTCACGAATGTACAATTATTGCGCAATACTTCCCATATATGGAGCCTACGCTTCGAGTCTTCGATCACTTCGAAAATTGACCGGATATAGTCACGCCCATTCTGTGGCTTTGTCAAGCACATCACTGATCAACCATATATACGTACGTAGGAAAACCTCTACCAACACCTTGGAATGTACTGATAATTGAAAACGTTTTACACTTGCATGCAGCATTTGTGTATCTGCACAAATTACATTTATTGTAATATTCTGAATGCAAGTTAGAATTTCTGAACTCATTGGAACAAAGATTTCTCCTCTCTCGAAAATTGTGGGCTGTCTTACACTTTTCAATACTCAAGAGTAACACTAGGACTGTGCAAGAAGCTAGAACGAAGCACGAATCTATTACCGTGAAACGTCAGAAGCAAAAATCTGATTGTTTAACTTTTTCCTATCGAGCCACCTTAAACATGGGGTCATAACTGCGAATATTTTGTCAGTTTATTATATTAATACATCAACATACTAAGCTGCAAAAACATGGTAAACATTAAGATTGCAGCCCAAAACTTAAAGCCCCCTTTTTTCAATAGGCGAACGTCTCTGTAAAGTATGCAACTGTACAAGTTATTCAGTAGATTGCTCTAACAGGCGCCTTCTTCACGTGCCTTGGTCCCGGACTACGTTTGGCCAAACAATGACGAGGTATATAATGAATTACTACTAATATACGTTACTACCATTTGCGTTTAGCGTTTAGCGAATAACTAGTTGTTTTCGAGTTTTGAAACAAACGTTGTCCAATGATATAACTTGATACGTTCGACAGACCAAATCAATGACGAATATAAGGGGGTATAACTTTCCATTGTCAATACTATATAAGTGCATATACACCTGTATATTTATTTATTTATTTATTTATTTATTTTTAACAACTTTATTGGATGCTAATACCCAAACGGGAAGAGCGCGAACGGGTCTCGAAGACCCATGCGAGGCGCTCTCCCGTTGAAATTAAAAATACATATATAAGAACAATCAAAACGTTACATAGTCAATCGAGATACGGTCTGGAAACTCGGCAAACTTCAAAGCGCCTATAACGAGGTGGGATTTCATGTTGAACCGTACCTTACACCGTGCACATCCTTTATTTTAAATAGCACGGTTGAGTGATTGAACTGAAACGTTTGCTATTGGACAATTCGTTCATTATACTAAAATACAATGTGTTCAGTGACCGTACACCGTGCACAAAAATGCATAAAGGCAAACAAAAAGATAGACCAAAGACAAGTGCTGTAAAAGTTACATAATTTTTGTAACTAGTTACAGTCACAGTTACACCGTTAGAAAAGTAACTAGTTACCGATAAAAGTTACAATGAAAAGAAAGTAACTAGTTACATTCCATTGTCCGTGTTACTAGAATTAACAAAGAAATTACTAGTTTTTAGATACCAGTACCATAATTATGTTTTTATAGCTAAATGCCTAAATATAGTTGTCACTAAGCAGAAATAGTAAAATGTGTACATAATGTACCTTTATTATTATATCAAAACCATTTTTATCAAGAAAGAATGACATCCTCAACTGAATATCAGTAACTATATACTAGTCACATTTTTGAACCAAATATTGTAACTAGTTACAGTTCTTTAAAAAAGTAACTAGTTATAGTTACTTCTTCAAAAAGTAACTAGTTATAGTTACAGTTACTTCTTCAGAAAAAGTAACTAGTTTCAGTTACAGTTACTTAAAAATGTAACTAGTTACTGTAACTAGTTACTAGTCTTGTAACGAAGTTACTCACAGCACTGCCGGGCAAAGACTTTAGCTGAGCTCCAGACCATATCTCGATTGACTATATATGGTAAAACTAAATAAAATTCAAAAGAATGATGTTGAGGCCACGTGCACTCGACGACGCACCGCGGAATTTAAGCAATTGGTACATTACAAAATCTACTCTCGGTGACAGGAACGTAGAAGTCAGTAATGATAAGTATCGGTATCGGATAGAAAAGTTTTAAGCGAAACCAGCGGATTGCAGAGACTATTAGGCGATTCTATGTTACAAACTAATCAGTTGGGTTGTAAAATAGCACCGCCTAATATAGTCTCTGCAATTCCCGAATAGTCTCTAGAATTCCCAGAGGGGAACAATTCGGTTGAAGTAGAAAGATTGAAAATTGAAGAAAAAAAGAAAAGATTTAAAAAGATTGAAATTTTGTATGTATACATGCAATTTACCGCATTCACATTGTTTTTCATCCTCATGGGAATAAAAAACAATGTGAATCCAGATACTTTTGCTCTACAGTGTGTATCAAAAAAAACTGAACCCTTAGAAAACAACCTATTGTAGTAGTTTGAAAGCCCTAAAAGCGCTGCGTTATAAATTAATCAGCACATAAGTTAAACAGGAAGAGAAAAAGCTTTTAAATACTTTCACAATGCATACACTTCAAGTTATCTTAATTTCCCAGGTGTATAAGACCGTGTTTTTTACGCATCCGTGGCTCAGAGATGTTTAGGGCTTTCAAACTACTACAATAGGTTTTTGAACAGAATATACTAATTCATTTTCTAAGGGTTCCGGGTCTTAGTGGTGTGTTTTTATTATTGAAAAGGTTTAACATATCCAATAACAAGATAAGAAAAATCTGGATTGGATTGTTTGCTACATTTCCAGCATTGAAATTTTTGTAAGTATTCTGATGAGAGAAGAATTATAACTACTTAAAAACCGAGAGTCGGAGGTCTTTACGGTAAAATATTAAACCGAGGTCTTGCTGTATTGACCGAGCGATAGCGAGGTTAATACGTTCAAGACCGAGGTTTAATATTTTACCGTAAAGACCGAACGGTCGAGGTTATTAAGTAGTTTATTATATGGCACTTTTTATTTCAAAATCAATCTTGTATTTCTGGGGCTTCGCTTCCTTTAACTTCGTCAAAACACCGAACTAGCGTTATTTTCTGCTGTTTCTTTCTCGTCTGGATACTGGAATTTACATTTGTAATGTAAATTCTTTTTCGTTTTTCAGCAATGAAAGTTTCTTATTAGGATTTTTTGTTTCTTTCCAATCGTAGGGCATTAACAATTTTCATAATGCCCGTGGGCATTACGAGAAATCTCGCCACGTCAGCAACCAATCACAGCGCGTGATTTTACCGGAAGTAATCCAGCGGCCATATTAGGCACTTTAAGATGCTATGACTCATTATGCACGTGTGACGTCAAAATGTTTAATTTCCATATCAAACAAACTGAAATATCTCAAGAACGAAGCAGGGAAACGAAAAACTGTAAAAGATGTTACTCTATCATTTTAAGTAATAGATACAGCATGAGCAGCCGATCTGTATCTGATTTACAAGGCGAGCCGAAGGCGAGCCGTAGTAATCAAGTTCACCAACTATTTTAGCGATATACTCTATTTTAGCAGAGAAAATCGAAGCTAAAGTTTATGTAAATCAGGACGATTCTGTATCCGATTTACAACCTCTGCTACGGTATTGATTTCTTTTGTGTTTTCCTCATGAATTATTAATGAGTTTTTTAAGTGTTCTTTCAAATAAGAAAAACTTAATTTTCGTTTCATAGGCACTTTAAAAACACGCAAAAGTTTGTTATTTCATGTATAATTAACTTTTCTCTGCTACATATGCATATATTAATGATTTTCATGTAATGTGTTTAGAGACATCTCGTCAAACTCAATCCATGACATAAACAATAATTTGCTGAAATTTTCAAGAAACTTGACACACTTGTGAGTATCAGTGTAGATGAGAAATTACGTATTTTCTTCATGAAAAATTTTGCACAGGTCTCATGAGATTCATTTTGGTTCATTGCACAGCTCTAGTGGTGCTCTTGATTATTGAAAAGATTTATACTTGTAGCGCTTGCGTATCTAGAGAAATTGCGTTTGTGGTAAGCGACAGATTTTATGCAAATTAGGTTTTCTGCATTTATTGGAAACACGATTTCTTCACTTAGATAAACTTTGAGACTATAAAACGTTTCAATAATCACGACCACCACTATGCAATGAACTAAAATGAAGCTCATGAGACCTGTACCAAACTTTTTATGGAGAGAAACGATAATTTCTTGTGATTTAGATTGTCGAGATACCTTAATGGTGAACCTTGTATAGAGCGTTTTCATCTGACGTCACGGCGGCCATATTGGTGTACCAAAACAATGAAATGGCTGCCATATTGGTGTACGGTATGGGAATTAGCTCTTTCTTATTCAAATATTTCATATTGTTTCACCACCCCAATAGGGCCACCGATCACGTGAGTGAAAACGCTCTATACAGTTTGTAAGAGACCGGTCATTATTTATGGCGTGGGCTAATGGCGGTAAAAGATATTGGAGTTTACTAGCCTGCGTGGCAGGCGTTCTGTTCTGGGGGAAAAGGTCGAGAGGGGCAACGGAAAGAGGCTTGAGAGGCCAGGGCGCCGGTGGAGCGCGCGCGAGAGGCGAGAAAAAAATAAAGCGAGGCGAGAAGCTATTTTCTTCTCATCATTAGCTTTTTATATTCTAAAGACAACTAACCTTCCAAGCAAAATGTCAAAGTTGCATATAATATATTAATTTGACAAATACATGTACTCAGTTTTAATTGAAACTTCTGATGTCTCTATTAGCTGAGCAATTATTTTTACTACTAAAAACTAACTAACTATTTTTCAGGAATATGGCACACAATCAAATTTCAAAGATACCTTCAACTTTCTTTTATGGATTATTGCAACTGAAAGAATTGTAAGTAACCCCCATATTAGCCTGCAATGCAGGCGTTTCTACGGGTTAGCCCCAATCTTCCGAGAACGCAGGCATATCTCTCCAAGCTCCCATTACCCCATAACGCCTGCACTGCAGCATAGTCGATGGAGATATGGTCTGGAAACTCGGCAAACTTCAAAGCGCCTATAATGAGCTGTGATTTTATGTTGAACAGTACCTTACACCGCGTGCACATCCTTTGTTTTAGGTTTATTAATATTTAAATAGCACGGTTGAGTGATTGAACTGAAACGTTGGTATTGGACAATTCGTTCATTATAGTAGATTATACTAAAATACAATGTGTTGAGTGACCGTGCACCGTGCACAAAAATGCATAAAGGCGAACAAAAAGATAGACCAAAGACTTTAGCTGAGTTTCCAGACCATATCTCGATTGACTATGACTGCAGGCTATACCACCATATCCATAGACGTTGCAAACCAATCCTGTGTGGGGAGCAATATATAAGTCAGTTTGCCCGAAAAATTAAGAACCAAATATGGACTTTTAGGTCATATTTTTTAGTCAAAGTTTAATGTATGAATTTCGCTTGAACAATTCACATCAATACCTGATATCGACATTGCCCAAAATTTCTGGAATTTGTTCAATATGTTTGCTAAACATCAGTGCCCCTTAGTTGTGTTTTTGCACAGTGAAGTAAAAAGGATTGAGTCCACTGTATAATGTTGGGTTTGCAAAGATGTACAATTTGGCAGTACATTGCATATCTATAAATTTTAACAAATGTAATGGGGATATGTAATTATAAGTAATAACATGACTTTTCGGGAAATTAGCCGGCGATTAAATTTCCCCGCCGCCGAGGGAAGATGCGGCCCGAGGACTTTTACAAATCTTCCCGAGGCAAAGGGGAGATTTAATCGCTAATTTCCCGAAAAGTCATGTTATTAGTTTGTAATATTATGATCGCCGCGGAAAACTTTGAGAATCTTACCGACAGCTAGGAAATTTACACGGTTGATCAGAGAAGTTGCATCTACTTTTCTCGTGCATGTTAATGAGGGAAAATATATGCAAGCGGGAAATTTAGAAGAAGACAAAAGATTGCTTTGTCTTCTAATTTTCCCTCCTCAACATGCACGGGAAAATTAAAAGACAAAGGATAAATTTCCCTCTTGCATGAGCGATGAGGGAAATACGAGGTTTACAAAAGAATCCGAGGCGATCATGGTATTATAATAATAATAATTTATTCGCACCCCAAATTAATACATATATACATAAAGAAAAAGTACATAGAATGTTAAATTAAACTACAATAGAATACATGCTACCTGTAATAACTATATAGGAGCTAAAAGTCAGGCAGCACAAGCAATTTTACATGAATAAAAAAAAAGAAACATTTAAGTAAATTACAGTAGTACAAAATAAACTAAAAAGCAGACAAAGACATATAGTTCAAGACACAGAGCTTTGTACGTAATAATGTAACATATTCATAAATACCAGAAACTCAGAAAAAGAAATAGCTAGAATTAGAGAAGAGCAAACATAGCATCACCCGAGTACCTGTAGTACAATTAATATTTTTCAATGAAATCAATTTTTAACTTTAATTTTTTCTTATTTTTTTAATTTTTTTTTATTATGTATATATTTATATATCACCATAGTTTTAGTCACAATTGTCTTATCACTACTCTTATGGAACTTATGTTGAGATTTTGAGCTGCAAATTTCAGAAGTAAAGCTATACATTAATTCAATTGTTAAACACGAGTCACTAAACAACTATAAAGATAACAAGACGCCTGGATCAGGCGTTCATTTGGGCTACTGGCAAAGTAGAGATCTCCGCAGAGGCTCTATACCGCGCGAGCTAACGGGTGGGAGTGGGCCAAGGAAGATCAGATCGAAGGCTGAATGTGGTGCATACTTCACAGAGGTGAACATATATTTGCGATCAAGGAGTTTGTCAGTCACATCACTGTTAAATAAACTACAAAGTCAGTCATGCAGTCGGTTTCGAAATCTACCAACAATGTGCAAGAACACCTTGATCAAAAGGCAAAGCTGTTCAACGTTTTGTCCAACTCCAAAAGCAAAAGGAGCAAAGAGCTTACAACACTGTGCCTCACTCAGTCACACGGCAAACAACTCACCGGAAGCATGAATGGTAGCGAAAGTAAAATGTGCAAAAATGCAAAATCGTGACACCCAAAAAAAAGGAAAAACCGAGCCGAAACCTATAGACTCGGCCTACCACAGGTAGCCCGAGTAATAACTCTAAAGACCAAGTTCTTACACAAAGTTGACCTAAACCCAGTGAAGTAATATATCATACACGAGGAGGAGTGTTTCATCAGGATATCCAAACACCGAGACGTTTGTTGAAAACCGAGGCGAAGCCGAGGTTTTTTAACAAACTTCGAGGTGTTTGGATTTCCTGATGAAACACTCCTCCGAGTGTATGATATAGCATCTAGCTCAAACAAATCAGTATTTTAAGAGAAAATCAAGATGAAAGTTTGCTTAATTTATGTAATTTCTTCCTCCGATATCCAAACCACCGACACGGTACTGATTTCCTTTGTGTTTTCTTCATGAATTATTAATGAGTTTGAGATCTCTATACCTAAACCTGATTGTGATCGCCTGGTCCGGCCAAAAGAAATCAAGATGTCACATTTGCAGATTCGTCCTGATTTATATAAACTTTTCCCTCAATTTACTTAGCTAAAATCACTCCCAACTTGAAAAATAGTTTGAAAACATGGCTATTTAGATGCGTCCGTTTGATAAGTACGATAAAGCATTCGCAGCTGATCTGTATCTGATTTACTACGGATCGCTTGCAGCTCGCCTTGAAAATCAGATACAGATCGCTTCTCATGCTTTATCTATTACATATTAATCCCAAACTCATTAATAATTCCCATGAATTATTATTATTATAATCAGCCAATTACAATAGTTCATTCAATCACATGATTGAAGTTGGATATTCCAGTGAAGCCCAAGATATAGATGAAACCATAGTTAATAGAAACATGGTTTGGAAGCTCAACAAAAGGCATTATTTTATGTTTTTGTTCAGTTTTATGGAAATTTGTGCACTTCCACGGTTACTGAACATATTGTGTTTTCTGTATAATGAAGCAATCATCCAATAGCAACGTTTGGGTTGAATCGCTCAACCGTACTGTTTAAATATTAATAAACCTAAAACAAAAGATTTCTGCACCTTCATGTACCTTTCAACATGAATCGTAGCTTGATTGTTACATGTAACCGCTTTGAAGTTTGCCGGGTTTTCCAAACCATGTTTATTTTCTATTAACTATGATGAAAACCGGTGTTCATCTAATTCTTAAGATCTTAATTATCTATGCAAAATAAACAAGTTGCTGTATGTGAACAAATGTTACATACACTCATGAATAAAATCTCATGAGGGTTTATTTTAATTGTATTTTTCAATTGAAATCGCTCGATTGAGATGCCATATCAACAACTCGTTTATCGTGTTTCATCAGTGGAATCCAAACACTCGAAAACAATGAAACCGGTACCACTCGGCCTTCGGCTTCGTGCTTTCATCATGTTTTCTCGTGTTTGGATCCCCTGATGAAACACTCAAGCTCGTTGTTGATATATTACATCACAATTGTTGTTTTCTATATTTTCAGAAACGTGTCGTCTAATTCATTATCCGAGATAAGTGACAACCTTTTCAAATTCTCAAAACAACTACAATTCTTGTAAGTATAGCGTTTGATATGCAGAGGGTCAACGTTTTCGATGTTTTAACAACAACGTTCCTAGTTGCTTCATCCATTGCTGAACAATATTGTTGAAACTTAAAGATGAACAATATTGTTGATCTAACAAAGTTCATCATGTATAATGATGTCCTTGAATAAAATTTGCTTATTTATTCTATTTATATAGGGATCTTTCAAACAATATACTTGAAAAACTACCCCAACCAATCTTTTCTCCTGGAAATCAATTAGAATACTTGTAAGTCAAAGTGGATTCAATCAAGTCAAATGCTCCTAAATTGTACAAAAACAAACAGTTTAGTAAACAATTTAGTTCACCTTTCAAATAATAGAGCTATGACATTTAAAACTGCCTTATCGTAGATTAGCAAAAAATTAACTACTTTACAAATTACAGTAATTTAATGGTAAGATAAATGCTCACACTATAGACAGTGGCGCAACTAGGCATCTGGAGGCCCGTGGGATTGATTACTTCGGGGGCCCTTACCGATTTAGTGACCGCATTTCGAGGGGGGTTCGGTGGCATGCTCCCCCAGAAAATTTTTGAATCTAGGATCTCTGAAATGGCATTTCCTGCACTTTGAGGGCACTTTTTAGCAAAATCTAATCACACACTCCGATTCAAAATCTGTTAAAGTGGGCAGATTATTTGAATAGATTCATAACTGCATTCATTCCATTCCGCATAGCCTGCGCGCAGACATTTTTATCCAATCTCCGCGGATTGGGTAAAAAGTCAGTGCACACAGCTCCACATGCTAATAAAGGCACTTCTTGCCAAACATTTTTGGGGGTAAATACCCCCTACCCCCAAAAGGCAAAAACCACGTTATGTTGATGTTTTATGTCAGCAGTCTGAAACAACACAACATAACGACATAGTTGGAAGACATGATAATAATATAATGT
Source organism: Paragorgia papillata (assembly GCA_035771165.1). NCBI lineage: Eukaryota > Metazoa > Cnidaria > Anthozoa > Scleralcyonacea > Coralliidae > Paragorgia > Paragorgia papillata. The sequence continues at coordinate 1,683,091 of JAWNZC010000336.1, read as the reverse complement.
CATGACATGATAATAATGACGTCACAAAATGCTCGGGGCCTCTAATTAATTCCTTTTGCTCGGGGCCCGTGAGGTTTATCCACCCTCCCCACCCAGTAGTTGCGCCACTGACTATAGATTTCTGTTATCAATGGAATAAAAAGCTGATGAATAATGTTTTTCATTATGGTAGCGTCCTCCACTATTCCAAATCTTAGTCGCCATCTTTGTTCATTTTGTGCAGGAAAAGCCTGGTTACGCGGTTACAAAACACCATTCGTCAACATTCGTTGTAGAATGTGATTGACTCTTCTTTTTGTTTTTGATTGGCTTATTGACTCCAAATATTTGCACTGTATTTCCTGACTCAACATCTCAAAATTGAGAATCATTTTTCCAGAGTTGGAAAAAGTATTCAACCTTCCTCCGGATGGGTTTTTTAAGTTTAGATAACCTTCCTCAAAATATATAGCGAGAATTTTGTGTTTTGCAACGTTCATAAATACTGCGTGACGTTTACAGTACCTTGGTTTTCTAGGTTTTCCTAGGTAAGCTTTGGCATACTACAATAGCTACTAATAACTGACCGCTGCTGATTGATAGCCTGCCAACTACCCTCGACTGCTGCGAAGATACAGACATCACAGCAGACATCAGCGTACATGTCTCACACATGTAACTGCTGCCACTGCCAGTGCTGCATAATTGTTGGTTAGCCAAAATTTTGCTGCAAATCGCATTTCTTCTCGACACCTTGCTTGATCAATTGTAACTTTTTCAGATTACCAAATGTGTTGTTTCACGTATTTTCACTTTAAACCTTCCCCACTAAAGTAAACCTTCCTCCGGGTGGTACCCGCATACCCGCAGCTTTTTTCCAACTCTGCATTTTTCATACGTAAAACCTGCCAAGGTTTTTAGTAACGATATACTGACGTTTCCAGGCCTGAGGGGTGAGCTGAAAGGTTCCGTTCGAAACGTTAGTTTGTTACCAAAAAGCTCGGGAGTTTGTTAGCTTTTTATTATATACTAAAAAACATGTGTGTTCTTCTTTTTTTTTCTTTAGAAATCTGGGAAATAATCTTCTCAAAACAATTTATCCAAGCAGTATGAAAAACCTAGAAAACTTAAAAACACTGTAGGTTTCGAGTTTTTGAAATTAATGCTAACTATAAAATAAGTTTTATTTCGAATAGTCAATCTGCTTTGGCTGAACACGTTCAAAACACGGGACATGTGGTCGACTGGGACAGTATGAAAGTTATTTTAAAAGAGAATAGATGGTCACGACGGACATGGAACGAAGCTTGGATGATTGCCAAAACAGATTGTGCAATTGCTAATCGAAATTGCGAAAGAACCTTACCGAACGTTCATTTACGTAATATATCGTACACGAGGAGGAGTGTTTCATCAGGATATCCAAACACTGAGACGTTTGTTTAAAACCGAGGCGAAGCCGAGGTTTTTGAACAAACTTCGAGGTGTTTGGATATCCTGTTGAAACACTCCTCCGAGTGTATGATATAGCATCTCAAACAAATCAGTATTTTAAGAGAAAATCAAGATGAAAGTTTGCTTAATTTATGTAATTTCTTCCTCCGATATCCAAACCACTGACACGGTACTGATTTCCTTTGTGTCTTCTTCATGAATTATTAATGAGTTTGAGATCTTTAGTTAAAAAATACTAAGCCGATGGGATTTTAATGATTACCAAATTTTAATCAGATGTTAATCAGCTTGATCTTTTGTTTTTTATGTAATATTTAAAACATGAGCAAAAAACGAGCAAAAACACGAGCAAAAAAAATAATTTATGTAATATTTAAAACACGTACTGCGAGTGTTGTGAATGGCTTAAAAAACATTCACCATTTGGTAAGTTCGTTGGCGTAGTAATTTTGAAAAATAACGTTGTCTAAGGCGAGAAAATCAAAGCTAAAGTTTACGTAAATCAGGAGAATGTTTTATCACATATAAAACCACAATACGGTTATGATTTTTCTTCGTGTTTTCCTCATGAATTATTAATGAGTTTTTTTAAACATACTTTTTAAATAGGTAGGTGGTTCTATGTAATTTAATAGTCTTCATGAATGTAGATTTAGTCATTTTAACCCTGAGGATGGACGTATAGTCCGAAAGCTTGATTTTTATCTACCGGGTGGCGCAAAAAAAAGTACCCCTGTGTGATTCAGTATAACGTAAAAACTAGAAAAGCTATTACACTATAACAACTTTCTTTGCATTCAATAATGGCTAACTTAAATTTTGATATACAAATTTTGCATTTTCATGCAATATTGACCGAGATACAAACGTTTGAATTTGCATGAACTTTTAAAAATTTGTTTAAAAACGACGAAAAAAGGGGTATTAAACTAATTCGAAAACCATTACTATTTTATCATAAGTATTAAGTATTGGGAATTTCAATGAAGTGAACTTCAAGTTGAGGATGTGTATCTGTAAAAGACTTATGATGTACTTTCTTTCCTTTAACTACAATAAATTAGTTATCAAGTTTTAACAAACTGTACGTACCAATATTACGGCTTTAAGTAATAGATACAGCATGAGCAGCCGATCTGTATCTCATTTACAAGGCGAGCCGAAGGCGAGCCGTAGTAAATCAGATACAGATCGGCTGCGAATTCTTAAAATACAAATGCATCTAAGTAATCAAGTTCACCAACTATTTTAGCGATATACTCTATTTTAGCCGAGAAAATCGAAGCTAAAGTTTATGTAAATCAGGACGATTCTGTATCCGATTTACAACCTCTGCTACGGTATTGATTTCTTTTGTGTTTTCCTCATGAATTATTAATGAGTTTTTTAACACAAGTTATTGCTGTATTAATATTTGATAGGCCGTTTTTAGCAAATTTTTACACTTCCAAAAATGTTTACTCAATTTTAAACATTAATATATCGGTCAATATTGCATGAAAATGCAAAAGTTGTACATCAAAATGTAAGTTAGCCATTATTGAATGCAAAGAAAGTTGTTAGAGTGTAATAGCTTTTCTAGTTTTTAAGTTATACTGAATCAAACAGGGGTATCATTTTAGCTAGTAGAAACAAAAATTTTTACAATGTTGAATCCTAATTACACCTCTTTACCTTCAAAGTATTATTTCATTTTAATTATTTTTTCGCGTGTATAAATATGTTGTATAGGGATATCTCTGGGATGCCTGGTCTTTATATAAAAAACTGGAGGTTCCTGTTGCAAATGAAAAATCTTAATGAATTGTAAGTAGAAAAACGACATGCATATTGGATTTTTTTTTACTTTTTGCGTGTCCAGTTCCGTCCGGAATCCGTTTCGTTTACTGGGGCGTTTATTTCAACATAGTCAATAGAGATATGGTAATTCGTTCATTATACTAAAATTCAGTGACCGCGCACCGTGCACAAAAATGCATAAAGGCGAACAAAGACTTTTGCTGAGTTTCCAGACCACAATTTGAATAACTATTAAGGAGGCGGTTTATTGGAGGAAGAGGTTTATCGGGGAGGAGGGGGGGGGGGCGTTTATCAAATATTTTCATGAGTAGGGCCCAGGGGGGCGTTTATTAGAGAGAAGCGTTTATTTGATAGTGGCCGTCTATTGAAATAAATGCGGTTAATTAATGCGGTAAGCCAATAATTTTTCATTACCTGGTTTGTCATAATCTGATAACATAACTGGGCTAAAGCTCTTAAAGGACATTGGCAAGAAAAATTAAGTTTGTCTAATTTGAAAGAAGAGATCAGATCCTTTACAATTTTTTCGTATTTTTCTTCGTTTTCATATACATATTTAATATGTAAATGAATGGTCTCTGACGTCATGAGCAGGGTACAGTATTTTCACACGTAGAAAAATCAGTTATATCTCTAAATTTGTTCAACGAAATCAGTTGAAACTGTGCACATACAAACGCCTTGTGACACTGCACATTTCATAACTGATGTTGCTTTGTGTAAAAATACTGTACCCTGCTCATGACGTCAGAGCCCATCTCATTTACATATTAAACAAATTGAAATATCTTGAAAACGAAGAAAGATACGAAAAAGTTGTAAAAGATCTTCCATTACAATTTTACGAGTTCTTTCAAATTAAACAAACTTAATTTGTATTGCCAATACCCTTTAAGGTCGCTCAATAGGAGAAAGCTATAAACAATCGGATTTTCCCTTCTAAAACGTTTCACGGTGCAGATTCGCGTGCTTCGTTATAGTTCCTTGCACAGCCTTATTAGTGTTACTCTTGAGCATTGAACAGTATTAACAGTCCACTGTTTTCAGGAGGGTAGAAATCTTTGTTTTGTAAGTTCAGAAATTCTAATTTACATTAAAATAAATGTGATTAATTGTCCAGATACACAAATGCATATGCTGCAATTAGTTTAAAACTTTCCAATTATCAGCATTGACACTAGTGCTATGCCAGGACTAAGGGGCGAAGAAACTAGAATGAAGCACTAATGTACACTGCAAAAAGTTTTAAGAGGAAAATACAATTTTTTATAACTTTTTCCTATCAAGCTACCTTAACTCTTTTCTGTCTAAAGCGGTCTTTAGTATTTTATTCTGGCTAACGGGAAGCCTTCGGACAGGAATGAGTTAATGATTGAGGTTTTTTTACATAATCGAAATAACAATTTTCAATCTATTTCTTGGTTTGCAGAAGAGCCAGCGACTTTTCTCAATGCTGCTTCGTGAACAAAGAGAGGCCTGACATCAATTGCATTGCCCCACCTGATTCCTTCTCGGACTGCGATAAGATGATAAAAAGTGCAGGCCTACGGTACATTGCATGGATAGTACTTGTGGGCATCTTTGGAGGAAACATAATTGCAATAATCTTACGAATCGCATATCGGGAAACTAATTATGTTCAAAACATTCTTCTCCTTAATCTGAGCCTTGGTGATTTTTTGATCGGGATATGTGTTGCCGCTATAGTCAATAGAGACCTAGAGTGGAGGGGCAACTACTATCTTTATGATCGTGAATGGCGTTCAAGTGCAGCTTGCAAAAGTTTTGGTGTTTTGTCCCTACTGTCGAGTGAAATTTCTGTTCTGACTTTGGCAGTACTTACGTACCACCAACATAGACGAATCGTACATGGCTCGTCTTATATGCCTATAGAACCTACTACAGTCAAGTTCATTGTAGCTCTGATCTGGTTTCTGTCTCTTGTCCTCACCGTTATTCCTGCCTTAGTGAAGAATTATTTTTACAATGAGGAAAAAGGAGAAGGGTACTATGGTACAAACAGTTTGTGTGTGCCGCTACAACTTCCTGGTGAAAAAGATCCTGCTTGGGAATACTGTTTAGCAATATTTGGGGCATTGAACTTGCTTGTTTCTTGCTGCATGACTATTGCCTACTGCACAATATTTTACGCAGCTTGCATAATTTCTAAAAAGGCAGACATTCGGCACCAGCTTAAGAATGGTCCCAAAATGACCGGCAGACTTGCTATTATCGTCTTCACTGATATTTTCTGTTGGTTTGCAATAGCTATGCTTATTTTCATTTCCCTTGGAAAAAAGATGACTGACACCGACAATCTATTTTATGCTTGGTTTTCAATCTGTGTGGCAACTATTAATTCTGCAATCAATCCACTGGTCAGCACCATTACCGTTCCTTTTTACTGGATTAAATGCAAAGAATGGTTTCTAAGCATCGCGATGAAGTGTAGCCAACGTAAGTATTAGAAAATCTTTATACGGTACACACTAAAGGCGGCGGAACGGGGGGCTATAGCCCCCCCCCCCCCAATAAATCTTAAGATGGGGGCTATATATAAGACATAAAATTTGTTGCCCGGGGGGATATACTCTGTAGCATTGTATCGACGAATTAGCCCCATAATAATAATAATAAGAATAATTACAGTCCTTGGCATTGCCACGCATTTTGCAAAGCCTCAATGCGTTTACAAGGTAAGGATTTTCACCGTGGCCGTGTCGAGGCATATCAGGGCACTTCAAGCAGCCGCCATATGACACAGTTCAGACCACAGATCACATGCAACTAAGACCTATTGATTTTACGGAGGGAGGAAAACCGGAGAAACCGGCGAAAACCCTCGGAGCACAGGAGAGACCGGCCAACTAAACTCTACTCACATGAGTCCCAAACTCGAGAACGGGGTTATTCCCCGACAGTCACCCATCCAAGTACTAACCCCGCCTAACCGGGCTTAACCGTTGGTGAGAGGCAGCGCCCTAACAGCATATGCCACCCATGCTCTTCGGCCGTCATGCACTGGTACACACATACACAAAACACATGGGGTCGGTTGTATAACAAGGTCAACTGTATAGTTATAGCTTAATTCTAGCCAATCATGTAGTTAACGTTAAGTATAGGTTAGTGACCGAAACCGGGTCACTACACTGGTTATGAACGGGTAAAATAACCAGCGTAGTGACCGAGATTAAGGTCACTAACCGACTTAGTTTAATATTCATGACACAGACGATATTTGTCATTATTTAACAAAAAAATGGTATTCTAGACGTATAGTTTTAAAGCGATATAGTAGGTCATTTAATATGCTAGGTCAATAACCTATATATTAACCGCGGCACATCAAAGATAATTTATGCATGAATAAACTAACTGTAGTTGGAGCTTAAAGTGCGTATATATGACATGAAAATTAAGTTTGTCTTATTTTAAAGAACACTTCAAATTATAGAGTAACATATCATCCTTTCCAGTTTTTCGTTTCCTTGCGTTCTTGAGTTATTTCAGTTTGTTTGATATTCAAAGTAAACATTTTGACGTCACACGTGCATAATGAGTTATCGAAAAAGTTATATATCTTTGCCATTATCAAATATAATCAATCACTTGAAGATCTACATGTTTAGTGTTGTGGCGAAACGCATCCACATGCTTCATTCAAATTAATTTGGTTTGATAATAGGAAAGATATCTAACCGTTTCCGATAGCTCATTATGCGTCTATACGACGTCAAAATGTTTAATTTGCATATCAAACAAACTGAAATATCTCAAGAACAAAGCAAGGAAATGAAAAACTGGAAAAGATGTTAGTCTATAATTTTAAGTGTTCTTTCAAGTAAGACAAACTTAATTTTACGATTTAACTACACGACGAGTAGTTTGGCCAGGCCTGACCCATAAACCAATTAACTTGTTAAAAAAGGCACTTCCTTTTGACTTTTTAACTTGTGATAACAGCTTAAATGTTAGAAACGTTTTGCCTACATTGTAAATAAAACCTTTTAGCTTTATTTTTATAACTGTTAATTATTGTTTTAGATCCTAATGAAACAGAAAATGAAACTGTTGTTGTTGCAGCAGAAGAATCAAGAACTGCGGCCACTGAAATGGAAGGTAACGCATTATTCCTGACTACTGACATGTTAGAAAGAGATGACATTTATATAGACATTAAAGTTTTCAAAGGTTTTTGGTTTTTTTATAAACGAACACCTCTCTTAGAGGATTTCACATAACTTTTGACGAAAGCGTTCCCATATTCGTACGAGGCGGAGGGCCCACAGATGAATGGAAATGTTGCTAAGTCGGGCAAATTTTCAACCTAAGTAAAAAAGTTAAAAAATAGGATGGAAATAAGGAAAAGGTGGGGTTTTTTATATCAAAAGTCGGGCAATTTCCGTTTCAGTCGGGCAAAATTTTGTTCAATTTGTCCAGACGACCATTAGAACGATTAGTTTGCAAGCGTATTTTGCCTGCTGCGAAGTCGTCATCGATGTTGTCATTATAAGGATACAAGAGGAAAAAATTAAGGGAACCGGGATATTTTAAGGAAAAACAAACGGGATACGGGATATCCAGACCCCCCCCCCCTAATGAGAAGTAAACACTTCGGCAGCGCACACTTGTCTGTGGTCCCTTCTATTATAAAACACTATACAATTACATACAATAGCGGACACCTCTCTTAAGCCGACACATAAAAATAAGGCCCCATTAAATTAAAGGTTCGATTGTAACTGTTAAAGGTGATTCATTGCCGACCCGACAGCGATCATTCAACGAACAACCTGAACCTGAATCCATTTTACTTATCCAGCGAACAACTATTAATGGTAAGAATTATCAATTATTGGCGAGTCTGAGCAAAATATCATGATTTGTCAGTGGCGAGCTACCCGAGTTATTTGCCGATGCTGAAGGCAGAGGCAATAACTGGGAGCGAGACACTGACAAATCATGATATTTTGCAGTAAACGAGTTCAATAATCGTTTTATCATTCATAAAATATAGTTAAAAATTTGAAATGCCTGAAGTTAGAGATCGCCATTCTTCTCTCTGTCTTCGGCATACTAAAATCTTTGTAAAACTTAGTTTTTGTTGACACGAGTCTTGCTTTTTATCTCACTAAATCTTCCTTTTAAATATTTCTTTTCTGAAGTATATATATTGTCGTTATGGATGCTTCCAAAGGCATCCGCCATGTTTACGAAAATTATCTGCAGTCAGCATGCAGCGCTATCGCTGGTGCGCATGCTCATAAAATTATTTGCAGCAGAAAATTATCCAAAATGAATGATAATAGAACTAATTAGGTCAACTTTGCATTCATTTTGTTTAGTCGCGACTGACACTTGTCTCGGGTAGTAGGGTCACCCTGGGGGTAGGGTCACCCTCTTTGTGAGGTAGGGTAACCCTAGGGGGTGAGGCAACTTTCCCTCATGTAAACAGTTTCACTCAGCTACCCGAGATAACTCCAAAGGAACGTTTCAACGGAGTTGGTTTGCCCTTCGGTACAAACACTCTGTAAACTGTAGCTCTGGGGCCAGGGTGACCCCCTTAACAGGGACAACTTTCATTCAATGCTTGACTGAGTTGCACGCGTACCAACATTATGCAAAAATGTTTGCATAAAATAAGGATAATGAACTCAATCAAGCATTTATTTCTACACGGTGGAATCTTGTGGTCAGATTTTTATTAATTTCTCATCCAAATTTCAACCAAATTCAACCAAAATTGAAAGAGTTGGTCCTTGATCTACGATCAATCTTTCCAAAAACTTCCATGAAAACCTGTCGAGTATTTTGTGGGATATCCTGGTGACAGACAGACAAACTCACTGACAAACGACTGATAAACAGACAAACAGAGGTAAAAACATAACCTCCTGACGGAGGTGAGGAAACTCGTCCTCATTTGTATCTTGCAAAAAATGTATATTAATTATTTTTATTATTCTTTATTTAAGGAGGATAAGTTTTTCAGCAGAGCTGGTGGGGTCCTCCATTTACAGCTAAGACCTATAGGTGTTGATTTTACGGAGGGAGGAAAACCGGAGAACCCGGCGAAAAACCCTCGAAGCACCGGAGAGACCAACTAAACTCTATTCCCAGACGGTCACCCATCCAAGTACTAACCCCATCTAACCGGGCTTAACTATTGGTGAGAGGCAGCGCCCTAATAGCACACGCCACCCGTGCTCCCCATGATTGAAACTATCATTATATTTTGCTGTTTTGCCACTTTGTAGGAAATAAAAGCATTACAGAAGCATTTCTATAGGCAAGGCTTGATGTGGAACGGACGCTGAACAGTTATTGGAGATACAGAGCCGTAGCCACCAATTTTGAAGTGGTCCGGTTGGGCGACTTCCTGCACATCATATATCAATATTAAGCGAAACTGTAGCCTGCGTAGCTGGCGGTATTAGGGGGGGGTTCGGGCGTGGGCGGTAGGCGAGCAACGGGAAGTACCGCCTGCCCAAATTGGTTGACGGAAAATGCTGGGTGACGGAGAATTCTGATTGGTCAGAATATTGATTTTGATTGACGGCAAATTAGTTCGCTGTTCTTCCACGCTTCACGGGTTTCATAAATCACGTTTCGAAAGTTGTCGGAACATTGACATCGCTATTATTGGCTCATGTTCTGATTGGTTCCCTTAATTTAAACAAATTAACATATTCGGTGGGTGGAACTCAAAAACACATTGTTTGGGGGCAGGCGGTATTTCCCGTCACCTGCCTTAGCGAAACTGATGATATGCACTATGCAGTGTAAGATAACCGTAATATATTACTCTTATACTAACCCTAAGAAACTAACCGTAGTACTAACCCTAATAATAACACTATCCACTAACTCTAGCTACGGTGACGGTGGCTATGGTCCTGAGGTATTTATCGAATCTAACGTACATTTTATTCAATGTCAGATTCGATACATTTTTTATTTAACAACGTGACACATTTTGCTGTTAAAATTTTGCATTTATCTCAGTATAAGCAGAATTTCAATTCAAACGTGTGGGAGCATTCAAGTTTAAATAGGTTAAAGGGTATTGGCAATAAAAATTAAGTTTGTCTCATTTGAAAGAACTCGTCAAATGGTATAAGAAGACCTTTTACAATTTTTCCGTATCTGTTTTGGTTTTGGAAATATTTCGACCAAAGTCAGCGTGCTGTCCGCCATCTTGTTGTAATATTGGGTCTAATTAATTGGTGACGTCACAACCAGGGTAAACCTGATGAAACTACTCCGTGGGTGACCAAATTTCCACGGAAGGCTTTTTAAATGTTGTGGGTCAATTTAAAATGGAAATAGCGCAACAAAATCGGGTTTCTAGCTCATAATGTCATAAGGTTGGCACGATAAAAATTTCACTTTACTGGTTATGATGTCACATGCATATCGAAAATAATTCCAAGATGGCGGACAGCAGGCTGTTTTTGGTCCAAATATTTCCAAAACCAAAACAGGTTTTTTGGTGTGTGGGGGGGGGGGGGGGGTAGGGGTAATATTCCTCCCAAAACATTTTTGGCAAGAAGTGCCCTTATTAGCATGTGCAGTGTGCACTGACTTTTTACCCAATCCACGGAGATTGGGTAAAATGTCTGCGCGCAGGCTATGCGGAATGGAATGAATGCAGTTATGAATCTATTCAAATAATCTGCCCACTTTAACAGATTTTGAATCGGAGTGTGAGTGATTAGATTTTGCTCAAAAGTGCCCTCAAAGTGCAGCAAATGCCATTTCAGAGACCGTAGATTCAAAAATTTTCCGGGGGGCATGCCCCCGAACCTCCTAGAAATGCGGTCACTAAATCGGAAAGGGCCCCCGAAGTAATCACCCCACGGGCCCCCAGATGCCTAAGGCCAGGGTCACGTGGGGGTGAGCCAAGCCCCCATTAGATAGACCACTTTCGGGACTTATTGGAGTGAAACATGTATTTGTTATGCCAAATGACCTAATTTTCGTGAATATGTTAATGAATGGTAGGTAACCTAGCTAGTCGCAACATAGGGGGCGAGACAACTCCAAAGGAACGCTTCAGTAATTGGTTAAAAGTTGTTTGCCCTTCGGGACAATCGAAGGTCACCTTGCTAGCAGGGACAACTTTTCCTCCTATAAACACTCCGTAAACTGCAGCTCTGGGGCCAGGGTGACACACTTGAAAGGGACAACTTTCATCCATGTAAATACCCCCCTAGTCGCAACATACAATTAAATATGTGCGAACTTCTACTCAACGCATGCCGCGTTGTGACATGAAGTACTTTAATGGAGGGCACAGAAAACGCGGGCTCTCAAACGAGACTCATCCTTCCTGGAATGCTGAATTCTCGTAATTGAAAAAGTGGAAAATATTCAGTTGCGAAGGTCGATCATATATCATTTTATATTGGCCTTGTGACAACAGTGACATGTCATTGTATGAAAGCATTGGTTATGGAAGCGTTGGTGAATTTCTTTGTTCAGTTGGAAATCAATGCTGTGACAATATAAAAGCGTGAGAAAAGGTATTAAAAAGACTTGTTTTTGACTCCATTTTAACCAGTTATTATTAATTAACCAGTTAACCACGGTTTAAATGTCACTAATGTGTGCATCGATACTTGTTTGTTTTCCTGTTACCTAACTTTTCCTGTTAACTGTTTTCTAAACTCTTCTCAATAGTCAATATTGGTGGGACTTGCATATTAAATGCTACGATATGTCACCGATTCTGCACGCGAAAACGTGCTTCCTTTGTATTATTTAATCATCATTATTGTGAATAGAATTCGAACACTGAAATGTTGTTACCACAGGTTACGCTATGGACCGTGAAATATTCTGTTGTCAGTTATCCTGAAATTGATTAGTGATAGAAATTGATTATTGATAGAAATCAATAACAGTTGATATCAAGTAATTGTCTAATGGATTGTGATATTGGTAATCAATGTATATAATATGTATGTATAATCAATGAACAATTGATGGAGTTCTTTGTAATCATTGAAAGGTTTTGATTATCTAAAGCAAGATTTCAATCAATGAACCAATTTGATTGTTAATTTTATATATATATATATATATATATATATATATATATATAGTTCAATCTACAGACACGGTGTTTCGCTGTACAACAGCTCATCGGTGTAGCTTGGAACAATCTGAATGAATTTTATCAATTACTTATACACATGCGATCGTCGGTGACAACCACATGTGGGACAGCATCGGTGAAGTACATTCAGATAGCGTGAAGTGCGCATGGGCCCAGAGTGCTCAAACTTCCACAAGGGTAGTGAGCGTTGCATTATCGCTAATAGGTACCCACGGTAACTTCACAGAGTGCTCAACAACACCGAAGTGAAGGAGTGTACATAGTTCAATCTACAGATACGGTGTTTCGCTGTATAACAGCTTATCAGTGTAGCTTGGAACAATCTGAATGAATTTCATCAATTACTTATACACATCCGATCGTCGGTGACAACCGCATGTGGGACAGCATCGGTGAAGTACATATTTATATAATTAACAGTTATACCATGAGCTCGAGTCATATATGAGCTCATAGCCAATGAGGTGCTTCACCGAGTTGGCTATTAGTTCGTATATGACGAGAGCGAATGGTATAACTGTTTTATTATATAGCCAAGCACTGTACAAGCGACAAAATTACAGTGAAATGTTTCAAACGACAAACTTCCGGTATAGGCAACTAATACTTCCACCATGCGTAATGATGCATTCACATAGAGATTCTCGCTGAGCTGTTCGGTAAACAGCTTTGAAATGTTGTATAAATGTTGCTCGAGAGGCAAAAAATGTGTCAGAGCAGATTAACAAAAAAGATTAAAAGGTACCTTTATGAAGTCAAAGGTGGGTCAGTTGTTTATATTAGCGTTGCTGTCGTGAAAAAGGTTTTGATTTCATGCAAAAATGAAACTGAAACACCTTCGGCAGTGAAACTAAATTACTTAGTTGGTTGTTTTTGAAAAAGAACATGCTTTTTACTACTCCAAACGCTTATGTAAATAAAAAAAGTTTCTTTACTGGTGATCCCCTACGAAATGTGTGTTGTAAGCTTGATTTTAACCGTGAGTTTCTTTGTTTGGCAACAAATTAATATCAACCCGTTAATGTAGTTGGGTTTTTGAAGAAAAATTGCTAAATTGTGTATTTGTTAATGTATTTTTACACTGTTGTTTTTTTATACATTGGTTTGTGGGTGTTGATGTATTTCTGTATAAAAATCCGTCAATTTCAACTCTTTTTGGCAGTTTAAAGAAACATGCCGCCATCTTGTTTTTCCTCTACTAGCAGGATATGAGCTGATAGCCTGGTAGTAGGGAACCAATCAGATTACGCAAAAGCTCATATCCGATAGCATGCTATATAATAATTATAAAATAGGTTGCGTCTTATGCACACTGTGATTGGTCAATTACCGTGTTTATATCAGGCTATGTAAACACGGTTGTGATGTCACGGCACATTTTTTAGCCTTATTTCATAAAAGAAATAGAAAATGGATGCCCTGTGTTTATATAACCTGATGCAAACACTCGAGTGAGTTGGGAGAATTCGAAAGTACTTATGTAAACCCTCGCCTACGGCTCGGGTTCACATAAACTTTCGAATTCTCCCAACTCACTCTCGTGTTTGCATTAGGCTATATAAACACGGGCGGCCATTTTCTATTTCTTAAATATATATATATAAAGCAAAGCATGAAGTATAGTTTACCTATATGAAGTATAGTTACCTGCTTTGTATTTTGCTCTATCTATATATGGTATTGAGCACTCTCTAACATTTTGTGAACCAAAACTCATATATATATATATATATATATACAAAGTATGAAGTATAGTTTTACCTTAAAGTCTTTGCTACCAGAGGTTTCACCCTAAACGGGATCATCAGTCGCCTGATGATCCCGTTTAGGGTGGATCGATCTGGTAGCGAAGACTTTAAGGTAAAACTATACTTCATACTTTGTATTTTGCTCTATCTATATATGGTATTGAGCACTCTCTAACATTTCGTGAACCAAAACTCACTTATATATATATATATATATAGTTTATATAGTTTATATAGTTTATATAGTTAAAGTTCAAAGACTCAACATGTTTGATTAGACATTTTATTACTATTTAGTTTCGTGCCACAAATATTGTGTGGTACTCTTCAGATAAAATGGTCTAATGGTCTAGATTAGACCATTTTATCTGAAGAGTACCACACAATATTTGTGGCACAAAACTAAATAGTAATAAAATGTCTAATCAAACCTGTTGAGTCTTTGAACTTTAATTATAATATGCTCTGGATTCCCATCGAGCACTCTGCCAAAAGTTTTTACAACATCTTCTACAGTATATATATATATATAATTATATATATATATATATATATATATATATATATATATATATATATATATATATGGCTCATGCGCACTTCACGCTATCTGAATGTACTTCACCGATGCTGCCCCACATGCGGTTGTCACCGACGATCGCATGTGTATAAGTAATTGATTTGAATTAATTTGAAATTATAAGTAATTGAATTCATTCAGATTGTTCCAAGCTACACTGATGAGCTGTTGTACAGCGAAACACCGTGTCTGTAGATTGAACTATATATATATATATAGCCTGGAAAGTTTGTATTGCACAATGAATATATCTGTTGTGCATTTTTTTACAACAATTTCCTGCAGCCACACAAAATTCATCAAAAATTGCAGTGGCCATGCAATTTTTCGAAAAATTGTGGTGAAAACTGCATGAAAATTTGATTGTAGCTGCCATTTTATTCACAGGTGCCCTGGAAATGACTTATTTTCGCATGCGAACCCTAGCAATTTTCACGAGATGCCCATGCAAAATGGAGGCTGAAATTTGATTTCTGCTGTGTATTTTACAAACTTTCCAGTCTGGTATAAATATATATATTTAAAACTAAGGCGCTCAGTAAGAGATTCTTGGTTAACTCTTTCCTGTCCGAGTTGGTCTTTAGTATTTTATTCTGGCTAATGCCAGATGATTTTATTCACTTCTGGGGAAGCCCTCGGACAGGAATGAGTTATAAACTATCTCTCTAACTCTTTCCTGTCCAAATTGGTCTTTAGTATTTTATTCTGGCTAACGCCAAATGATTTTATTCACCTCTGGGGAAGCCCTCGGACAGGAATGAGTTAATGGTTATACAGCATCTTCTGGAGTGCAGTAAAAATCAATTGCTTGTGTTCGTGAAATAATTTGAGAATAATATACATAATAATAACATGGTAATATCTACTGTATGAAATTCATCTTTCAGTGTGTGTAATAAGTATACCCTTTGTACTGTAAATCTAGTCATTCTTAGACTGATGGAGTTGAGGTATCAGCTTACTGTATACAGTGTACCACTGCATGAAATTTTTCATTTTCATTTTTTTTCATTATTTGAAACTTTCTACAATATCTATGGTATTTTCTGATCGAAAAATCATAAAAAATTACCCCCTCGTTTTTTGTTGAATAAAATGCATTTGTCCTATGCTGACATTCTGAATCAAGAACCAACCAAGGAAAGAGCCTGATTACAAGGTTAGAGCATGGATGCGATAAACGGTAAATAAATGGTATTTAATACCAGAAAAGTAAATATAGTGGTACTGTATCTGTGATTTAGTATATTTAATATTAAATTTTCTGAGCTTTCCTTTTGTGGTCGTAGACTGAAGGCTCCATGGGAGTGTGACTACAGTTGACCAAAGAAAATAATGAAAAAAATGCTTTGCATATTTTTTTTTCCAAGTTACAGTAAGCGCGGGATATCCTGCACTATTCACCTCGTAGAGGTCATAATATAAGTATTATAGAGGGGGTGTCCAGTCAAATGTATGAGGAATATAGAGTGCCATTATTAATAAGACCAAAAACTCTAAAAGTTTTATTTTCATAAAAAGCATGATGAAAATTTAGTAAAAGGCTTGTTTTTATTATATATGTATATAAAATAGTTAAAGTATATATATATGACAATTATTCACCGAAGTCGAGGTGAATATCGGTGAATATTTGCCGAGGCGAAGCCGAGGTAAATATATTCACCAATATTCACCGAGACTGAGGTGAATAATTGTTATAGTATAATATTTCGGAAGTGAATATCCAAGCAAGTTAAAACACACGTTTATAAATGTATTAGTTTATCTTATCTTGATCTTGGAAATTGAATGTTGAATCTTTTCTTCACTCAGTCACTTTCAAAAGCACGGCTTAATACGATCAAAACTCTTCCAAAATAAAAAATAATTACGACAAAACATTTCCTTACCTTTAGACAGTTGTATCTCCAAGCTATTCGATGTGTACAGTCTATTTCTCCTGAGTTATTTGAGAAGTTTTGACGATATGTTCGCTTTAAAAGTACGGTCGCCATTTTTAAAAAAAACTCCGCCATTTTGAAAATTAACATTCATCAAAATCATAATTCCGAGGGGAGACTGGAACGAGTTAACTCAATTTAGTTGGAAAAAAGTCCCAGACTCCCCTCGAAAACCTCTTTCTAGTGATGTTATATTCACCGCCTGGCGCGGTGAATATAATGATTTATGAAGAAATTTTTAACCAATCAAATGTCCGGAATATTTATAGTCACCTCTGAAATTATACTATATATATATATAGGGCTGCAAGTAACAGCCGGTCATCGGACATTGTCCAGCATGATTCTACGTTATTGTCCACCCAAACCTCATGGCCGGTCAATTCAAACTTACAGAGTTAATAGTTAGTCTTTAAGATGTTTTGTCCATTTAATACCAATTAAATAATAATAATATGTTAGTAAACAGTATACAGAAAGGAATTAAGGAAACATTTTTCATGGTGGTTTTCAATTCGGCCCGAAATTCTAATCAATGAGCCCGTGCGACAGGTCAGTGACACACGTGTGTACGCTAAGCTTAATAGTCTAGTGTATTTCCCTGAGGTTATATAGATTCAATAGATAAAAAGAAGAAAAAGTATTTTATTACTGAGGCTGACTCTTCTGTGAACTCTGAAGATTCTGATGATGAGTCGGACTCAATCGAACAAGAGAATGTTATGCCTGGAGATTTATTCAGTAGCACTATAGTAGTAGCGATGAAGATGATGCATAGAAACTTACGATGTACACTACACTACACTACAGTAACATGTACTGTAGTAATGGTAAAAATGAATGCTATAGTAATATATTATACATGTACAGTACTGTATAAATTAAATTATTTACCAGTAGTGTTACTTGAGAGAAAAAGACGAAACCGTTTAAGTTTTACTTTTTATGTTACAGTTATACTTACAGTCTCTGGGTGCTAGGCTATATTAATATATACCATGTATTTTATGTTGTAATTGTAAACATCAGTGTCTGTTTCTGATCAACAATGAAAGAGATTTTTGTATCATTTTTGTATCCATCCTTATTCCTGTACTATATTAGAGATTGTTTTTAAAATGGATCAAGCATTACGTAGTACTAGTTTACTGTTAATTTTCGAGATAAAAAATCTATTCTGATTCCTCGTGCATCCTATCATGATAAACGGATGCATTTATAAAAAGTAGGGAAAACCTTAGTCCGTCCGGCCAGAATTTCTACATGTCCAACCACTTTCTGGCCTGGCCTGACATTTGTCCTATGTCAAAAAATTATTTGCAGGCCTGTATATATATAAGTCGTACGATGAATCTGATAGTGAGTTTAAAATTATCCCAAAAGCAATAAGAACAAATAAGACTTTTGAGCGTGGTTTTCATTTCTCACAATGATTGCACTGCCGTCGTCGTTTTATCTCACAATGATTGTGATCATTCAGGAAGATCAGCGATTGTCCGGATCGAATTGTCTCCAGTGAGCGTAATAGAAACTTCAGTTTCAGCATCATATTACACATCAATTATGTTGCTACAGTTAAGAAATGGTTCATGGTTTGGCGTGCTCCATCGAGTTATGGATGCACGCGGTAAGTTCGGAGAGCACGAAAAAAGCGTAAGAGTTGGTCGAGGCGCAGCCGATTTTAGATTTTCTCTCTAGATTTTTTAGTGCTCTCCAACTTTCCAAGTGCATCCATAACTCAATGGAGCACGCCAAACCATGAACCATTTCTTTTATAACAGAGAATCTGGCACAAAACAGCGGAAAACAATATTTATTTCGCTGATTAAAAACGAGTTTATGGGGCACGCACGGTAGCCAATCAGAAACACCGTTATATTACATCTATGTTATAAGACCAAATAGGCCATACAGCTTAATATTTGTGTTTTTTTCCAAGTGGTCTGCAGTTAGCTTTATAGTAGGTAAACATTACTATAATACGTCATAATTTGACAAACCGGCGAAGTGAAATGCTGGGGTCAAAAGATCAACCGCATGGTTATACCAAGTCGCACGTTTTAAGGATTTGCGCTATGCGAGGCTCCACTGTATTGAAAGTAAGGATTCTATGTCACTAACGTATGTTATTTAAATTATAGCCATTTTATATACACTGCCGGTCAAAAAGTCCATAGTTCTTTAAGATTTTCGGCAGTGGCGTAGCCAGGGTCTTGAGTTTTGGGGGGGGGGGGGGGGAGGCAAGAACCTCCATCTCCTAGGGGGTTCGGGGGCATGCCCCCTACCCCCGGAAAAATTTTTTGATTTCTAGGTTCTCTGAAACACTGTTTCCTGCATTTTGAGGCAAGTATTTAAGAGTAATCTGAAAGCCATAAATTACATAATTTTGTTGAAATCAAACCAGAACGTAGAATACGACGTCAGAATATCTTTAGATTAATTTATAAACAAGTCGTATGCCTGCAATATATACATGTATAACACATTACTAGTCTACTCACTTGGCCTTAAAACAATGTAACCCCCCCCTACAAGTTTCTCAACGGATTTAAACTTTTCACGAGAACGGCTACCCCCCCCCCCCCCCCGGTTACGCCACTGATTTTCGGGATTTTGCGCTTGACCTATAGTCTTAATCTGATTACAAAGATTCTCAGTTAGATTGAGATCAGGTGAGTGTGCAGGCCAATACGTAACGATGATTTTCTCTTTATTAAACCATTTTCTAACTGGCTTGGATGTGTGGCATGTGCATTGTCCTGCTGAAATATCCATTCACCAGGGATTGCCAGCATGTGAGTGATTGGGATGAGTATGACATTTTCAAGAATAACGATATGTAACCTTCCCTATTCAGCCTTCCCTCTATACCTTGGTAAGAAAGCCAGCACCTCTTGCACTAATGCATCCGCACACCATGATCCTACCACCTCCATGTTTCACAGCTGGCTGGACGCATTGTTCGTTAAATTCCTCCCCTGCTGTCCGTCTGTCATAGACCCTACCATCACTCCTGTGCAGACGAAACCGGGACTCATCTTGAAAATCATTCTGCACAACTGTTCAACTGTCCAATCCTTGTAGGCCTGTGCAAACTCCAAACGAGCCTTCTTCTGTGTAACAGTTAGCCGTGACCTCCTTGGTTTGCGACCCATGTAATCCTGTTGTTAAACTGAATTACAACTAGAGTTTTTCTTAAATCCTAGTCATAAATGGCTTTTACACCATCAAAAATTGTGGCGCAAGCTTTCCAATTTATTGCAATTTATTTTTTAGGTAAATGATTAAGCAACGTTCAGTGCTAAGTAATAGATAAATCCCGAGAACGAGGGATGTATGCTATATAAAGACCCGAGGACGCGCAGCGTCCGAGGGCTTTATATCGCATACATCCCGACGTAGTATTCAAGGTCTTTATGCGATATAAAGACCTCGGAAGAACAAAGAAATCCGACTCAATAATAAATTAAAAGCAATTACACACTTCTAACTGTAAATGCATGTATGGCTAAGCAAATTGAAGTTGAGCAGTTCTTTTTGACTGGCAGTGTAACTCTTATTGTGAAATTCATGAATAATTAATGAGGTTAAGAAGCAATCAAAACGTAGCATTCAAGTCACATGTATACGTCTGTAAATCCCAGTAAAGATCATCTTTTGGACAAAGTGACCTGTATCAAAAGTTAAGAATACTAATTAGCCTTCTTGGTGATCTTTATCAAAAGTTATGAATACTACTTAGCTTCATTCTATTGTTTCATTTCACAAGTACGATAAAGCATTCGCGTCCGATCTGTATGGGGATTTACAAGGCGAGCCGCAGCCTCGCCTTGTAAATCCCCATACAGATCGGCCGCTCATGCTTTATCTATTACTTAAAATACTCATTAATAATTCATGACGAAAATTCAAAAGAAATCAATACCGTAGCAGTGGTTGTAAATCGGATACAGCATCGTCCTGATTTACATAAACCTTAACTTCGATTTTCTCGGCTAAAACAGACCGTATCCCCAATATAGTTGGTGAACTTGTAGAACTTGCTATATAGTTGGTGAACTTGCTGTATCTATTACTTAACCTCGACTACTTTGTCATTACGGAAAAATATCAAACCTATTAAATAGTTTTGTATGTATTTTCTGTCAAAACCTCGGTCTGATATATTTTTTTGTAATGACGATTAAAAAGAAGTTATTATTTTGTTTATATTATAGTTTTCTGTTTGTGAAATACATATACAATCATATATATCTTGGAAATCAAGACGATTTTAACAGTATCTGAACATAAAAGATGCCGTTTTCAAGCAGCAGTGGAAAGTGTTCACGTTGTTTTGATGAACACAAGTGTCAGTACTGCCCTGACTTGACATTTGTTAACTCAGTTAAACTTATTGAACATTTACGGAACGATACCGAACACAATACTGCTCAAGATTTGGTATATCGATGTTCGATATGTGATAATAAAACATTTCCATCAAAAGAAGCGTATATTCATCACCTTGAACAGAAATTATTACATAAGTATGATCTCCACCAAGCAGCTTGCTGTGGCCAGTTCGAGGACGTTGACAGATTAATTCGCTGTGGAAATATAAATGTTCCAGGGACATCTCACAAAGTTAATCCTATCTCAAAGATTGCTCATCACACAGGCTCAACGCCATTGCATTGTGCTGCGTTTCATGGTTATTCCAGGTGTCTCAAAGTTATGTTATCTTGGCCTGAATGCAACCCAAATGTTCGGGATAAATTAGACGGGAGAACGCCTGTTCATGTTGCTGCAGTTTGTGGGAAAGCAAGCAGTCTCAAGGAACTCTTAAAAAAGGGAGGAGACATGGACGTGAAAGATAATCATGGGAAAACACCTCTTGAGCTGGTCAAGTCTCTGCCATGTATCGTCGTTCTTGTGCACTTTTTACGTCATTGTTTGCAAGCACCAGCTTCTGAAGGTACTGCATGTAATAATTCATATATATGTTACAGTCAAAATGGAAATACCTTCCCACTTTCGCTTCTGTAGTTTGTTGTGTATTACTGTGTTTCTGTAGTCGCTGTAGCCTGAGTAAACAGCTGCCACTTCTTGACGTCTGAGCAACGAGCCAAGAAATTCCATACTGATGACGTAAATGTACCGAGATTCGGGTACGATAATTAATTCAAAACTCGGCTCGACCAAGATCAACTCTAACATCATTCCTGTCTGAAATAACAAAGTTAAAGCTTAGTCTTTGCCAACAAAGAAAGGTAGATAGATACTTTTGCTAAAGCGAGTTTGAGTTGCAATAAACAGCAACATTTCTATGTCTAGCAAAATCGTTCAATTTCGATGGGAAATGTTGCTGTTTATTGCAACTCAAACTCGCTTTAGCAAAAGTATCTATCTACCTTTCTTTGTTGGCAAAGACTAAGATTTAACTTTGTTATTTCAGACAGGAATGATGTTGGAGTTGATCTTGGTCGAGCCGAGTTTTGAATTAATTATCGTATGATTACAAAGTAACCAGTCAGCGCTACTACCCGAATCTCGGTAGATTTACGTCATCAGTGTGGAATTTCTTGGCTGAGCGAGAAGTGGCGGCTGTTTACTCAGGCTATAGTCGCTGCTGAGGCACGGGGAAAATTTTTTGTCGAAAAATGTAAATAAGAAGTATAATTTAGCTTTCATGGAATTTAATTATAATATATAAATATAACGAATGTTTCTCCCAAATCGATACCAACAAACAAATATAAATCAAGAATAAGCGACTTTTATTGCTAGATTTTTCTCACGTTTCTGTAGCAGCTACAGAAATACAGTAATACACAACAAACTACAGAAACAGAGGTCGGAAAGTATTTTGATTGTACACCAAGTTGTTAGCGGCCAGTGTCTTGCTGTGTCTTGCATGAAAGTACTGAAAAATATAGGAATGTAAAACGTGTTAGCATATACTTGCAGGTGAAAAAACCCAGTTTTTTACAAAAAACAGTTTTTACAGGTGAAAACTCATTTATGAGGTATATGCTAAAACAATTATTTACCTCAGTGTCGGTGAATAGTGTAGATATTTACCTTAAATAAAGAGTATACTCGATGAGCTGAAAATTGATTTTGGGGTTAGGGGCACTTTAATTACTTCCTTTATGAGCTATGTACGGTGAATCATTGTTGAACATTATAAATTCATGTTTATAATTTTCCGTTTCTGAAGATGATTTTCCCAACACGATGTTAGTGAAATTGGTTGAAAGATTTCTTAATCAGTTAGCCAGTCCTGATGAGGTGGAACATGCGCAGGCGAATACAGAGCTCCAGATTGCAGAAGCGGCGCATCCAGGTCAGATTTATTTAATTATTTTGTATACGTAAACCACTATAGCGATTTTACAACTTAACTTAGTGGACTAAAAGTTGGCTCGGGTAAGAGGGACACCCTACCCCCCCGAGACAACTTTGTCGTGTGTTTACACGAGGAATTAGATTATGACTTCTGAATCGGTTTAAAGGTCAACTAAACCTTTTGAAGTTATATTTTCTTCTGAAAGGGTTATCATCTAACTTAGCAAAAGTAAAGAAAAATATGAATTTCGAGGTAAAGCAAATAATTTATCAGCAAAGCCTTCTTAGATCCTCTTGAAGCATGACCGCGTTTCTAGGAGAATGGGTACTCCATTGTCTTTGACGTCATACTGGTAAAACCCGCCAATCACCTTGTTGTTTGTTACCGGTATGACATCACAAGGTACTAGTACCAGTCTTTATTTCGACGCGGTCGTCGTTCACATGAGTTCAGCAAAAGGAGCAAAAACTCAAACTTGGACAGTTCATAAAAGTGGAACCGAGTGACTTGTTTCAATTATTTCTTCAGTTTTAGATTGGACTTTCCCGACTTTAAACGGAAAATAGAATAACCTGGTAACGTATAGTTGCCCTTTAAGGTGGTATTCCACAAAAAGTTAAAAAAATTTTGAGGAAATTTTAAAATTTTAAAAATAGAATAATTAGATACCTTGATAAGTTGCCTTAACTCAGACATGCTATATTATGCATACTTTTGTAAGGAAAAGTGTTTTTTTTTGGCTTTTGTGATGTGATGTTAAATATACGGCCATAGCAACGCCCTTAGCAACGCTTTACTGTTGTTTTTATGTGCCAATAGCGTGTCTGAATTTTTGAAAAGAGGGTTGGGAATAATTGAACTTTAATAATTGACCCCTCCCCTACTTGGTAGGTCTATTTTGTTCCTGTATATTGTTCTTTCCATGAAGTATTTTAAGAGTTTTAGCAGACCGCATGTCAGCATCTTTTCTCCGCCATGTTGCTTTTTGGATATTCGAAGTAATTCTCCAGTTTACTTCCTTTTCACAACCTTCTGATATGTCAAAAGGTCGTTCAGGATATACTAGAAAACGAAGATTTGTAGGAAATCAATATACTAAACGCCAGAATGCCGCAGAAGAAACAACCGTAGAAGAATCCGAAGGGGAGGTGAGTCATGTTAGTGTTGTTGATTCACTTGATACTAATAATCCTACAAGAAGTCAATCGCAAAGCCAAAGTTCTTCTGCCTCTGCTAGAAAACTTAAAGTATCTGCAGCGAACCCAGTACCAAAGGCAGGAGAAGAAAAAGTTAGTGGTTTTCGTTTTATTGATTTATCAATATTATCAGGAATATTCGAGATGTTGCCTTGTAAGAATTGTAAACAATGTAAGCTTGAACTTCAAGAGGACACCAGAAAGCGTAAAGGATGTGCATCCAATCTAGTACTACATTGCTCATTCTGTAACTGGAATAACGATTTTTATACATCTCCAAAGATTAATTACTTTTTTGAAGTAAATAGAAGATTTGTTTATGGCATGAGATCTATTGGTTGTGGCTCTGCATCTGGTAAACGTTTTTGTGGTCTCATGAACATGCCTGCTCCTCCAAGACCGACCCCTTACTCTTCACATAACAAATCTCTTCTCAAAGCTGTTAAAGAAGTTTCTTTTGAGACAATGAACAATGCAGCAAAAGAAATTTATGTTGTGAAAGAGAAACCTGCTGAGGAAGTTGTTAATTGTGCAATTTCTTGCGATGGAACATGGCAACGAAGAGGATTCTCATCTCTAAATGGTTGCGTGGCTGCCATTTCTATGGATACTGGTAAAGTTGTAGATGTAGAACCTCTTAGCAAGGTTTGTAAACCATGCAAGAAACATGAAAATGATGAGAATACACCAGAAAGTATTGCCTGGAAGGCAGATCATAAAGCAAAATGCAAGGCTAATTATCAAGGATCAGCACCAGCGATGGAACCAGAAGGTGCGCTGCGGATCTTTACACGATCTGTTGAATCCAATAAACTCTGTTACAATGAATTCTTTGGTGATGGAGACAGTAAGAGCTATTCTGCTGTGAAAGAGATTTATGATGGTGTAACTGTAGTAAAGAAGGAGTGTGTGGGGCATGTTCAAAAGAGAGTCGGAACTGCATTACGGCAGTCCCTTAATGGCATGATTTGGGACCGATTGCCCAAACAGGTTTTTGTTGGCCCACAGGTTTTGTCTATTGGTGTCTATGATGCAGTTGCACACTTTAATGTTGGTTCAAGTGCTGCAATCCAAGTGTTGGGGAAGATGAAAGTGAAGCCTGGAGAGTATTGTCTTCAAGAATGTGCGATGGCAGATAAGCGCCGTGTGAAAATTGCTAATTATAAGATGGAGAACAAGAACAAGAAGCAGCGTAAGATTTTGAGAGCTAAGCTTAAAAAAAAAGGGGACAAACAACAACAGAAAGAAGGAGACACTTATGCATCTGGTGCATTTTAACAGTGACTTGAATTTTTAAGTATTTGTTTGTATTAGCATTGATTTCTGTTACTTAACAATGCGAAAACTTTAAACATGATTTTCTTACATACTAATTTTTGTATTACTCATATTACGCTAAAAAGGATATCTCAAAAAGTATTAAAGTAAATATTCTGAAATTTTCAGAGTAATAACACATATGTTGGTTCTGTGTTGTGAACCTAAAACAATGTTAATAGCTTGAAAACACTTAGCCAGTCTATGTTGCAATCACATTCTTGAAATCCTAATTTTGAATATTATGTAAAATTCTGATGATGTGCAAATAAAATAAATGATTTTTTAGGTTCATGACACAGTTTGGACCATTTACATCAGATTCCTAGCTTTATATCAATATTCTGACCATTAGTTATTGCACTATCCTTTTTAAGGTGACGCCATTAAAATCACGGTTGGGGGTGTGTAATTATGTTACCATGGTAACTATCGGACAAAAAAATATATTTTGGTGCAAACATTCATTGTATGTATCATATGATATAAAAATATATTGGCTAAAAGCATTATTTTTGAAATTTAAATTTTTGTGGAATACCACCTTAAGCTTGGAGGACTGGTATAGTTTAATGCATCTAATTTAAGATAGCCGATCGTCGGGAAGAAACTGTAACTGTACTGTTAGAATTAAACGATAGAATTAAACTCACAGAAGCTTTTATACTTCTTCAGGCCAATTATCACGTTTTCAACCATTGTTGGAGACCAAGACCATTTTTTCCGCTTCGTATTTGCTGCTCTATCAAGTGTTTCACTTTCTGCCGCCATTTTGTTTCGCAGTTTTGCCTCGGGTCGGCGAGTCAACTGTATCTCGCCCCCTAGGGTAACCCTACCTCGCAAAGAGGGTGACCCTACACTGTAAATTTCAAGGGGCAAAATTTACCCCATTTTGGGGGTAAAAGTGCTATTTTTGGGGGGGGTGAATGATAAAGGGGTAGTAATTACCCCTTAAATAAGGGCAATTCTTCTTTTTGTCGCGCAGAATTACCCCTTTTACGGGAGTAATTTGTTGGAGCAAATTTTTTAGCCATCTCGGGGTAAAAATGTAAAATTTACCCCTGAATAAGGGGTAAAAATATAGGGGGGTAAAATTATCTAGGGGTAAAATCTACCCCCATTTTGGCCCTTGTAAGGGGTAACTAATAGTGGGGGTAAAAACTCCCCCCTACGTTGGGGGTAACCAGAACTGCAAGACAATGTTTTCGAAAATGGCGATTTTTCTTCGAAAGAGTGACATGAAGACATAACTACAATTATCGTTAATATAAAAGCGTATGTAGGCAATTTTTTTTAAATTTTCTTGAATAGTTTTTGTACACAAATGTGTATAATAGTTAAAAATTAAGGTGAAGATTGTTTAGCAGATTGAAATCGACCTAAAGTTTACTTCCGTAAGCTTGTAAACATCGTCTTGTGTAAAGGCTCAAAGGTGACTTAAACACAACCTAAGACTGCTCACAAAAATGAAATTACTCTGGATTTGGTTTTGAATGTTGTTGTTTTATATTGGATTAAATTGGGGTACGTAAACAAGTGTTATTTCCTATATTTTTTGCTCTACGACAATGTCTTTAAGTTGCTATTGAAATGAATTACTTTGAATGATTTTACACTTTTCTTGTGTCAAAAACAATGCGAAAAAGTTTGAACAAAAGAACTTAGCTCATTTATTTTTTGACTCGACAAAAGTTCATTGCTAATATATATCATGAACTTAGTTGAAACTATAGTATTTTCGGCATTGTCTGTGTATCAAAGCTGAGGAGACAAGATTAAAATGGGCTGAACTGACTTTGAATCTAGTTCTTAACGTTGCAACGATTTAGTTTCTTTTCCCATTTTGCTGGAAATTCGTATAGGTAAACAAATGTTTGTACATATTTTTGGCCTACAACAGTGTTTTATAAAACTGTTATCGAAATAAATATTTTGTTTCTTCATCGTATGATACAGAAACTGACCGGCTATTAACTCATAACATTAGTTCTATGTGGCAAAATTAATGTAAATGTTTTTGATCTGTCACAACTAGTCAACACAAATGGTTTTTTTTTAATGAAACCCTTCCAAACCCATCACAAATGTCGTGAAATGTTATAAAATAAACGTGTTAAGAAAAGTAAAGAAAATATGAACTTAACAATGTAATATTAAAGAAAAAACTCGGTTATATATCGTAAATTTCAATAATAAATATGAAGAGGCGGTTGGCGCAGTGGTAAGGTAAGCAAACTAATGCAAGGTAAGTTAAGCCCGGGAGGTTAGGGTTAGTACTTGGATGGGTGACCCATTGGGAAGGTTAAGGCTCATAAAAAAGCATAAGAAATAGAGGACTGAGACTGAGGCTACTCAATTTTTACCCCTTTATTTTTACCCTTAATTTTCACCCCACATTCCGGAGGTAAAAATTACCCCTTTTCAAATTGATTGAAATTTTACCCCCCAAAAACGGGGCGTTCTGTGGAAAACATCTTACCCCCACATTTTGGGGTATTTTTTACCCCCTGAAATTTACAGTGTACCCCAGGGTGACCCTACTACCCGAGACAAGTATGAAATTCCCCATGTAAACGCTCGCTGTCGAGACTAAGTAAAATGAACACAAAGTTGGCTCCCCCAGGGTAGCTCGGGGGGCAGGGTGACCCTTCTACCAGGGACAACGTTTGTCCATGTAAACGGCCCCTTATACGCTAATCCAAACCACTAGTCCTTTTAAGGCCTGGTTTAGACGTCGAAGTTCCGTCGCATTTAATTCGTCGAATTTAATGCGACGATTATGCGACAGAAGTGACACAGTTCGGTTTAGACGTCGAATTTAATGTGTCGCATTTAATGTTACGGTTGAAATTTAACGCCAAATAGCTCTTAACGTTGGTGTTTCGAGTTTCGAATTACCGCGCGTTCCAATTTGCATGGCACCCAGCTGTTAAGAGAAACGCCATGTTTTTATCTTCACTGAGTGAGTATATCAA
The DNA here is from genome assembly GCA_035771165.1 of Paragorgia papillata. Taxonomy (NCBI): domain Eukaryota; kingdom Metazoa; phylum Cnidaria; class Anthozoa; order Scleralcyonacea; family Coralliidae; genus Paragorgia; species Paragorgia papillata. Next base: position 1,654,643 of record JAWNZC010000336.1, on the reverse strand, counting down.
AAAGCTAAAACACAAATAAGACCTTCAGATGCTCTCTGTGTTTCAACATATGTTGTTAAACCTTGGCGTTGGTCGCCCGTTTGTCGTTAGTGAATGTATAATCTTTCGCTTAAAGCTCTCTCATTCTTAAAACTCGATTAATGTGTTGCTTTCGGCTAGTTCGACAGTTTTCTTCAGCCAAAAACTCCAATACCTTTAGCAAGTAACCCTTTATTGCCACCCAACTCCATACTAATTGTTTTCGTCCGTCACAAAACATTCTGGACGATACAAACAAGTACGACATGTTGAAAATGATCTTCGTGGGGCCCACGAACTGTAAAATTGTTGGGTATTGAGGGATATTGTAGGATAGAAAAAGTGATTATAATAATTTATGCATTTTATTCGACTGCATTTTATGCGACGTCTAAATCAACGTCGCATTTCCGTCGAATTATGCGACACAGCTCGTCGCATAATTCGACAGCGTCGAATTAAATGCGACGCGTCGAATAAAATCAGTTTAGATGTTGCATTTCCGTGGGATAAAATTGGTCGCATTAAATGCGACGATTAAATGCGACGGAACTTCGACGTCTAAACCAAGCCTAACTTAAAGCGGGATTTTTACATCATCTTACCCCAACAAAAATTACAACCCTAAACGCAAACTGGGTTTTCTACTTTGAAAAAGTGGCTGGATAGTCTTTTCATATTTTTCCCCCTTTTTTCCTTTTTCGTTTTTTTTTTCGTTTTTTTTCTGTTTTTTCTTTTACATTTTTTCTTTTTTTTTTCTTTATTATTTTCGTCTTTTTTTTTGTCGTTTTGTAGTTTTTCTTTAGTTACTTTTATGTTTTCGTCATCTTTTTCTCGCCTATTTTTTTCTTTTGTTGTACAATTTTCCAGCCAATTACTTGATTGTTCCTCGTTTTTAGTCTATACTAACCTTCTGCCTTACGAAGTACTAGCGAGGGGTGAAACGTGCATCGAAGCTTTCAAGAAAGCCATGGCCGAGGGTAAAGCACCGGCTCAGCGCATGAAACTGCTTGTACTGGGAGAGGTCGGTGCTGGGAAGACAAGCCTCACGAGATCATTAAGCGGAGAACCTTTTCAAGAAACTCGTGAGAAAACTCACGGAATTCAGACATCGACGGTGAGCGAAATGATGGATAACACTGAATTGAACTCGTCATGGAAAGTTGCTGATCCGGAGGAGTCGCATGTTGATCAGCTTATAGCGCAGTTATTATCTCGCTATTTAGACCTTAGCGAATTACCTAATATACGCAAGTTATTAGGCATACCTGATCCTACGGAGACCCCACTACCTGGCTTGCCTCAATCGCCTAGATTATCAGACGACAATCAGATAGTTCGGTCACCTACAGTAGAGCATCACCAGTACCCTGGATTAACTAGACCGTCAGGGACCCCGTCTCGCTATCGTTATCTCGTCACTGAGGAAAAAATCTCTGTCGCAGGAACACCTCGCAAGTTACCCGCGTCGCTCGTTGCTCGGGAATTGTTAGAGAAAAGCTGCGAGACAAGGGACAGTGTCAAGGTAAACATTTGGGATTTCGCTGGACACCAATTATATGAGACGATGCATCACGTATTCCTGAACAGCAGGAGTTTGTATTTGGTTGTTTTTAGCTTGAAACAAATGACCCAGTCCCAGTCTGAAGAGAAATGCCTCGCGACCATTCACTACTGGCTTAATTCAATCGCGGTTCATACCTCGGATCCAACACCTATATTCCTGGTCGGAACCCACAAAGGTGCCGTGGAGGAAGACCAGGTGAAATACATCAACGAGCTTTTGGTTAAGCATTTCGATAATGCTTTTGGTACGCGTGTTGTACGGAAAAGCCAAGATGAATATTTCTTTGGTGTTGAGAATTCCTTGAGTCAAGAAGACGAAGGAGTGTCCTCCTTGATCACAGCCATTATGAAAGAAGCTGTGGATCTGTCGTTTGTAAGCGAGGAACTACCAATTAAGTGGCTCCATTGCGAAGAAAAAATTTTAACCTACCAACGAGATCCAAATTTGGAAAATTGTTTAACCATTGAAGAATTAAGAAATTTGTTCAGTGAAAAATGTGGTGTTCAATTCACTGACGAAGAGTTTCGTCTGATGTTGGATTTTTTTCACGATTGTGGGTTGGTTATTCTGCCAGGTATGTATTTAAATGCATGGTTGTCTAGTCATTGCCTGTCTTACTTTTGGACCATCATTAACTGACTTGACCAACCATACTATAACATACCACCCCTTAACCTTACCTATACCTATACCTTGCCTTGCTTAAACTTGCCTTGCCTTGCTTTACCTTACCTTACCTTGCCTTGCCTTGCCTTACCTTACCTTACCTTACCTTACCTTACCTCACCTCACCTCACCTCACCTCACCTCACCTCACCTCGCCTCGCCTCGACTCGCCTCGCCTCGCCTCACCTTGCCTTGCCTTACCTTGCCTTGCTTTACCTTACCTTACCTTACCTTACCTTACCTTACCTTACCTTACCTTACCTTACCTTACCTTACCTCACCTCACCTCACCTCACCTCACCTCACCTCGCCTCGCCTCGCCTCGCCTCGCCTCGCCTCGCCTCGCCTCGCCTCGCCTCGCCTCGCCTCGCCTCGCCTCGCCTCGCCTCGCCTCCCCTTGCCTTGCCTTGCCTTGCCTTGCCTTGCCTTGCCTTACCTTGCCTTGCCTTGCCGTGCCTTGCCTTGCCTTGCCTTGCCTTGTGCCTTACCTTACCTTACCTCACCTCACCTCATCTCACCTCACCTCACCTCACCTCACCTCACCTCACCTCACCTCACCTCACCTCACCTCACCTCACCTCACCTCACCTCACCTCACCTCACCTCGCCTCGCCTCGACTCGCCTCGCCTTGCCTTGCCTTGCTTTACCTTACCTTACCTTACCTTACCTTACCTTACCTTACCTTACCTCACCTCACCTCACCTCACCTCACCTCACCTCACCTCACCTCACCTCACCTCACCTCACCTCACCTCACCTCGTCTCGCCTCGCCTCGCCTCGCCTCGCCTCGCCTCGCCTCGCCTTGCTTTGCTTTACCTTGCTTTACCTTGCTTTACCTTACCTTACCTTACCTTACCTTACCATACCATACAATGCGTACCATACCATATTATATTATACCATACTTTCTAATGCCTTACCAATTGTTACCATGCTATGCCATGCCATACTATACCATGCCATGCAATACAATGATATGCTATGCTATTCTATGCTATACGCTACGATACGTTACGCTATGCTGTGTTGTGCTATGCTATGCTATGCTATGCTATGCTATGCTATGCCATGCCATGCCATGCCATGCCATGCCATGCTATGCTATATGCTATATGCTATGCTATGCTATGTTATAATTAATATGTTTTTGTAACCCTTTCGTAGATAACATGTGTGATAAGTACACCAAGTCGTCCATTAAAGATCTGGTGGTCTTGTCTCCACAATATTTAGTAGACGTCATGACCCACATTCACGATGCCCCGAAACGACATGCATTGAACCGGCAATTTTCTCAGGAGTTGAAAAAGCTAAAGAAGGAAGGCAAAGCATGCCCGAAGCTGCTCAAGCACGTCTGGGATAAGCTTGACAAGCCAAGTGAAGTTCTCGTTGAGCTGCTTAGCCATTTTAACCTAATGTACTCCCTGTGCACGGAAAAGCAGCAAGGAGATGAGGCGAACAGATGCGAACCGGGGTCATCCGATGACGTTTTGTCTCCATCGCCTTCTTTGTTTCCCATATCCGAATACATCATTCCTTGTCTTCTGAAGGGGAAACCTGGCGAATCTGTTATCAAGCAATGGGAGAAGATTTGCAAAGAGCAACCAGAATCTTCTCAAGAGCGTGTGTTTGTTTTCGACTTTGGCCGTTTTCTACCGTCAGCATTGTTCCATTATCTTTTGGTTCGACTGTACCGACGCAGTCGAACCACGAAAGGAATGGAACCGATTCTTCGAAGTTCCGGTGGAATTTTTTCTATTTCCAATGTATTCTTGGTCCGGGTTGACCTACTGCTGAAAGATTCCCAGATATGGATTTATGCCAGGTTAGTGTTTTTTTTTGTGGTATTTTGGGTTTTTTTCCTTCTTTCTTTTTTCCTTCCGTAGTTCCGTCCGTCCGTCCGTCCGTCCGTCCGTCCGTCCGTCCGTCCGTCCTTCCTTCCTTCCTTCCTTCCTTCCTTCCTTCCTTCCTTCCTTCCTTCCTTCCTTCCTTCCTTCCTTCCTTCCTTCCTTCCTTCCTTCCTTCCTTCCTTCCTTCCTTCCTTCCTTCCTTCCTTCCTTCCTTCCTTCCCTCCCTTCCTTCCTTCCGTCCTTCCGTCCGTCCTTCCTTCCTTCCTTCCTTCCTTCCTTCCTTCCTTCCTTTCCTTCCTTCCTTCCTTCCTTCCTTCCTTCCTTCCTTCCTTCCTTCCTTCCTTCCTTCCTTCCTTCCTTCCTTCCTTCCTTCCTTCCTTCCTTTCTTCTTTCCCACCTTCCTTTCTCCCTTGCTACCTTTCTTTCTTTCCTCTTTCCCTTCCTTTCTTTCCTCCTTCCTTGTTTCCTTCCTTTTTTTACCTCCATTTCAATTCCTTCTTCTTTCGTTGTTACCTGTCCTTTACATAAATGCTACTGTATATGACTTATTTTCATATAATGGTTTTAGGTGCAAGAAAGGCATTGGTTTTCTAGAGCTGGTCGCAATTTTAGTAGAGGAAATTAACAGTATATGCCAGCAATACTTTAAATTTTTAAAGTTTGTTTACGGACCGAAGTGTCCGCGAGAGGAAAATTGTCCCGGTGCTTGCGCCGATGGCGAAGCTGTACAACGTCCGTATGACTCGAGCTCGTCAGATAGCCACGAAAGCTCGGATGAAGATACTGAAAAAGACGAAAGCAACAAAAATACTTCATGTAATACTGACAACCAAACTGTCCGAAGAGCCCACGTGATTCCTATGCCGTATGATCCACCGTACTGGTGCCAACAGGTAGAAATTGACAAGGAAAGTTTAAAGGACTGGAGACCAGAAGTACCACCTGAGGTATGAATAGAATAGAATAGTTTAATTATGCTCATGTTTTACAATAATGAAAACTTATAATAATTTATTTACAGAATGGCACATATTGGGTTACTTAAATAAATTATAATATTTTTTTTTGAGCCTGAGGGCTAAGTTAACCGTTTGGTTTTCTAGTTAGCCCCCAGCCTAGTTACGTCCTATGTTTTACGACAGGTGGAGGAAAACGTTTTGAAATTAGCTATAGTACTTAAAGAAATAGAGTAAATAGTAATATTGTATGTGCAATACTTTAGCAGTAATAATTATAAGTATTGTTCTGACAGCAAATAACGTTTCAGATCTTTTGAGAAAACGAATACGTTTAAATCTTTCCTTTTTGATGGAAGATTTTTCCAAAATTCAATTGATATAAAAGAGATGTTTGTTTGTTTGTTTGTTTGTTTGTTTGTTTGTTTGTTTGTTTATTTGTTTATTTGTTCGTCTGTCTGCATAAGCGTGCGGGCCTAATGGGCACAATGGGCACGGGCCAACCTTTTCGCAGTTTTCTGTAGAATATGGCGTCTTGTGTCCGTTGTCGGCAGTGACTGTCTGTCATTCCTGAATCCTGATAACGTAGATTGTTTACTGCATATCCTTGAAAACTGCTCTCAGTGCAGAGTCCTCTTTCCTGGATCCGTTCGAGTCTTTGTTTGAATCTCTCGGTAAACCAAATCAACATGACAAAACTACATTACTGCTATATATATACGATTTACGGGAATATAGTTATTATTTAATCATGTAATGTTTAATTGTTTATAGTTTTACTCTACATATTGAGTGCAGAGTACTGAAATATTGAAACATTTGCGTGATTTGGTAGTTTCAGACTTCAGTCATAGTGCGTTAGCAGGGTGGGTCAACTGTTTTGAAGCCCTCCCGTACGCTGCTGTCTGTCTGTCTGTCTGTCTGTCTGTCTGTCTGTCTGTCTGTCTGTCTGTCTGTCTGTCTGTCTGTCTGTCTGTTTGTTTGTTTGTTTGTTTGTTTGTTTGTTCGTTCGTTCGTTCGTTCGTTCGTTCGTTCGTTCGTTCGTTCGTCCGTCCGTCCGTCCGTCCGTCCGTCCGTCCGTCCGTCCGTCCGTCCGTCCGTCTGTCTGTCTGTCTGTCTGTCTGTCTGTCTGTCTGTCTGTCTATCTGCATAAGCGTACGGGCCTAATGGGCACCATCGGCACGGGCCAACCTTTTGATCTTACTGTGTATCAGGCTAACAATTATTTCAATCCTATCGCTGATGTAAATTCTAAACCAGGGATACTTCTGTTGTATATACTGTTTAGTTATTACTTTTACATAATCGATGTAGGTACATTCAGGTGCACTTGATTTAGATGTATAATTTAGCTATACGAGTTTGATGATTAATTGCAGGATTTTTTGTTGTTTATAGTTTAACGAAAGTTTTGAACTAGAAGGCGATGCAGTTGTAGATAGCAGCAATGATGTAAGTACTGTTACTACTGTCTGTATGTTTTTATATTACAACTTGGAGCATCTCGCCTCTTGCTCAACGTCAATTTTCGTTACGCTTTAGCTCCTTGCCGACCATATAGACCTTATTCATAAATGGCCGACGATTTAAAATCCTTTAATGTACATATAAATTAGCGGCCCATATTCTTTTGAATTTCGCACATGAAAACGAGTTCAGAGGGGCTAATTTGTATGCACATAAAAGAATATTAATCCCACGGCTATTTATGAATATGGTCTACCAGCTACGCAGGCTAGTGTATGGTTTGTTTCCTGTGACTATGCAGTGTTTAGTAGTCTCCTCTGTAAACACCAGACGATTTTAATTGTCAAGGGGAGAGCCCTCGGTAGCGAATTAAGGAGTCAATCGTGTCTGTCGTCGGGCGGGCAATGCACAAGGCGTAAAAAGATTTCAGGAATTGTCGTAGCATTGCATGTACTGTTTTAATAGGAACTGCAAGGTGTGCTATTGTATTGAAACTGGTTTACTTGTGTACAGTGCTGTGAGTAACTTCGTTACAAGTAACTAGTTACAGTAACTAGTTACATTTTTAAGTAACTGTAACTGAAACTAGTTACTTTTTCTGAAGAAGTAACTGTAACTATAACTAGTTACTTTTTGAAGAAGTAACTATAACTAGTTACTTTTTTAAAGAACTGTAACTAGTTACAATATTTGGTTCAAAAATGTGACTAGTATAGTTACTGATATTCAGTTGAGGATGACATTCTTTCTTGATAAAAATGGTTTTGATATAATAATAAAGGTACATTATGTACACATTTTACTATTTCTGCTTAGTGACAACTATATTTAGGCATTTAGCTGTAAAAACATAATTATGGTACTGGTATCTAAAAACTAGTAATTTCTTTGTTGATTCTAGTAACACGGACAATGGAATGTAACTAGTTACCAAATTTTTGAAGTAACTTTGTAACTGTAACTAGTTACTTTCTTTTCATTGTAACTTTTATCGGTAACTAGTTACTTTTCTAACGATGTAACTGTGACTGTAACTAGTTACACAAATTATGTAACTTTTACAGCACTGCTTGTGTAACAGTTTACAAGTACATTTGTGTGTGTATATATATATATACATACATACATACATACAAACGAACACGTGTGGTTTTGTTCACGGAATGTCGGAAAGTGCTCAATACCATAAAGGTAGAGCGAATATAGTATAGTTTAAGTGGGCTTACCTCAAAATGTTGAGTGTCGCAACTGTCAGTTTCACGCGGGTCGCCTGAAGATCGCCCCGCGTGAAACTGACAGTTGCGACACTCAACATTTTGAGGTAAGCCCACTTAAACTATACTATATATATATATATATATGTAATATTTATAAACCGCGCAGGAGGGCTTTATCGGATATAAAACACGAGACGATAGCCGAGTGTTTTAGAGCCGATAAAGCCCATACTGCAAGGTTTTTAAATGGCTTCTAAAAAGAATCACTTCATACGTTCATTGGCGTAGTAATTTTGAAAATTAAGCTTATTTCAGCCGTTAAAAACCAGCGAGAAACTTAGAGCGAGTCTATATCACATATATAGATCCGATACGCTCATGATTTTTCTTTGTGTTTTCCTCATGAATTATTAATGAATTTTAGATATATATATATATATATATATATATATATATATATATATATATATATATATATATATTGCTGATGGTATAGTCAGGACACTGCAATTATGTTTTGTCTTTTCAGCCAGTAAAACTGCGCAATGCAGACTGAGTTGATTTATGTATATATATATATATATACCGAGAACGAGGTCTGTACGGGGAAATATTAGGCCGATGTCTTGACAGTAGGAATTGAGCTATAAATGACGCACAGTAAACATCGCCAATTTCATTCCGTTCACCGGATTTTGAAGTATGTTGTATTTTTATCATAGGTCGACAACAATGCTGAGTCGAAAATGGAAAATATCGCCTCCGAAGAAACGGAAGAACAAGAAGATGTCAGCGAGTTATAGTAACAGCGTCTGGGTGAATTCGAAGCTGCTACGATAGCAATATTGATAAAATCTCGTGGTAACATTAAACGAAAGGACGTAGCTGAAAAGTTAGATGAGTAGAACCTTAATTTAAGTATTCATAGTTGTAGTATAGTAGTTTTCAGTTCATCTAACTTTCCCTAGTCTTCTTACCAGTACCGGATTTAGGACAGGGCAGACTGGGCGGTCGCTCAGGCCCCCCCACAAAATAATGTTTAAGGGGGGGCCTCCACAAAAATGTCTTGAAAGTTGAAAAAATAGGTGTTGAAATGAAAAAAATCTTGAGAGCCCAAAATACGAGTCAAAAACAAGACAAAAGATATATGGATGATATATAGATGATATATATGATATATAGAGTGTTGTGTCCCATGTACTATATATACTGAATATTATACTTACGTATCTTTAATCCTTTCTTATAATTGTTTAACTTACTCCCGTATTAAATTTACACTGCGCCTTCAACCGTCGTTGCCTTCGTAAGTTAACAAAAAATACAGCAAGATGCGTTTTTTGGCCTAAGGCCATATACCGCATTCTTTGCAAATTTTATTCATCTACATTATATAACCCCAGTGTCAGTCCAATTACCTACATCTTATTCAAAAAAATATGACTATGTAACTTAGCATACATTCAGAAATAGAATTATATAATGTGCTGGTCAGTGACCGCCCAGGGGCCTCCACAGTCCTAAATCCGGCGCTGCTTCTTACAGGCACTTTAATAGCAATTACCAAGCGAAATTTAATTTATATTTTATCGAAATATTCTTACACAACTCCAAGTTGTGGTCGCCATATTGAATTTTTTCGTGAAGGAAAATACCATCGTAAAAAAAATTGTTTCTATACTAGCTAAAATGATATAGATAAAAAAGATCAGGCTGATTAACATGTTAACAAAGGATATCTGATTAAAATATGGTAATCATTAAAATCCCATCGGCTAAGGGGCCATTTACATGGACAAACGTTGTCCCTTTTACTTAGTCTCGACAGCGAGCGTTTACATGGGGAATTTCATACTTGTCTCGGGTAGTAGGGTCACCCTGGGGTAGGGTCACCCTCTTTGTGAGGTAGGGTTACCCTAGGGGGCGAGATAAAGTTGACTCGCCTACCCGAGGCAAAACTGCGAAACAAAATGGCGGCAGAAAGTGAAACAATTGATAGAGCAGCAAATACGAAGCGAAAAAAATGGTCTTGGTCTCCAACAATGGTTGAAAACGTGATAATTGGCCTGAAGAAGTATAAAAGCTTCTGTGAGTTTAATTCTATCGTTTAATTCTAACAGTACAGTTACAGTTTCTTCCCGACGATCGGCTATCTTAAATGAGATGCATTAAACTATACCCAGTCCTCCAGGCTTAAACCGATTCAGAAGTCATAATCTAATTCCTCATGTAAACACACGACAAAGTTGTCTCGGGGAGTAGGGTGTCCCTCTTACCCGAGCCAACTTTTAGTCCATGTAAACGGCCCCTTAGTACTTTTTAACTAAAGGTAAATAAACGCAGAGTTGGAAAAAAACTGCGGGTATGCGGGTACCACCCAGAGGAAGGTTTACTTTAGTGAGGAAGGTTTAAAGTTAAAACACGCGAAACAACACATTCGGTAATCTGAGAAAGTTACAATTGATCAAGCAAGGTGTCGAGAAGAAATGCGATTTGCAGCAAAACATTGGCTAACCAACAATTATGCAGCACTGGCAGTGGCAGCAGTTACATGTGTGGGACATGTATGCTGATGTCTGCTGTGATGCCTGTATCTTCGCAGCAGTCGAGGGTAGTTGGCAGGCTTTCAGTCAGCAGCGGTCAGTTATTAGTAGCTATTTTAGTATGCCAAAGCTTACCTAGGGAAACCTAGAAAACCAAGGTACTGTAAAAGTCACGCAGTATTTATGAACGTTGCAAAACACAGAATTCTCGCTATATATTTTGAGGAAGGTTATGTAAACTTAAAAACCCATCCGGAGGAAGGTTGAATACTTTTTCCAACTCTGAATAAACGTTCGGTAAGGAGGGTGGACGTATAGTCCGAAAGCTTGGTTTTTATCTATATCATTTTAGCTAGTAGAAAATTTTTTACAATGTTGAATCCTAGTTACACCTTATTTTAATTTAACTTATGAAAATACCATCTTTCAAAATCCGCATAAGCATTTACCGTAATTATTCGAATAAACGCCGCGGCGTTTATTAAATTTTTGGCGCTTCAGGTGCGGCGTTTATTCGAGGGCGGCGTTTATTCGAGGGCGGCGTTTATTGCAAATTTTGTAACAACAACTGTGAATTTATTAAAAAACTAAGAATAAAATTCATATGTCTTTTAAATATATATAAATATATATGAAAATTGAACTGTTCACTGTCTTATATAATGACTAAGTTTCATTCTATTTCAATGTCACTGTCTCCTTCGTGGTCCGAGTCTAACAGCTGAATAATAGGGCATGCCTCTTCAACATCGGAAGACGTGTATTCTTCAGTACATAAGTACCGAATAAACGCCGCGGCGTTTATTAAATTTTTGGCGCTTCAGGTGCGGCGTTTATTCGAGGGCGGCGTTTAATAATATTTTTGCTTGTCCCTGCGGCGTTTATTCGAGGGCGGCGTTTATTCGAGGGAGGCGTTTATTCGAATAATTACGGTAATTGGCTTTCCGCGAGTTTCATTGTTTATTAGCCAATCAGAATGCTTAATATTCAAGTAACATTGCACTGTATTTCATTTTTTCTGCACTTTCTTGCGTTAAAGTTGCACTTCTCATAACGGTATTTCGCATGCACTCTTTTTAATTTCTTTGTAAAACAAGGAAAGACGGAGAATTTTTCCTTTAATTTCCTAATTCGAAACAAAGTTTGGTAACCATATTTTTTTGTTAAAGGGTATTGGCAATAAAAATTAAGTTTGTCTCATTTGAAAGAACTCGCCAAATGGTATAAGAAGACCTTTTGTAATTTTTCTGTATCTTTCTTGTGTTTTGAAATATTTCCACCAAAGACAGCGTGCTGTCCGCCATCTTGTTGTAATATTGGGTCTAATTAACTAGGAAATTGGTGACGGCACAAGCAAGGTAAACCTGATGAAACTACTCCGTGGGTGCCCAAATTTCCACGGATGGCTTTTTAAATGTTGTGGGTCAATTTAAAATGGAACTGTAGCGCAACAAAAAATCGAGTTTCTAGCTCATAATGTCATAAGGTTGGCAAGATAAAAATTTCACTTTACCCTGCTTATGTCGTCACATGCATAATTTTGCATATCGAAAATAATTCCAAGATGGCGGACAGCACGCTGTCTTTGGTCGAAATATTTCCAGAACCAAAACAGATACGGAAAAATTGTAAAAGGTCTTCTTATACCATTTGACGAGTTCTTTCAAATGAGATAAACTTAATTTTTATTGCCAATAACCTTTAAGACTTTCTTACGATAGAGCATAGGTAATCAGTATAGTCATGATTTAAAAAATATATCTGTATATCGGATTTTTTTCTCTCGAAAAATCATATTTTTTGTCATGGCAACAATTTTAATTCTTAATTGTATTAGATAAGCCTAGTTCACTGAATAAATCCGATTATGGTCTATTTATTTATTTATTTATTTATTTATTAACTTTACAACCATACAAGTGTGCGAAAGAATTAATACAAGTTAAAAATAAAAACGATGCAAGACTTGATCATGGTTGAAGGTATGGTCAACAGGACATGAGTCCCATGTGAAGACCAACCTGACAAAAAATACGGAGTGGACATAAATTAAAGACAAAGACTAATACACTATTTACATTACGATAGGACAGATTAAGAACAACAGCTTAAGTTGTAAGAACGACACTTAATGATAATGAGCTGTGACTTTATGTTGAGACGGTCTTCACGGTGCACAAAACTTTAGTTTTTCACTTATTAATATCTCAGTAAACAACACGGTTGAGTGATTAAACCCAAATGCTCCTAGCTCCAAACGCTTCATTATATATATACTTCATTATATATATATATATACCCACTCGGTGGGCAATGTTTGACAAACAACATCATATATAAAGCAACTATTTCGACAAACAACACTAATGACACTAAGCATTACATAGGCATGACAGCAAACAGTTTTAAGGAGCGATACAGAAACCACACCAAATCTTTTCAACACAAAAAATATTCAAACGAAACCGAACTCTCCAAACACGTATGAAATTTGAAAAACAAAAAACAAAATTTTAACATTAATTGGTCAATTTTAAAACGGTCAGCAGCATACTCAGGGGGGTCTAACCGATGTAATTTATGTTTGGAAGAAAAACTTTGTATTATGAAATCCGAAAAACCCCACTTTACTTAACAAAAAATCAGAAATCCTTTCAACATGTCGGCACAAAAACAAGTTTAAGATAAAGAACGTAGGTGTAGACAAGAACAAAGGTAGGAATGTAGGTAGCGCACCATCGACACACACACCGCCATCAACCCACACACCTAGAAGCGTGCCATCAACCCACACACCCATTAGCAATGACGTAAGCAACTCAACCAATTTAAAACAGCGCCGAATCGAAAATCTTCAGCCGCCTGAAGATCGCCCAGCGTGAAACTGACAGTAGCGACCATCAACATTTGAGGTAAGCCCACTTATAGTATATATATATATATAGACGCAAACCACCTTGAAATGCAAATTTCGTTGAAATCGTTTCAAATATAAAGAGGAATATATATGGAGAATTGATTTAAATTTAGTACATATATATATGTATATATATAAGTAATATTTAAAAACCGCGCATGAGGGCTTTATCGGATATAAAACACGAGTGTCAGTTTGGTATACTGCAAGGTTTTTAAATGACTTCTAAAATTCATCATTTCATACGTTCATTGGCGTAGTAATTTTGAAAATTAAGCTTATCTCAGCCGTTAAAAACCAGCGAGAAACTTAGAGCGAGTCTATATCACATATATAGATCCGATACGCTTCTGATTTTTCTTTGTGTTTATCATGAATTATTAATGAATTTTAGAAATATATATATATATGTATATACTGTGGACTCAGACAAGCAATTCTAACACACGTGACATTTATATCGATTGTAAATTTTGCAAAATGTTCTTTCGACTCATGAGCATTATAAAATAAGCTTACTTTTGTTAGTTCATCTCTCATGTTGTCCACCTTTAGTGGAGTAAGTAATTCTAGTTTTATTGATTTACGGAACTATAAGTTAAAATACGGCAACATTTTTCAAGTTTATATTATCAAAACCGAAAATATTGCCGAATCCCGTCTGCATTCCTAAACCTTTTTGGTTGGAGAATTTAAAAGTGGCAAATGGACCAATCGTATTTCGGTGACCTCACGGTGTCAATTTCAAAGGCTAAGGAATGCAGAGTTCGTTAATTTTTTGGGCGGAAATCATACAGCTGTAACGACTGATCTCTATATACTGGATAGCGCATTCCTACTGTCCGGCAGTTAAAATTTTGAAGCCAGATCAGCCATCTTGCTACTCCCTGTCCAGTACTCTTTGCGGGCTTAAGAGTAGTGAGAGTTAACCGGGGGACCGGGGGAGTTGGAAAAGCCGTAAAACAATACCACTATAGGAAACGGAAAGAAAATACAAGCAAATACAGCTCGAAATCGTCAACTAACATACTTCAAGGCTTTGTAAAGATAAATTTTACTATCAAAGGTGCATAAAGTGTTTCATAATGAAGTTAATGACTGTTTTTGTTGTATTTTTACGAGTTTTGTGATGTACACACGCAAAAACGCACACTCTGTGTCAGACCTGATGCAGAATGATGTCAGATCTGTTCAGAAAAATGTAGCGACCCCTGATACAGCCTGTTGCAGTATCATGCAGCTATGATACACCTATGATATCATATCTGTATCATACCTGCAGCTACAACCGACTGTTCAGAACAGATTCTGTCAAACTGTATCAGCCTGACACGGTCAGTGCTGTATATAACAGTCTGAACAGGTATGTTGTCTATACGGAGCTGTCGCAGTCTGTTAGAAATTCTAACTAAATGTTTATACATCAGCGCTGGTACATTCTGTAGCTGTCAGGCTGTATCAAGGGTCGCTACATTTCTCTGAACAGATCTGATATCAGAGCTGATCAGACTGGGCGTTTTTACGTGTGTAGGCAAGTTTATCGATTACCGGGCAGAGTAAAAAAACTAAGAAATAACACGTTTTACTGCTTAATAATACCAACAAATGCAAAAACTAAGCTTCTAAGCCTTGTACAGTGTTCTTTGTTTGATACCAATGGCAGAAATATTTTTAATGTGGCTCTTTTCGTCTCTTTTCGTGCTACCAAAACAAAGTTTCCGTGGCGGCCATCTTGGTACTCCCAATTCGTCATTTCCGCTGACTTCATTTTTGGAGCCAGATGAGTAATCCAGTTTTTGAGAATCTAGCGTCGGGTTGCACACCCTGTGAGTCATTGTGAGTCAATATGATGTTTAATTAAGAACACTCGAGTAAACATAAGATAAGAATAAGATAATCTGTACGCAAACGAGGAAAAAAAATGTGAAAAAGTATATCTCTCGTATATGAGTGAAATAATTAAAAGTTTATCTGAATTGATGAAATATTAACATTTTAATAACGTGGGAGATATAATTGGCTGAAAGCAGCTGTGTTTCTATACATCTTGATAGTTATCTCTTTATTAAAACTTTTCTATAGCTTTGGGATTCGTTCTGGCTTGCTTATGTAGGCCACATAAAAAAATATTCCTTAATTCACATCACCGAATTTTGAGCGGACATTTTTTTGTATTTTGTCAAAAAATATAAAATTTAATGTGGCACCCGATGGAGAAAAAGTTTTTAATTTAAAAAAACCACATCCAGCCTTTGCTCTGATGATGACTTTGTAACAAAGTCGAAATATCACCGTTTCATTTGTTTAGCTCATATTTTGAGTTTCAAGATGCTTTGTCTTGTAAGTTCATTTAGTATTCGATTTTTCATGTCCCAAGTCGGGAATTTTTTGCCAAATGGAATTATTTTGAGGAAAAATTGCGTTGTAAGTTGTAGTTCAATAATTGACAAACCAATACCATATCCATTTTTGATTATTTGTTCTTGATAACAAAAATATAGAATTATGTACATTTCTGTTTGTGAAACTATGTAGTTATAGTTCTTGAGAAAACAAGGAATATAAAAACATCCCTCTCCAATTTTGAAATTTTATAGAATACTTTTTTTCTATATTTTGATACCAAAAAAATAAAATATACTCCTCCCGCTTCTTCAACATTTTCAAAATGCAATAATAAGAATCAAAGAATTTATTTTAATAAAGAAAAGACGATGTCTTTTAACGCATTCCTGTCCGAGGGCTTCCCCAGACGTGAATAAAATCGTCTGGCGTTAGCCAGAATAAAATACTAAAGACCAATTCGGACAGGAAAGAGCTTTAGAGAGATGGTTTATAACTCATTCCTGTCCGAGGGCTTCCCCAGAGGTGAATAAAATCGTCTGGTGTTAGCCAGAATAAAATACTAAAGACCGATTCGGACAGGAAGAGTTAAATTATTGAATTTATTTTACTTGGTCTTATAAGTAGATAATTTATTTGCAATCTTCTAAGAAAACCGCTACTGCTTTCAATTCACTGGTTTGGTTTCTTCCTTGCGAGATAATCAACAAAGAAATCGGAAAAACGTTTTTTCCCAATAATTTCCCACGGGGGTTATAGAAAAACAATTTTCAAATCTTGCTAGAACTCGATTTTTTTATTAAATATCGTTATATATTTTCCCCCTAAAATTTCTTGGGTTTCTAGAACTCGGAAAAATGTTTTCTACTTATTAATTATAAACATAATTATATACGTTTGGAACAACGCACGTTTTTCTTTTCACGTTTTGCTGATAAAGTTGCATGCATAAAAATATTTTAAGCTTGCATAATGCAACCACAGGTGGCCCAACTAGGTTTACAGTTGTTATTATTGTTGTATTTGGTTGTGACGCAGAAAATCGATTTTTTTTGTGATTTCGCAAGCCATTCTGCAAAGTCGACGTCATTCCATTCCGCCTTTTCAATTCACCAAGAATTATCGCACTATATCAATTTCTTTTGAAAACTTCAAATTGTCATTCACATATAGTGCCAGACATGACATTGTCATCTGTCACCACGGCTGTCATGGCAACCACAGGTGGCCCAACCTCACACTAGGTTTACAGTTGTTATTGTTGTATTTGTTATATAAACTTGGAAAATGTTGCCGCGTTTTAACTTATAGTTCCGTAAATCATTAAAGTAAACTTACTTTTGACAGTTCATTTCTCATATGTTGTCTACCTTCAGTGACTTGAAATTTGTAGCGGCAATAGCTTTGGCAAGGTAGACAACATGAGAGATGAACTGTCAAACGTAAGTTTATTTTAATGATTTACGGAACTATAAGTTAAATTACGGCAACATTTTCCAAGTTTATATAACAAATACAACAATAACAACTGTAAACCTAGTGTGAGGTCGGGCCCCCTGTGGTTGCAATAACAGCCGTGGTGACAGATGCGTCTCTTAAGTTAAAAATCTAGTTTACCGTCTAGCTTACAGCTAACAAGATCCACTAACGGCTCTATACTTGTATTTTCTGTTTTATGCACCTAACCCCTGCAAAAACCTTAACCCTTTCAAAACTGTAATAATAACTAATAATAATGACAAAAACAATAACAACAATAATAATAATAATAATAATTCGTATAAATACACAGGTGATTATAGAAAATTGCGCGCGCTGATTGGTCGAGCTTCTTCGGATTAATTCCCGATAATCACCTACAGCGTTTATTCAGAATGGCCGCCAGCCGATTTGTCAATGCGAGAGACGAGGAAATTAACAATTTTAATGAAAATGCTGTTCCTAAAAGTACAAAAATGTGTATTTATACTAAAACAATTATTCGCCTCAGGCTCAGTGAATATCGGTGAATAACAATAACCTGAATTGCGAGTATTTGACTGTTTTTTATTAGCTATTTGTTGTGAACAAAATTGTGGTTTTAGTAAAAAAATATGATTTTTTTTACAGGTATATCGTGCAAATCTAAAAAGGCTTCTTGAGCAGTTTGAACTAAAGAATTAATATACAGGCTTACAAAATGGAAATGAAACAAAATAACAGGTGAGACTCCAGTACTTTTAATTAAAGTAAAATAGTCTACAATATTTAAGAAAATTAGATAAGTTTTGTGGAAACACCACGTAAAATATTTATTTGCTAAGCTCCCTATTCGGAGAACATTTTTATGTGAAAGTTTACATTTTCGAATTCTCCCAAACTCACTCAAGTGTTTGCATCAGTATAAACACGGCATCCATTTTCTATTTTTTTTATGAAATAAGCCTAAGAAATGTACCGTGACGTCACAACCGTATTTGCATAGCCTGACACTAAAACGCAACTTATTTTATAAACGTATTTATAAAAAAAGGACGATGGTGAGTTTATTGGGATTGTGGGTGATCTTCTCCAGAACTCGTTAAATATTATGCTTTATCCAAACCATAGTTTATAGAAACTAAACATGGTTTGGAAGCTCAACAAAAGTCATTGTTTTATGTTTTTGTTCAGGTTTATGGAAATTTTTGCACTTTCACGGTTACTGAACATATTGTGTTTTTCTGTATAATGAAGCAATCATCCAATAGCAACGTTTAGGTTCAATCACTCAACCGTACTGTTTAAATATTAATAAACCTAAAACAAAGGATTTGTGCACCTTCATGTACCTTTCAACATGAATCGTAGCTTGATTGTTAACCACTTTGAAGTTTGCCGGGTTTCCAAACCATGTTTATTTTCTATTAACTATGTCCAAACTGACAAAATTTTAATAACATATATAGTACTATAGTACAGCCTTGCTTAATTCGGGTGATTCCTCGTGTAAAGGTCACAGCTACATTTAATGTTGTTTTCTTATACAAGTGCCTATGCAACGAAATTTTCAAGCTGGAGAAAATAACATTAAAGTAAAGTTTGAGATGACTTCTTTTAATTGTGAAAGTTTCAGGGCGAATAATTGAAGGAAAGTATGTTTGTTTAGCGTTTGAAAAATGGGCTTTTGGCCCAAAAAGTCGAGACATATTTTATTCCACAACTAATGACATCACTAGGACATCTACATGAATTCTTATTGTCATCGAACAAACTGTTCAAAATCACTCTTTAGAAAAATTAAATTCTCGTGGAAAAGTGTTCACAAAGATGTATAAAATGTATTCATACCGAGTTATTTGTTTTAAAAATATTTATAGTTGTTGCCGTATCAAACTTGGTCGTCTTAACAGTGATTAGGAACATACTGTCAATTTTTTGACAACTTATACATGTTCGTGAATAGTTCACTTATGAAATTCGAAATTTCTGACTTCAAAATGAACGACAAAATTACTGTATTTTTCTGTTTATGCATGCATACATGTACACGGCATTGTGTCAAGAGCTTAGAAGGCAAAACAAATTGAGATGTGGGTCGAGTGACGTGATCATTAGTTGTGCAACTATGCCAACTATTTTAATGATGTGGAAAAGCATAGTTTTCAAAACTATGCCAACTATTTTAATGATGTGGAAAAGCATAGTTTTCAAATGCTAAATAAACATACTTCCATTTAATTGTTCGTCCTTAAAACTTTTACAGTCAAAAGAAGCGATATCAAATGAATACTTTTTGATGTTCTTATCTCCAACTTGAAAATTTCGTTGCATAGGCACTTTAAGATTTTGGCTGCTTAGGCCTTATCCCGACCAAAAATCAAATACTACCTTTATCTTACCCTAACCCTTACCTTAAAAAAGTAAATGTACACTTATATAACGAGCGTAAAAAAGATTGAGGAATTCCTTGTCTTCAATACACTCAGAGACGTTATATATATATTAATATAAATTAAACTTAAACTTTCGATTGCTGCAGCATATTATCGTGTGTCGGAGGTGCACAAATCGGCAGCTCTCTTGTTTGATGTCGCGCATGCGGTTTTGACCAAACAACTTGGATAAGTCGCCCGCGTGTAATTTGCAAGATTTTCTGTCGGAATTCCGTTGAAACTATAATATATATGAAGGGATTAATGGCGCTATTTGTGACGTGCAGTACATCGATAACGTGGACTAGTAGCATTGGGATGTCCTTATCGTCCCCTTTCACCCAATACCAGATTCGGCCAATCAGAAACGGAACCATAGTTACGAACAGTGCGATCACCACAGGCCAAAGCAATTTCAGAGCCTTGACATTCTTCATCATTGTTAGGACCAACTCGGAGTCGTTGTAAACTTTGGAAAAAGCAAGAAGCGATCTTCGCATGCGGATAAACATCACGATTATCACTACAAAAGAAACTGCGAAGTAAAAATCTTCAAACGCGTAAAGAACGTGCGAAATCAGTGGCGAAATATCTAAGTAACAATTTTGCGCTGTTTCGTCCAATCTTCTCACGAAGATTTCGATGCCCGGGTAGAAGATCGCGACGAATGCCCAGATCAAAGCCACGATGCACCATGTCTTTTGGACTGATATTTCTTTAAATTGCCTGATATAAACGATGGCACGACACCTTGAGTACGAGATTGCCACCAGTGTTAAAATCGAGGCTGGCATGAATATTAACGAAAAAGGCATTATGATCCTGCATGTAAACGTGCCAAAAACCCACCGATTGTCGAAGTAACGGTGCAGGAAGAAGAAAGCATTGCGAACGAGTAAGACCCCCATGTCGGCGATGGCCAGGTTGATAAACATGATTTTATTCGCCGTTCTTTTGATGGCGTTGTAACGCGTAATAGCTACGATTACCCAGATGTTGCCAACGATGCCCACAGCGGCCAAAAGCCATTGCAAAGCAAACAATATTGTCTCAATGACCATTGTGTGTATATAACCAACGTATAAAGTTGTTGTTTCGCGGTGTACGGCGATAGCTTCTTTGGCGTGTGTCGTTTACAAGCTGCGGTAGATGGAGAAAATTGTCTACTGTCTATAAACGCTCGAGTGTTCCACTTAAGGCGATGACATTATTTAAATGTATGTAAACTTGAACCGGTGACGTTCTTGGCATTATAACTTGCGCTTTCACGAATTCCCGTTATTCCCGACGAGCACTTCGCGACCATGGCGATTTTTCACGAAGAAAACGGCCGAAGATCAGAATATGAACCACTTCTTCTTGATATAATAAGGGGAGGCGATATAGCATCGGGGAAAAAAATTGAAACTGTATAACTGTATATTGGCATTAGAGAGTTCGACCAATAAGGTTTCGAGGAAAGCCAATACATTTCAGTGTTCCACACACCTGCAGACAAAAGGACAAGACAGCTTTTGTTCAGACGTGTCTGAAAGAGACAAGTCTCCTTATTACTCATTAAAATATTCAACATCTATACTGAATTGAAGGAAACTACTAAGATAAGCCTACTGCAAATGGAAAAAAACTCATACTGATTTAGATCGTGATTTGATTTTACGAGATATCTTAATATTGCCGCTATACAAAGCCAAAAAGTGGTGAACTGAGAAATTTTAGAAACGAAAAATTAACGTTTTGCAGTATATGCGTAAGTTTTCACCAGAGTCAGGAGTGTAATATGTCGCGGAAAACTCTTTCTACTGTGATAAAGGGCTCTCCTCGGAACGTATTTTGCTCTTGAAATTCTTGGTCTGGCTTCATTTTCGCTTTGTTCTATTCAAAAGTCAAAACACTGCCTACGGCGACGCAGGTGGCAATACTTTTTTGCTATACATTAAGACCCCGTCTACATACACGATGCCGGTACAATTTGAAAACGGAACAAAATCATGCCAGTGTGTAACTACAGGCCAAAAAGTCTTGCGTTTACACGTTGCAGGTATAATATAATGACGGATTAGCATGTGACTATTCTCTTCCAATGAGAATTGAGAAGACTTTGTGAATACTGCTGACCCGAATACTGTGGTCGTATATATCGTGATTATACCGTCATCAAACTGTTACGGCACGGGCGTTTACACGATACCGGTTAGTGCTCCGTTTTCATTTCATGCAGTCAAGGAACCCGTCTTCATTTTGTGCCGTTTTCATGTCATTTTTGTGCCGGTATCGTGTAAACGCAAGGCCTAAACGGCATTATTTTGTTGTTCCGTTTTCAAGTTGTACCGGCATCGTGTAAACGGGGTCTAAGTCTGTTGAACTATACACACAAGAAAACAAATGCGTTTTCTCAATCTATATTATAAGAACATTCATGAGGTCGCCTGAATTCAGGTTCGACTGACCTCTTCAGCAGATAGCCTCAGTTCAGACTAAATACGTATAAGAATATTGTCTGAATAACGCTTGAACTATAAATCGTTGTCAGGAGTTCTGCCCAGGAGCATGCGAGTGCCGGGTACCTACAGGCCCGGGGGCTCCCCCCCCCCCCCCCCCCCCCAAACAAAAAAAAATACAAAAAAATTACAAAATGATGTATATTAATTAAAAGATATATAAAAAATACAACACATGGGGTTTTCTTATTGCATATTTCGAGTGCTGGGCGGAAGGGTCCGTTTTGGTGTGAGTGCCGGGCACCGCCCACGTGGGCAGAACCCTGGTTGTGGTCACGGGTGAGCATGCATGCAACATTGTGCGACTCAACAACGATGAAACATTTTCATAGTGGTTGAAGCAATGTTGTTATTGCTCTGATGAAGGCCTGAGTCAACAGGCCGAAAGCTTAGCAAATAAATATTTTACGTGGTGTTTCCACAAAACTTATTTATATTACATTATCGCCATGAAAACATTCAAAGAATTAATCATTGAAAAAGATTTAAACATTTTGAATGAAAAATTTGTTATTGAATTTTAAAAATTTAAAATGAAATATTTACTGAGGCGCACGACATTGTTATGGGCTTATACGGCTTGTCAACAGGCTAGATATACAATATTGTAATGTAACAATTTTGCAACAATGTTGTAACAACAATGTTCCAACAACAATTTTGTAATTAACATGTTTTAACAATTTTGTAACAATGTTAATAATATACATGAAAAAATATCTCAACTGTGATTGGCTGATTCCAGTGCAGTTAATCCCAAACAACAGTGCAGAATTGTGTTATCACAGTGCAAAAATCTGTTATCACAGTGCAAAAATCTGTAATCACAGTGCAAAAATCTGTAATCACAGTGCAAAAATCTGTTATCACTAAGAACCAATCAAATTGATTGTACAGCGGATTTTTCCCGACACAAAACAAACAAAGATGGCGGCCAAGATTCGGCGGTTTTGGGGATAATTTGTTCAAATTTGAAGCTAGTTATGCTTTAATATTGCCAAGTGAAGTACTTACAAGAAGACCAGAAGCTTCTTTATGCCTCAAGTAAACTTTTTCAAGTAGTAAAGGAAGCGAAGCGTTTTTTAACAAATAAATATGCGAGGAGTGGACGGCTAAACACGTACGTTAAAATGTTAGTACAGTTGTTTTGAACATTTTTTCATGTATATTATTAATAAGTAATAGCATGGTTTCTCGTGCAATTTGGAAAAACATGCACTCGTGAGTTTTTCAAATACTTCAAATAGCACTCGTCCTTCGGACTCGTGCTATTTTGAAAGTATTTGAAAAACTCACTCGTGCATGTTTTTTCCCAAATTGCACTCGAAACCATGCTATTACCTATACTAACAATGTTAACAATGTTGTAACAATATTGTAGCAATGTTGTAACAATGTTGTAGCAAATTGTTGTAACCATGTTATTACAACATTGTTAGTGTCCATAGTAACGGGTTCACATATACAGAATAAAACCACAACAAATGCAGGACATTTGAATAGCATTTCCTTTCTCTAATGTCTTATTAAGGCCTGGCCAAACGCTTTCAACATTTCATTCAACATCGTTCAACATTGTTGAATTCAACCGTGATTCAACATGTTGAAAGCGTTTGGCCACCCTGTTGAATGATGTTGAACGTTGTTGAATGGTGTTGAATGATGTTGAACGAAATTTGAACATGTTCAAATTTTCGTTCAACATGCGTTCAACAATTAATGTTGAACGATGTTGCATGAAATGTTGAAAGCGTTTGGCCAGGCCTTAATAAGACATTAGAGAAAGGAAATGCTATTCAAATGTCCTGCATTTGTTGTGGTTTTATTCGGTATATGTGAACCCGTGGGTTTAAGTACGCCTTATGCTTGGGAGAAGAGAATATCATACACTTTCAACAGTACAGAATAAATTATGGTAAATAACAAACGATTGTTTTGAAATATATACATAAATACAAAAATAAATTAAATCAAGTTATTTACGCAACATTTTAAATACTTGACTATTACTTGGAAAGTGCGGATGCGAGTTGATAAGGGAAAAGCCCAAGTTTTTAAACATTTTCGTACGTAATTTGCACTTAATTATTCCTTGGTGAAGGAAAAATGCTTTTAAGGGGACGTCTACTATAGGAAGAGAGGGATGGATTTCACCTTATACACTTACATGGGAATTCTCTACGAGAGTAGATATCGTAAAACTATTAACATTTTCAAACATTACATTGAAGGGACTTCTAAAATTAATTCATTGCATGGTAACCGACTGAAGTTTCCTCTTAGGCTTGCGCTAAACGACGCACAATAGACGAATTTAATTCAGACGGTTTTAATTGTTTGCATTTTATTGGACGAAACTGCGACGTATAACTCGATTAAATTCGATGCACGAATTAAATTCGTCTCGGCAATTAGATTCGTCTGAGTCAGACGGATAATGCGACGATAATGCGTGTTCGAGGTACACGACGAATTATCGTCGCGTCGAATTAAATGTTTCTCTTCTGTCTGTGACAATTCGGCGCCATGTTTTCAAGGAATCGTTTCCAGACTCAACGGGTCCAAAGTAAAAACAATTATATTCGACTGAAATTCGACGTTTACCTCGACGTCGCATTTATGTCGCATTACCGACGAAGTTAATTCTATTGTGCGACGTCTAGCGTAGGCCTTAAAGGGCATATGACTCGAAAATTAAATTTGTCTCATTGAAAAGAACATTTAAAATGATAAAATAACATCTTTTGCAGTTTTTGGTTTCCTTGCTTCGTTTTTGAGATATTCCAGTTTGTTTGATATGCAAATGACACAACTTTTTACGTCACATGTGCATAATGAGTTATCAGAAAAGGTTACATATCTTTGCTATTATGAAAACATGGGGCTTAACTCAAAGGAAGTATGTGCGGGTTTCTACCCACAACGCCAAACATGTAGAATTCCAAATGATTTCGTTTCACAATAGCAAAGATATGTAACCTTCTTTCGGTAACTCATAACACTCATTATGCACGTGTGACGTAAAAA
This sequence comes from Paragorgia papillata, assembly GCA_035771165.1. NCBI lineage: Eukaryota > Metazoa > Cnidaria > Anthozoa > Scleralcyonacea > Coralliidae > Paragorgia > Paragorgia papillata. The sequence continues at coordinate 1,629,676 of JAWNZC010000336.1, read as the reverse complement.
TCATTGTGTCATTTGCATATCAAACAAACTGGAATATCTCAAAAACGAAGCAAGGAAACTAAAAACTGCAAAAGATGTTATTTTATCATTTTAAATGTCCTTTTCAATAAGACAAACTTAATTTTCGAGTCATATGCCCTTTAAAGTGGCACTATGACGAGAAAATCGTGTATCTAATTTTGATTTCACTTAAATATATAATTTCCAAATGATGAATACTGGCGTTCTCAGTTTCTCAATATATTGTCTCTTTCTCGAGATATTCATGTTCCTGAAACATGTAAATTAGGTGCCTCGTGACGTCATTTTCTCACACAGGCTAAATGAGATTAACAAAATGACTAATATATATGAAAATAACAGGAAGAAATAATTCAAACTTTGCATAAGTATAGTTATCATAAAAATACACTCCACTGTGCACATCATGTTATTGCTACGGAAACCGTTTAGAAACACGAGCCTTTTTAATAAAAAATTAAAATATTAATTGTATGTTTCTTTTCAAAAGAATATGATGATTGAAACATTCGAAATACAATATCTGTGTGTCTACAAATATTCATGTCAATGTATTGCAGTAAAAGTTATTTTATGGAGAAAAAATAAACATTTTTGTTTTACAAATGGAAGGCGCGTGTTTGCAAACGGTACCCATGGAAACAACATAATGTGAACGTTGGAGTGTATTTTTCCCATAACTATGCTTGTGCAAACGTTTAATTATTTTTACCTCTTAGTTTCAGATATATTACTCATTTTCTAAATCTTATTTAGCCTGTGTGAGTAAATGGCGTCACAAGGCACCTAATTTACATGTTTGACAAACCTGAATATCTCGAGAAAGAGACAATATATCGAGAAACTGAAAACGCCGGTATTCATCATTTGGAAATTATATTTTACTGAAATCAAAATTAGATAAACGATTTTCTCGTCATAGTGCCACTTTAAGGTGGCTCCATACAGTTTCTAGAAAAATGGAAAATACAAGTTTGAGAGTCCTAAACACGTGATTAAACAATTCGGGAAAAGAATAAAACTAAATGTTATGATAGTTAAACACTCTGACAATAAAAAACTGTTACCAAATAAATAGCAACAGTTGTAGCTATGGCAACAATGACGTTTCAAAATGGCTGCCAATTACCCTTCAAACTAATTTAATTCGAAAAAAACTTTGGTGACCCCCAATTTTTTTTTCATTAAAACTTTTCTTAAAGTATGAGTAATCAATAGGCCGATTTTAAAAAAATTCTGTAAAACGAATAATTTTTTTTCTCGGAAAAATCATGTTTGTTAATTTTTAAAAAAATTGGATCTACAGAATTTTTTTTTAAATCCGCCTATTGATTACTCATACGTCAAGAAAAGTTTTAATGAAAAAAAAATTGGGGGTCACCAAAGTTTTTTTCGAATTAAATGAATTTGAAGGGTAATTGGCAGCCATTTTGAAACGTCATTGTTGCCATAGCAACAACTGTTGCTATTTATTTGGTAACAGTTTTTGATTGTCAGATTGTTTAACTATGCATAACATTTAGTTTTATTCTGTTTCCCAATTGTTTATGCACGTGTTTTGGACTCTCAAACTTGTATTTTCCATTTTTTAATAAACTGTATGGAGCCACCTTAATCAATTCTTAAAAAATCCTCTTATTACTCAGGCTCGAAGCCTTTGATGGTTGGCAAGCGTGCTCTCATGTCCTCCATATCACGGAGTTTCTGTCGGGCCATCCTGAAATCACGCTGTTCCCTCAGTGTATGATCGCGACCAATAAGAAGTTCGCTTAAAACAAAACAACATTTATTGATTATTATTATTATTATTACAGTCGTTGGCACCTAAGCGTGTACACCGCCCGTCAAAACATGTTCTAAATTTAAGCCAAAGGTAACCGTTTTTAAATCAACACCGTGGGATTGGCGAGACGTGATTGGCTAAGGGCACATTCATGTGACAATAATGCATTGGTTTGAATGTATCGAATGAAAACCTAATACGTTTGCAAGGTAAACATTTAACTTTGACGTTGACATAAAACATGTTTTGACGGGTGGTGTACACGCTTAGGTGCCAACGACTGTATTTATCTCATGAACACACAGAAAATCGTGAAAGTTTCTACTTTTGGCGTTTCTCTGGCAATAATTCTTCACTATCCGTCTCAAGGAACATCATTGTTGTTGCTCAAAGGGGTCACACAGAACTGTCTTTTTTGTCGCGCCAAAATCAGTGGGCAACCGATCACCAAATTCTTTTGAAAATGCAGTTTTCCTTCATCTGCTCTGAAAGCAACTACTTTTCCCGTGGGCTTATAGGTTGAAAAGGTTATACTTGCCGTTCATGCAATAAAAATTAAGTTTATCTCATTTGAAAGAACTCGTCAAATGGTATAAGAAGACCTTTTATAATTTTTCCGTATCTGTTTTGGTTTTGGAAATATTTCGGCCAAAGACAGCGTGCTGTCCGCCATCTTGGAATTATTTTCGATATGCAAAATTATGCATGTGACGACATAAGCAGGGTAAAGTGAAATTTTTATCTTGCCAACCTTATGACATTATGAGCTAGAAACTCGATTTTTTGTTGCGCTATTTCCATTTTAAATTGACCCACAACATTTAAAAAGCCTTCCGTGGAAATTTGGGCACCCACGGAGTAGTTTCATCAGGTTTACCCTGCTTGTGACGTCGCCAATTTTCTAGTTAATTAGACCCAATATTACAACAAGATGGCGGACAGCACGCTGTCTTTGGTGGAAATATTTCAAAACACAAGAAAGATACAGAAAAATTACAAAAGGTCTTCTTATACCATTTGTGGAGTTCTTTCAAATGAGAAAAACTTAATTTTTATTGCCAATACCCTTTAAGATAACGAATTTTGATTATTATTTTTGATACTTAAAGTGGTTCTCTGATGAAAATATTGTCGGTGATGTTTCTGCATAGTCCTAAAGATATTATGGTACTTGACACTTGTGCAAAGTTTCATTTCGAAATTCCCCCAAACAAAGTTGTATTTTACGTGCGAAGTTTGTATTTTGGAGCGTCGCCATTAAATTGACCGTGTTTGAGAAGAATGAGTTGAGGAGAACTTATGACGTCATAGACTCAACAAAAACAAAAGATCATTGTTGTTGTCAACAAAAGGGTCATTGTTGTTATTGAGTCTATGACGTCATATAAGCTTCCTCGACTCATTCTTCTCAAGCTCGGCCACTTCATATAATGGCGGCGCTCCAAAATACAAACTTCACACGTAAAATATCACCTTTTCTTTAAGGAATTTTGACATGAAAGTTTGCATGATTACCACCATAACATCTTTACAATTATGCAAAAACATTGCCAACAATATTTTCATCAAAGAACCACTTTAAAAAGGTTTCATGGCCCATCCGAAAGACTTTCAAAAGGTTTTCGTGGCCTCGCCGAACTTTGATTCCATGTATAGTTTAAGGCTGGTTTCCATAAGACCGCCGTTGCCCAAATCTCTCCAATCAGACGAGAGATATATCGAATCGCCCAATCTGATTGGATGGATTCAGGCGATTGTGGCTTTATGGCCGAAGACCTTTCCATCTTCCCCTCCTCTCAGGTAGAATTAATGAGAGCTGCCCTACCTGTACTCTATCTTGCCGTTGTTGTCAACATCCAAATATTCTATTAACGTATCCAGTTGTTTCTATAAAACATATTGAACAAAAAGTACAGATATCAGTGCGAGTCAATATTGGGGTACTATTCCAATAACTACTTAATAACCGAGAGCGACAAAGGCCGACAATGAGGACTAGACGTAATATTTCAAGTCCTTGGACTGGAAATAATATTTCAAGTCCTCTGCCCAGTACTTCCCTGGTATTTCAAGTCCCTTCACGTGGTGCAATTCAGCGCTTCTGATTGATTGATTATCTCATGAATTATTAATGAGTTTGAGAAGGTAAAATATTAAACGGAGGTCTTGCTGTAGCGTTTTCGTATTGTTTCAAGTAATGAGCTGATTGTTCTCGATTCCCTTGAGAACAGTAAACAATACGAAAACGCTCGGAAACGTTACCGTGTGCACATAATCTTAGAGATTAGTTTTGACAACGAAAACGATAACGTTAATTGCCATTAACTCACTACGCCATGCCATGCCAAGTGAGCACTACTAGATGGTAGTCGCCAAAACCATGTTGAGCCCACAAACACTACTAACCTAGCGGTGACACGGTCGTCGTAAACAGTTGCAAGTATTAATAATAGCTCGTAAGTATACCTCGATTACCGTGATTTATTTCAAAATACCTTGTATGTAAACATATAGTATTTTTCCACGCGCATATGGATAACAGCGTTCATGTTGAAGAAGACATGGAGAACTCTTCATCCTCGACCAGTAAATTCGACTATGTGATCGACGGTCACAGTGGTGTTACAGTAAAAACGAATTACCCACTAACAAGAACCTACATTTTACCAAATCAGCCTGGGATGACACCGCTGCCAAACGTTTTGCGCATGCGCGACGTCCGAGCTCGTCCTCAGAAAAAGAGCGGGAAAACACTGAAACATTTGGACTGGTCCGAGAGTCCGACACAAAAGTTAAAATTATAAGCATACTACCGAAAAGATAAGGTAGGTAATTTGTGCATGGCTTCTTTGTCAATATTGTAACATATTCTGAAATTACCCCTTCGTAATTTTCTTTACCCTTTTTTTAAAACACAAATGAATAGTCGAGTCTTACTTAGTCTTCGCTGTCTGGTTGTTGTCGCCACGGCTTCCGTCTTGATATTTATTCTAGCGAATTCACGCATGCGCAAACGTTTGGCAGCGGTGTTGCCTGGGATAGGTTCTTATATTCTTATATTAATAAATTCTTAATTTCAGCCTGAGGTTCTTAATAGTGGTAGGTTCTTGTTAGCCGGTTTTTACTGACACTGTATTTGGGTGTTCGAAATATCGACAACGACAACATATGCTGCCAGATTTCGGACGAAGGATTTCGGAAGAAGTCTATTTGCTTCATGTTCAAGTAGAAGTTTTTTGTTGATACATCGATTTCCCCTAGAGTCCTTCACAATTACGACGACTGCGTCACCGCTGAGCTAGTAGTGTTGGCGGGCTCAACATGGTTTTGGCGACTACTATCTAGTGCTCGCCTGCCATGCCATGATATGGTCTTACCTGAGTCATTTTTAAACCTGTTTCTTTCAAGCCAGTCTTGAATTCATCTTTGCTGATATCGCCACTGTGATCTTTGTCAAACTGGAAGAACCAATCAACCAGTCTCAAGCGGTTCACTTTGATAAAGTCTAGCAATATCGCCATTCGTTGAGGCATTTCCTGCATAAATAATAATAATAATAAAAATAATTATCATATTAATAATAATAATAACAATAAAAATAATAATTAATATGCAAGGTTCCTTAGAGTAAAAAACCTCATCAATTCAAAGTACAATATAATTAGTCATTATGAGAATGGTATAACGTTTAAAATGCCTATGAAACGAAAATTAAGTTTGTCTTATTTGAAAGAACACTTAAAATGATAGAGTAACATCTTTTGCAGTTTTTCGTTTCCTTGCTTCGTTGTTGAGATATTTCAGTTTGTTTGATACGCAAATTAAACATTTTGACGTCGTAGGTGCATAATGAGCTATCGGAGAAGGTTGGATATCTTTTCTATTATCAAACCAAGTTACTTTGAATGAAGCATGTGGATGTGTTTCGCCCACAACACTAAACATGTAGATTTTCAAGTGATTATTATATTTGATAATGGCAAAGATATATAACTTTTTTCGTTCGTTCGTTCGTTCGTTCGTTCGTTCGTTCGTTCGTTCGTTCGTGCGTGCGGAATCAAACAAGTCCGTTTTTGCCGCCAAACAGGGCAACGCTCATTAAGACTGGGTCTTGTTTACCTTCGGTTTTTTGAAGCTACCCAGTCCTCCAGTGATGATTTGGATTTGACGCCTTTCTTCCAATTGCTGTATATCACGATAAGCTGCTGCAGACACCGTAATATTCTGAAGATAAATAAGCAAAAGATAGTATTTGGTGAAGGGCAGTGTGTTTGTGGGGAGTTTGGGAACCGGATATCCTATTTTCATACGGTATAAAAAAAGTGGCGTGCTGCGCGTAGCCAGTAGTTTAGATAGAGCAAAGTGAAAAGGTGGTAAACTGCCAAGAATAGTTTTTATATATAACGAAATACTGACGTTTCGAGCGAGCCCTTCATCAGAGTGATGAAATGTGTTTTTATGAAGGCGTTACCCTGCGAGCAGAGCCTTCTTTTCCTTATTTCTTCGCTGAGAGAGAAGAAGAAAAGTAGGCTCTGCTGTATTCGTGACTGGTTTCCATTGCGCATGCATGTCAGTTGCTTGGTTACAATCTCGAACCCAGTCCCAATCAGAGCAGAAAACAAAACGAGAACCGGTTAAACGGGTCTTAAACGGTTACTTCGTCCTAAATCTTGGACGAAGCCAAACACGAATACAGCAGAGCCTACTTTTCTTCCTCTCTCTCAACGAAGAAATAAGGAAAAGGAAGAAGGCTCTGCTCGCAGGGTATGAACTAGTCTAACTATTTCTGCCTGAAAATGTGTGATAGACATTGTAAAAACGTTAAACTCAACATCTATATTTTTAGGCGAACAACTTGTCACAAGTCCGTTGAAGTCATCAACCTTGTTACAATTTGTCAACAACCCGTTACAGACTTGTTCAGTAACAAAATGGGAACAACCAGTACGAATGCATCCCTCCCGGTGACAGCTTGTTGGAACAGCTTAACTTGCAGGTATGAAACAAACAACCCAGGCGTTTTTACGTGCGTAGGTTTTTAATGCGGATGACGTCACGCGGTACTGCCTAAGTTCCAGACCTCTTGCGGGTATCTAAACCCTCATGCCGAGAACAGTGGACCTTGTGTCTAGATCGGTTTGAAGCGGGAAAAGGGATACTCTCAATGTCCTCGAACAACATACCTCTAAACTAAGAAACTTCAAACTTTTGTTGATTTTAACTGCTTTTAACAAAGCTTCTACCCCATCGTCACCAATTGGGTTGAGTCCAAGCTAAGTAGGAAAAAAAGGTTAAAATTTATGTGGGTAGTATTGAAACGCGTGGGAAGTGCAATAACGACTAGACGAAGTATAAAGACTTTAATAATGTAAGTTATTACAAAGTATGTAATCTCAAAAGATCATCCTGAACGAACGAACGAACGAACGAACGTTTAGTGTTTATATTGCATTTCCTCGTGAATTGTTAATGAAATTTCTTAACTACATTATAAATACCGGTACATGCAACCCGAACAGCCTCTGAAGTTACCTTTAGTTCTTCGAGACAGTTGTTTCTTGAAATACCAGGGCAAATTCTTTGCGCTCCCAAATATCCAATTCGATTGTTTCTAATACAACAACAAAATATGACAGGAGTAAACAATGCAACAGTTCAACACGTGTCTACTGCCATTACATATGTTTAAATTGTTAACATAAAACGGTTAACAACTACGATGTCAACCGCTCCCAGGGTTAACAGCTAACAGAGTTAACAGCTTCTGAAGTTACACGCAACTTTCGGAGTTACACAACTTACGGAGTTTACAATTTACAATTTATTGCATGGTGATGCGCGCAGTTAACATAATAAAGTAAATGGTTTGAACTTAGTTGCTCGTCTAGGTAAGGTTAGTGTCGTCGTCTTGAGAAAGATTGTACCTAAGGTCTAGCTCTTTCAAATTCTCGTTTCTTCTCAGGCACTTGCCAAGCGCTACGCATCCAAGAAGAGAAATCCCATTCCATGAAAGATTAAGCGTAGTGAGAGAGTCGTTTGTCTACAATTTAAAAAGACAGATTAAACTCACGAAACCCAGGGTCGAAAAAACCGACCGTGTCTGTCTGTCTGAGAGCGCACGGAAAGTTTGACCCCGGAATCTTTGATACACCGAATTTATTGCGGCTTTTGATGTACCTTCAAAGCTTGGGCGATTGCTACTCCTCCTTTTCCACGAATACAATTCCAGCTCAGATCAAGATGTTTCAAGCCATAATTTAACGCCTAAAAATAGAGAGCAAGCAACACAGGACAAAAAGCTCAGCAAATAACATCCAGAACTTTGAAGCTCTCGTGAAGCGACCACCTCGGGAATGTGGAAAACAGTGGCGTAGCCAGGGTCTTGAGTTTGGGGGGGGCAAGAACCTCGATCTCCTAGGGGGGTCCGGGGGCATGCCCCCCGGAAAATATTTGATTTCTGGGGTCTCTGAAACGTTATTTCCTGCATTTTGAGGCAAGTATTTAAGAGTAATCCAAAAGCCATAAGTTACATAATTTTGTTGAAATCAAACCAGAACATAGCATGATACACGTCAGAATATCTTTAGATTTATTTATAAACAAGTCATAAATGTAAAAACAAGTTGGAGGCATTTTTGTACAAACCTTAGTATTGTAATTTATAGCATAGGCATGCCTGCTAAATATATAACACATTACTAGTCTACTCACTTGGCCTTAAAACAATGTAACCCCCCCCCACCCCACAAGTTTCTCATTGGATTTAAACTTTTCACAAGAACGGTCTTGGAGACCATTTGGGAGTGCGACTGCCCCCCCTTGCCCCCCCCCTGGCTCCACTACTGGTGGAAAAGTGGTCGTAGCTAGAGCTGGTCGCTTCACGAGAGCTTCAAAACAAAGAAAGGGTCCAGTTTGTAAATATCAAAGATTTTCGTTGTGAGAGCTCGTCGATTAAAGACACAGTGTCACCATGACGCCAACTTGAAAAACTATTTTTCGAGTTGGAGTGATTTTAGCTAAGTAAATTGAGGAAAAAGTTGTATGCGATTTACAGATATTGATGTTATATATCATACACGAGGAGGAGTGTTTCATCAGGATTTCCAAACACCGAGACGTTTGTTGAAAACCGAGGCGAAGCCGAGGTTTTTGAACAAATTTCGAGGTGTTTGGAATCCTGATGAAACACTCTTCCGAGTGTATGATATAGCTTCTCAAACAAGTCAGTATTTTAAGAGAAAATCGAGGCGAAAGTTGGTTTAATTTATATAATTTCTTCCTCCAATATCAAAACCTCCGTCTCGGTTCTGATTTCCTTTGTTTTCGGTTCATGAATTATTAATGAATTTGAGAATAAATATTCATTTATTTTGAATTTTCTTCCTGAATTTTTAACGAATTTGATAAGTTAAACTATAAGTTATTAAGTAGCATCAGATTGACAACTCGTTATCGTAGTAGTATAGTAAAGCCAAAAGTAAATAGTTACCAGTCCTGCTCCAAAGTACACAGCGCCTTGTTCCCCAATCTCGTTGTGACTCAAATCTAGATGCCACAATGTTCTGTTCTCGCGAAGAGTACCTGCAAAGTGCTTGGCAACACGGTCGGTAAAACGATTGGCTAAGAACAACAGGAGAAGAAGATATATTAGAGCTTAGCTGTCTAAGCTAGGTGTTTATATGGAGGCGACGGGCTGGCCTGCTTTGCCGAGATCGTTCTTGTGCTATTATTTCTTGTTAATTTTCATCTTGTGTTTATATGAGAGCCGAGCCAGCCCGCGAGATCTCGCTTTGTGAGACCGAGATCTCGGTTACCCGGGTTTTTCCCATGTAAATACGATTAACCAGGCTGGCTCGCCTATACCCGAACTGGCACTAAAAGCTTCGTACACGCGACAAAATTTGTTTTTATCATCTTTTTTCAACATATTAACAGTTCACAAGTTCTGCTTGTTCATGTACAGTTCATATTTAAAACAATGAGACTTCGTGTCTTACCAGAACTGATAAATTACTCAATTAGCACAACAAGCAAACCAGCCCGGCTAGGCGAGCTAGCCCTTCTCATGTAAACACAATAAAAATCATCTCGGCAAAGCGGGCTAGCTTGGATTGGCTTATTAGACTGTATGTTTGATATCAGATCGAACCTTACTTCCAACATAGGTCATCACACATGTTACGTCAAAATGTTTAATTTGTATATCAAACAAACTGAAATATCTCAACAACGAAACAAAGAAACGAAAAACTACAAAAGATGTTACTTTGTTGCTTGCTTGCTTGCTTGCATTACGCGTTGACTTACCACGAAGAGTTACCTTTCTCAATACTTGGTTCTTCGTTAACATTTCAGCCAAGGCAAAGCCTCCCTCAGCTCCTATAAAATTTTGGGATAAATCCTAAGAAAGATACAATGCATCAAACTTAAATGTTAAATGCAACGAAAAACAACTGTTGTAGCTTACTACTGCACACGCAAAAACGCACACTCTGTGTCAGACCTGATGCAGAATGATGTCAGATTTGTTCAGAAAAATGTAGCGATCCCTGATACAGCCTGTTGCAGTATCAGCTATGATACACTGGCCTATGATATCATATCTGTATATCATACCTGCAGCTACATGCAGCAGACTGTTCAGAACAGATTCCGTCAAACTGTATCAGCCTGACACGGTAAGTGCTGTATCAGTCTGATATAACAGACTGAACAGGTATATGTTGTCTACGGAGCTGTCGCAGTCTGTTAGAAATTCCAACAAAATGTTTATACGTCAGCGCTGGTACATTCTGTATTTATTGGCCATCATGTGCTACCTGCAGGGCCGCATTAACAGATTATGGAGCCCGGGGCTGAGAAATTTGATGGGGCCCCTATATGGAAAAATGTTGGGAAAGGCAGAGATAGGATTTTTGGAAAATGGGTTAAAAATCGTTTAAAACCTAGCAAGACGACAACTTCGGTAGTTTTATACCAAGGCGGCTCTGGCAATGGCAGAACAACATGTCATCATCTCCAAATATTAAAAGTTCTCAATGTGACTGAAGCCGCCATGTTTCCAGTTTACTTCCGGTGGTCTCCGAGTCCGACTCCAAGTGTAGTTCCCAGACTTTTCTCAAGAGAAATAGAGCAAATTTCACTATCTCCTATCTTGTGTGTCGGGAAGGAAGGTTTGCACAGCGCATATATCGAAATAGACTTTTTAATCGCCACAATATATTCAGTATGTACATTGTACAGATACTAAAAACTCAAAATTCAAATATCCCTTGAGTCGTTTCGCAATTAATAAATTGCCCATAGGATAAAGCGGCCCTCTGTGCACTAAACTAAAGAAGTCGGTTAAGGGTGAGCAAAATGTTTAAGTTTCCGTACCAGTTGAGTAATATAGCAGTTGTCAACAAGCATTGCTGCCACAAAAGATGCCCCAACGCCTTCAATATAGTTGTCAGCTAAATCCAGCTTCTCCACGTAGACGTTTTTCTAAAAAGTAATTAACACAGCAATTATATTCACTCAATTTAGTTTGTTAGTATAAATTGCCTATTTCATTTGATTTTGTTAAACGGGTGCCGCGCGTAGGAAGTGTTTGGATAGAGAAAAACAAAAAGATGGTAAACGGCCGAGATTCTTATATAGTAACGAAATACTGACGTTTCTGGCGGAACCCTTCCGATGTAGTGATTAATGTCAATATTAATTTCGTTACTAAAATCTCAGGCCCTCGGCAGTTTGTCACCTTTTCACTTTGCTCATGTGGTATTTTGGTTGTTTAACAACGATTTTTCTTGCTGTGTAGTGATGTACGTATCTTTATCTGCCCGAGATCGAGGACTTTAACTCTAATATAATATGTCATTGTCCTTCTATGCACGTTTAGTACAAGCCAAAAATGAGTAAACTGAAGCAAACTCCAAAGTGGTTAACAATCAAGCTACGATTCATGTTGAAAGGTACATGAAGGTGCACAAATCCTTTGTTTTAGCTTTATTAATATTTAAACAGTCGGTTGAGTGATTGAATTGGATGATTTCTTCATTATACAGAAAACACAATAGGTTCAGTAACCGTGAAATTGCACAAATTTCCATAAACGTGAACAAAAACATAAAACAATGACTTTTGTTGAGCTTCCAAACCATGTTTATTTTTTTCATTAGATTCGCCAATAATACACAACATAACTAAAATGAAATTACAGTAGCAAATAATACATGGCAGGGTACCGCAACAGCCGAAGCCAATTGTAACTTCATGAAGAAAATTCAAAAGAAATGTGATATTTAATCAATAACTGAGATTCGTCCTGATTTACATAAACTTTTTCCTCAATTTACTTAGCTAAAATCACTCCAACTTGAAAAATAGTTTGAAAACAAGGCTATTTAGATGTGTCCATTTGATAAGTACGATAAAGCATTCACAGCCGATCTGTATCTGATTTACTACGGCTCGCTTGCAGCTCGCCTTGTAAATCAGATACAGATCACTGCTCATGCTTTACCTATTACATCAAAAACACTGCCTACGCACCACGTAGTCTAAAGTTAAATAGTTTTATGTTAAAAGTTTTAAAGTTAAATGCACAAAGAATATTTCTATCAAATAATTATTAGTAATTTGATAATTAACATTAATAATCAGGAATCATGTTAAAACGAAGAATAAGGAGGACACAGATAACACCATGTCGCTAAACGGTACCATTAAAGATTTGGCAAGCGGTTTTGTTCCTGTCCCGCCCAGTCCACGATGTCTGACCACCATCTCTTTCTCTGTAAACTGATTTGTTAATCCAGATACAGGCAAAATATCTGAAAGACATTCCAAGCGCAGCAATAAAATTCGGATCCTTTTACCGTATATATTCTGCTAAAGACTATACCCGGCAAATTAGTACATAAATGAACGAACGAACAAACAAACAAACAAACAAACAAACAAACAAACAAGCGAGTTGGAAAAAGCAAGTTGACCGGCTAATCAATCAAACAAACAAACAAACAAACAAACAAACAAACAAACAAACAAACAAACAAACAAACAAACAAACACAATGGCAGAAAAATAACTAGACGTATTACAGGATAAAGGAACTAATGGCTGTGACAGACAGACAGACAGACAGACAGACAGACAGACAGACAGACAGACAGACAGACAGACAGACAGACAGACAGACAGACGGACGGACGGACGGACGGACGGACGGACGGACGGACGGACGGACGGACGGACGGACGGACGGACGGACGGACGGACGGACGGACGGACAAACTACTACGACATACCTTCCTGTTTGCACAATTTCAGATATGTTCTTTTCCCAGAAGAATCAAAATGTTTAACAGTAGCTGCAAAGCCATGTCCTATGGATTAATTTAAGTTTTTTAAATAAATTTATTCTGATTTAAAAAGTTAAAATCAAAATTGAAATGAGAATTAAAAATTATAATGAATGTCTTAAGAGACCTGCAGGTGGATCCTCTAACTCAGTTTCATATTCATTTCCACTTTCCTCGGCATTTAAATCTGGCGGATGAAACATATCTTGAACTGGTTCTTCAGCTTTATCTTGGGCCACCTGTATATTTCTCTCGCAGCAACATTGTGTCTGTCCATCACTCGATAATCCTTCGTTATTAGCTATTTCAAAAGATTGCGTATCCAAACTGTCCGCATCTGAAAACCATGCCACTTTACGATGAACAAGATTATTATTAGCGGAAGAAAAACTAGATTTGGTCGACGGTTTCATTGAAGGCGTGATTTTTTTTGTGTTACGATTTGCGTCTAAAATTAAAAAAAGAAAAATATAGGATAAAATAAGTCGTGTCAGTTATGCCTGTTAAATATGTTTGGATCAATTTTTGGGAGTTTTCTAGTCTAACCAGGCATCATTCATCAGGGAGCACTGGTGGCGTGTGCTGTTAGGGCGCTGCCTTTCACCAATAGTTAAGCCCGGATGGGTGACCGCTTGGGAATGACCCCGTTGTCGAGCTTGGGACTCATGTGAGTAGAGTTTAGTTGGTCTCTCCTGTGCTTCGAGGGTTTTTCACCGGGTACTCCGGTTTTCCTCCCTCCGTAAAACCAACACCTGGACCTTAGGAGGATAACCTTGTAAGGGACCTAGAGTCCTATTGTTACTTCTCCTGTATGCCGCTAGGTAAAAATGTTGATAAAAAAAATAGAAATTCACGGAATATGTCAAGTGTAAACAATTTCGAGTGCAAAGGTCTTGCTTTGCCATTTCACAAGATTCTTTAAAATTAGGCAACTTAATATTTTTCCCCAGTGGCTCAATGGTGAGAGCGTCCGGCTGGCATTTGGAAGGTCGTGGGTTCGAGTCCCGTCTGGAGCCCAGAGTTTTTCTCTGAGTTTAACTTACGACAGCGCTGTACAGCAAAAACATACGAAAAAACTTTACCAACCCAAGCTGAAAACACTAATAACGTACAAAAAACATTTACTGAAAATAAACTGACACAATGCGACTTGTAGCCCAACAAGTACCTGTGGACACACGTACGGATTGACTAGTTCCCAGGCGTATAAATATCGAAAACAACCTCGGTCTATCATCTGAGTTCCAGTGGCTCAATGGTGAGGGTGTCCGGCTGGCATTCGGAAGGTCGTGGGTTCGAGTCCCGTCTGGAGCTCAGAGTTTTCTCTCAGTTTAACTTACGACAGCTTGTACAGCAAAGAGTTAGACATACGAAAAAACTTTACCAACTCAAGCTGAAAACACTAATAACGACAAAAAAACATTTAATATATGTTGTCGATTAAAGGTAAAAACAAATTTTCATTTCAGCGTACTGTTTAATAGCTAATATGTCGTCAAATATATTTTTCCAAAAAGCTAGGGGGTAAACCAGATCAGATTTCTGACTAGGGTTTTTGTTGTGGTTAGGTTATCCAGAAGATTGCTAAAATCTCGAAACTCATTGAAGCTTGATGACAAATTTGGAAGACTGGGAAGGTCCTTTTGAGTCACCCCTTTTATAGTGACGACCTTGTGCAAAATAGTAAAATTAGAAATTAAATTACCTTGCACAGCTGCTGAAGAGGGAGAGTGGGTTCTTGTTTTATATTTTACTCGAGAAGGCAGTGCCTCAGTAGAGTCACTAGTAAATGATATACTGCGATCTCTATTTCCCCCTACGGCAGAACGAGCTCTTTCAGGTAAATGTCTTGTCTTGCTAGTACTTTCATTTGCAATCTCGCTTGATACAAACTTTCTGAAACAGCAATGAAGAATAGAAGATTGTGAAATTGGTTTGTAGACGTAATATCAGTGAACGCTATTTGGCACTTTAACATTTCGGCAAACGTCTAATAGAATTTTACGTCAAATACAAAGAACTTTTGGCCTGAAAAGACGGTCCCATGCAAAATGAATTTTCACGCCGTCGCGAAACTTGAGTCACTGCAAAAGCCTTACTACTAGGACCAGATGCCACCCTTCTGAAATCCTTTAAAATAGTAAAGGTATTCGTAAAGGTTTTGGTAAAGGTATTCGTAAAGGTAATTCGTAAAGGTATATTGTAAAGGTATTCGTAAAGGTATTCGTATAAAGCCGGTATTGGGAAGGTAGCCGTATAAAGGTATTCGTAAACTAAGGTATTCGTGAAGGTATTGGTAAAGGTATTGGTAAAGATATTGATTGGTAAAGGTATTCGTAAAGGTATTGGGAAAGGTATTCGTAAAGGTATTGGTAAAGGTATTGGTAAAGGTATCCGTAAAGGTATTCGTAACGGTATTTGTAAAGGTATTGGTAAAGGTATTCGTAACGGTACATGTATTCGTAAAGGTATTGGTAAAGGTATTGGTAAAGGTACATGTATTCGTAAAGGTATTCGTAAAGGTATTGGGAAAGGTATTCGTAAAGGTATTGGTAAAGGTATTCGTAAAGGTATTCGTAAAGGTATTCGTAACGGTATCCGTAACGGTATTCGTAAAGGTATTGGTAAAGGTATTGGTAAAGGTATTCGTAAAGGTATTCGTAAAGGTATTGGTAAAGGTATTGGTAAAGGTATTGGTAAAGGTATTGGTAAAGGTATTCGTAAAGGTATTCGTGTAGGTATTCGTAAAGGTATTCGTAAAGGTATTCGTGTAGGTATTCGTGTAGGTATTCGTGTAGGTATTCGTGTAGGTATTCGTAAATATATTCGTAAAGGTATTCGTAAATGTATTGTAATATATGAATACCTTTACTATTTTATTTTATTTTTGTATTTTTATTTTATTTAACTTTGCCCTGATAATATCATTAATTATATATGTACAATTTGTACCAACAAGGGCATGGGTCATTCTGAAGGGGGGGGGGGGGGCATCTGGTCCTGTTGCACTGGCATGAAAACCATATGGGAATATAGGCCTTCTCTTCACTCTTCACACACTAAAACTGCGCCTGTTCTGGTACAAGTTTTGCGGTGGCCCACTCCATGTGCTTATTGTTCATAACTCACTGGATGTTCGTCTGTTTTCGATGGAGTTCTGTTGCTGTTTTAGGCCGTCTTTCAGTTGCAGTCAACCGCCTTGTTTTGTCAGATGGTGATGTAACTGTTGCAGAGCCATGTGATGTCAAAGGCCGCACTTTCGTTTTGAACAAAGTCTACAAAAGTAAATTTAATGCTCATAATTTATTGTTCAACAAAATGAACACCACAATATTAATAACTATTATTATGTAACCCAACTACTGTAGTAATTAAAAATGCTGAATTTTAGTTGACTGAGCTAGTCACTGTCTATTGGTGATAGACTGATAGACCACTATATAAGTAGTGAAAGAGTTGAGTTTTAAAGGTGGCGTGTGCTGCAGACCCTTGACATAAACTTTATATATCTTTGATTTTCTTGGCTTAGACAACGTTGTTTTTCAAAATTACTACGCCAATGAACTTACCAAATGGGTTGTTTTTGAAGCTATTCAAAACATTCGGATAGTAGGTGTTTTATCAGATCTAAAACACTCGACTATCGCCTAATCGCCTCGTGTTTTCGGCTGAGACTGCATCCTCGTTCCCAGGGCCTCCTCGTTACACTGGAAAATCAGGTCACGCTACGTCTAACAACCGTCACGCTACGTCTAAAATCGTTCGATTTTGAGAGTTAAATGATGAAACTCATCGCAGTTCCGACTCGCTTTAGGAATCCTACTTTGTTGGCTTTATTCGTAGACTTTCGGTGTTATCTGAGCGATAATCTTCACTCTATTCACACCGTTGTTTGACAGTTGAAAATTAATATATTTGCCCACTTCCTGTTTTCGACAATAGCCTTCGTCCAGCCAATCACACGCTTCAATCGTTTTCATCTGACCGGGCCTCCGATTTCCCAGTGTCTAGACGATTTTCCACGTTAAGGGAGGGCGTTAAGGCTTTCGTTTGCTAGACTTTCGGTTATTTCAGATTTTTCTGACTCGCCTATAGAGTTTTCCGACTCGGCATATTCTGTGCTACTCCACCATATATTCCGCCGCTCCGATTTTCACAACGGCCTGTCACAACTTATGAAGGGCTCCGCGCTCGAAACATCATTATTTCGTTCCTTGAAATTCACGGCAGTTTCCAGCGTTTTCATTTTGCTATGTTTAAAATATTACCCCAGCAAGTTAAGGCAACGTCCACACGGTATACGTTTTCGTAGCGTTTTCATATTGTTCTCCGTCCTCATATATATATATATACGGCAAATCACAAACGGCAGCTTTCAATCTTAAAGCCTGGTTTCCATATAGCCGTAAGAGCCGGCGGCATGGCTGTGGCAAGGGGCGATGGTCCAATCATAGACAGTGTTGAATTAGCCAGCAATAAAAAGCTGTATGCGATTGGACCATTGCCCCTTGCCGCAGCCATGCCGCCGTCTCTTATGGCTATACAGTACCGTCGAGAGAGGGGGTGGGGTAGGCGGGGTAATTACTCCGGGGCCCGGGCCCAGAAGGGGCCCGCTAAAAATTCAGTCTGTGAAGATATATCATATATCATAATAATTATCAAAAACTTAGCGCTGGGGCCCAGTAAAACCTTAGTAAAAATATCGCAGGGGGCCCTCGCGCAAATTATGACCCGGGGCCCGTTCTGGCTCTCGACGGCCCTGCGGCTATATACAAATTGTCCTAACTTCTGACTGCTGATTTCCGAACTACAGTTTGCGGTTTGCCATAAATGTGGATCTATTCTTTATTATATAAAGGCCTCTAAATAATATAGATGTATACCGTCGTCTCTGGCAGTCATTTTTTACTCCCCCGTGTTTTAAATCCGATAAAACACTGCCGCTCATGTTTTAAATATTACAGACTTCAATGAAACATACAGTTACTAATAAGAAATGATATACAGTACTACAGTAGTTGATTTTCAAAAAATAATGAATAAGAAAGAGTATCGGCATATCTTTTACTTCTCGAACGATATTACGGAATTCTGATTTCAATGTTTACAATCTCAATCTGCATATGAATTATATGAATGATATGATCTGTTAAATTACTAATCCATCCGCTTAATGTCGCAAATATTATATACATATACTGCACTGGAATGTAAAAGCCACAGAAAATGGAGTATACGTAGAAGAATTCACAATGTAAGGCAGTAGCAGATCCCGCTAGGTGAACTTTATTAGGTGAATGTTATTGTATCTTGTCGGTTGCTAAGCTGCAAAGCATATAAAGGCATTTTGTATCTGTGTGCCTACCTTCTTCTGTTCGTATTGAACCATTTTGTCAGGTTGAGAGCGGCTCGACGTCTTTTTCATGGCGACATAGTATTGTGTAGAACTGGTTTTCTCTCATTGCAGTCGAAGATTAGTAGTATATTACTGTAGCAAAGACAAGTACATTGCACTACATTGCTGATGTCCGATTGATATTGATCTGCTCCTGCCGCGGCGGGGGGTAGGGGCAGAATAAGAAATCTGTGTATCTACCAAGGTCACCAACAAGGTCTTATTCAAGATGGCTGCCTGTGTGATTATCTTATAGAAATATTTTATTTGATACTTTTTTAAACCCTTTTTCAAAAGTTCGAAAAACACCCCAAAATCGATGAAAAAGTATAAAACCAGTCGTCAGAGCGTATAAACTAGGCGTTAAACTCTGTTTCTTACTAGACTTAAGCCCCGCACAGACGACCAAGTTTTCCTTGACAAGTTCCTTGGTAACTTTCCTTGCTCATGTGTACGCGATGAACACGTTTTTTCCCCAACAATTTTCCTTGACAAGTTATAATTGCTCGTGTGTGCGGTTGGACAAGTTTTCCTTGACAGTAATGATCGCGTAATAAGCTTAAGAGATGATCTTGTCAAGTTTTCCTTGACGACTATAAGTACACACGAACAAATGTCCTTGTTCAAAAGAAAATTGTCAAGGAAAAACTTGTCAATTTGTGTCGTGCACACGAACAAATAAAATTTGTCAAGGAAAAACCTGTCAAGGAAAACTTGGTCGTCTGTGCGGGGCTTAAGGGTTTTATATTTGGGTTAGCCTTCACAGATTTTGTGTAGCAACTAGAAGGCTGTATTTGTGTTAAATATTCATATTAATTAAGGGGGTTAGCCTTTACTTTTTGACCGATTTAGGCCATTTTTTCAACTTTTGAAATAAGGATAAAATATGAAACGTTAGCAGAAATAAAACCTTGTTGTTACTATAGAAGCTAAAAAAGGGCTTTATTTGAGCTAAATTATCATTTCTTGACCATATTTCAAAAGTTGAAAAACTTGCCAAAATCGGTCAAAAAGTAAATAAATGGGGTTAGTTAGCCTTTACCTTTTGACCGATTTTGACCATTTTTTCAACTTTTGAAATATAAGGCTAAAATATGAAAATTAAGCACAAATAAAACCTTTTTGTTGCTATAGAAGCTAAAAAAGGCCAGTCAAAAGACCGCGTAGGAGACTGGAACTATTCGTACTTTAAGCCTACATGTCCGCCATGTTTGGCTTCAATTTTTGCCTGGTGAATGACCAGCGGACATCACTCCAGTTGTATATAGAGCTTACTGTTGGGGATACTCAGTGAGAAGGACCCGTAAATGCCGCCATCTAGCCTCCTCCGCAGTCCGCAGGCAACTCTGTGTCTCCCCAGCTGCAGTGTGAGCTGATTTATCCGAGCATTATTTATAGCTGGGAAAATGGGGAATTGTGGGGGATAGATAGGATTTGAGAAGGGATTGGACGATGAAGGGGGCATTTAGGGGATCGCTCTGCCATATAATCAGACTTGCAGAGTATCTTGCCACCCACAGGGAGCCCAACTCTGACGCCTGTGATGGTCCTTCCTCTTTTTTTGTTTTATTATATTGAGCTTCTGACTGAAAACCGACGCCGCTTAACAGTTGTGTAAGCTGGTTAACAGTTGGTAATATATGCATATAATAATTAACGTCATTTTGTTCGAGCTCAAATTACTACGACAAAGAACGCAGGCCTTATTGCACGCGTGTTTAGTCGTCTCAGCTTTCAGTGATCCTCACGCGCCATTCAGCTGTTTCGAGTTTCAAATTACCGCGCGCTGCAATTTGAATATATATGCATATAGCGGCCTCGGTTTTCAGTCAGAAGCTCAATATAATAAAACAAAAAAAGAGGAAGGACCATCACAGGCGTCAGAGTTGGGCTCCCTGTGTGCCAGCTCGTGTCAGATCAGTAATGTCAGCTCACTGTGTCAGCTAGCTAGCAGAGTCAGCTAAATGTTATGCTGGATAAATCAGCTCACAGCCTCACACATCTGGAAAGACACAAAGAACACAGACTTGCCTGCGGAGGAGGCTCTATTTATGGAATGGGTATTTGTTTGGAGCCTAAGTACGAGAAAACCAGCCGCTTTGTGAGTAATAACAAGGATGCACCAAACGTCCTTTCCGAATGTCGTCGTCAATCGTCAATCGGTCCAGTCCTGCCAATCAATACTATTCACGCTAAATCGCTAACGAAGCTAGGTAAAAACTTGAATATGGGTTTGAGACAAAAATAAAAAAGACGCTTTTATCGCTTCTGTAATCTGTGCCGCGTTTTACCGATTGTTCAGAACTCTGCCTGTGACTCTGCAGACTCTGCAGCAAGAGTTCTGGACAGTCGGAAATGTTCGTTTGAAGGATGTTGTCTAGTCATTTCCGCCGTCGCATGTAATCTGAAAAATATGGCTAACGACGAAGCCAGCGATGGTTCTTGGAGTTTTCAGCCGAAAATTTTGTACATAAAATGCAAGAAGGGACAATCGAAAGAGAAGATCCAAGACAGTATTGCTCACAGCCTAAAGGAGGTAAGCGAAAACTGCGACAGAGACTTGCCATTGAGTGATTTTCATGTCGAAAGTCTGACGAGTGGCGATGCGACGCGAGATGGAGATATTGCACAAGTGGCGATCGGACCGAGGTATATCGGCGTGTTGTTGAAAAATGGACTGGTTTACCGAGTTCGATGTGTGTCGAAAACGCCGAGGAAAGTGAAGCTGTCGTCGACGAGGACCGACGAAGTTCCATTTTCGGTGAGTAGCGACAGAAGTTACGCCAGACAATTACAGGAGAGACTAAACGGACGGGCAGGCCCTCCTGGTACTTCTGGAAGATACAGACGACTTCGAATGTATCTCGACCAGATGCCCACGGCTTCTGGCGAGGCTGGTCCAGGCGAAACGAACACGAGGAATCGTGGCTTTCACATGTTCCCTGGGTTAAACGAAACGAGAGGTGGCAGTTCGCAAAGCAGACCGTCAAATGGAAGTGGAAATGAAAGTGTAATGTCTGAGACTCCGGCTGATACTGCCAGTAACTTGGCAAGTGGCAGAACAAGACCCCCCCTTTCTAGTGAACCCACATCGAGTCCTACAACCGATCCAACCTTTTCTTTCTTATCTGCGAACCAGAGGACATTACTGGATAATGCTAACGAGCGGATTCGTCGAGAAAATGCCAGTAGCAATGGGGCTGTTTCAACACCACCGAGACCAACAGTTAGTGCAAATATTCATCAAACCGCTCGCCGGACATTGGCTTTGGCTCAGATACTGCAGCAACAGTCTGAAATGCTGCGGAATTTTGTTGGTAATCAGCAACAGACGAGCACGTCGAGGACTTTGCCCAGCTCATTTTCTCGTATTCAGTTACACACACCTATTATAAGAACTTACTACCCTGCGTGTTCATATGGAAGGGACATGTTGCCATCACGGTATATGGCTGGTACTATTGAGAACCGTCGAATTACACCTGTGTTTACTAGAAGGGGACGGAGCTTTCCTGCTCCATCGATTGTCAGACAGCTTTCGATTGAGAATCCTGTGCCTGTGTTTATTCAAGTTGGTGGTGATGGTTCCACTAAAAGGCAATCAGGTGAAAAGAAGGGTAGAAAGCCTGAAAGTAAGAAGGATTTTGATTGGCCAGTAATCGGTGATATGGAATGGCTTCAAACTGCATCGGTAAGTTGGGGTTGTTGTTTTACGATTGAGAGCACTGTAAAAAGCATCATTTTGCCACAGTCCTCGTTATTTGCCTCGGCACTCAGCAATTGCTGTGGCAAGTTATGATTTTTCTGGTTTGCCTTGGCAAAAAAAATTCCAAGCCAATTTCACCCCCCCCCCCCCCCCCCCTTTGCATGATGAAATTTTGTTTTGAACACTCGTACTCAGATGCACAGGTGATTTACCCAGTGGTTATTGACTGGATCTCAGTCGCTCTTCTGATGTTAGTGACTAATAATATGAAATGGTACCTTCCTTGGCTCCTAATCCAGTCTCTATATGTATCGCACGCATGTCAGGGTCTGAAATTTAAATTTTTTTTCAGTATCCCATGGGATACCAGGGTTCAAAGTTTTAGTATCCCCCCTAAGAATCCAGTATCCCACTTCTGGATACTAGTTACCATAATTTCTAGTATCCCACCTATTTGTCAGGGTGACTGTACATCACATGAAATATATTAAGAAAACTGAGTCTGTAGGCTTTTTATATGGAAGTTGGTGCATCCATCTTTTACAAACTTTGAGTCCTTATCACACCAAGTAGGATATGCCAAGCAAATTTCACAGAACATCTTATCGTCTGTCAACTTGACCCAGGGAAAAGCTTTTTTCCAACTTGCGGAAAATTTACGATGACGCTTTTGAAGTTCGTATTTACGTCTATGATCAGCTTGGTGCTTTTCTTTACGTCTACGAACATTTTCTGTAAATCATTGATCAGTTTGCTGTTCACGTACCTCTTCGTCTCTGACGACTACGACGTCTTCTACCTCTTCATCGACTACATTCACTACAACGTCCTCTACAGGAGCTGATTCCGCAGGAGTTTTTGTTTTTTTAATTAGATATTTTAGCATATTCACCGAAATTATTTTAATAAAAAAACCCAACACTACTTATAAATTAATATTCAAACATCCCCGTGAAGGCCTTCGGGTAGCAAGCTGACAACCATCCCCGCGAAGGTCCTGGGGATGAGATTGACAAATATCAACGACGCTATCACTCAATTTCCAAGATGGCGACTTCTATAGATCAGTGGTGCTAACAAAGCTATCGGGAGACCAACGGAGGCCTTTTCCGCTATCCCGATTTTTGAAATTTCGTGGTATCCCTTCGGGATACAAGTAAAACAGAAGTTAGTATCCAAAACGAAATTTTAGTATCCCGTGGATATCGGGATACCGCAAATTTCAGAACCTGCATGTAACTTTTTTTTAGTATTTTATGACTTTTCAAACTTTCAGAATTGTGTAAAATCTTCTCCCAAAATGCAGGAAATGCATTTTAGAGACTCTAGATTTCAACATTTTCCAGGGGAGCATGCCTCTGGACCCCCCAAGAAGTTTCACTCCTCCCCTTTCAAAATCCTGGCTACGTCTCTTATTCCACCCATCATTGACATTGTTATACCTTTCCCAAAAACAATGCATCTTCATTCCGATCGTAACATCACGTTAAACGACTTAAATAAATTTATTTTTGTACTAATTTTGTAATCTTGCCAACAAACAGATTTGACTCATTTGCAACATATAAAACAGGTGCTTTGCAAAATTGAACTTCCATTGTAAACTTAAATTATTACACAAAATGCAAAGTCCTACTGTGAGAAATTTGTCAAACAGAATCTACTTTCGCAATTGCCTTTTATTAATAATCATTTCCATATGCATTTACAAGTGCCAGGTGTGACAACAAGTCCAGTGCTGGAAAATGTTTTGTAAAAGTTGTTCGCAGGAAATTTTTTGTATCTCTAGGAAATATTTGTCAGTTTTTTTAATCCAAGTCAAAGTTTAAAGATAAATTTCCTATTCTTCAAAAAATCGAAAAGTGTCACGGTTACACAATTTTGATCAGCATCACTTTTGAGCGAATATCAAGTTTCATGTTCGATGACTCATCTTTCTATATTCTTGCCAAACCCAGCAGTGATTTGTAAACAATTCGAAAGTGTTTTGAAGGTTTATTACATGACCTTAACCTGTCTAAGTTTTGTATATCCTTGCGCAAATGATGCAATGATTTGTTCTAGAAAACAATGAAATATTTATCATTTCAGTATAGTGTTGCTGTTGCAGGCTGCAGTTGTCATTGTGCATTTGCAAGAATGCAAGCTTCTTTTATCTTATTCAACTGTTTCAGCATTTTGATTTTTGACGCTAGTACATGTATTACGTAGTATTCAATTGAAAAAGTTCGCTATTTCAAAGTATGTATAGATAGCACATTCAGATAAATTATGGTTTTGAGATACAACTTGCAAGTCTGGTGGTATCACAACTTATAAAATTGAAAAATTCTATCAGGTAGGAAATCGTTAATTTAGTTTAGCAGGAAATATTTATTTTTGGATTTTGCTGCCAGGAAGAAAAATGCTTTATCTAGGACTGAACAAGTCTTTTACAACTGCCAGCGTGCTTGCCAAAGTAATTGCCAAAGCAATCTACAGTGATTTCATTATGTTCCGCAGCAGAAACAATTGCTGAGGCATTGCTGAGACAAAGTAGCAAATTATTGAAAGACTTAACAATTCTGTATATGTACATCTTCCCATTACTGTTTATATATAATTATACCGTATGTATCTATGAAAAATGTTCCATGAAATATTCTTCCTTCATTGTCATCTTTGAATAATGCGGTATATGTACATGTTTGTCATTAATTAGCCTATCACAGGTGCTGATTACAGTGGCCCCAAAGTGGAAGATTGGTATTATCGGGTTTTTCATGTCAGTTTTTTTTTTTTTTTCCAAAATTGCCTCACCCCAAGAGCACTTGTTAATTAGGCTTTTAGCCAGGATTTTAAAACTGGCCATCCAAAAAAAAATTTGTGACGACACATTTCTAGGGAGGTCCAGGGGTCTGTCCCCCAGAAATGTTTTGAATTTTGGGTCTCTGAAACAGCGTTTCCCGCATTTTGAGGGCACTTTTGAGAAAAATATAAGGAAAAAATATATATATAAAAATATGAACACAAGGGAACATTTTTGGCCGGCTAATGGGTTAATTTTTTAATTGTATAGTTTCCTGGCAGCAAAATCTAAATTCTATTTTACTGTCCTCATTCATTTCAGGGCAATGATATCAAGTTTACAAAGATCGTGGCAATGACATCAGCCTTCCTGTTGGTCACAGATTCTGGTCAGCTATTTGAATGGCTCTACGAGGACGAGCCATCTTCTGAGGACCGTAATCACATAACACGGGAGTGTTCTGGTTATTTTGAAACAACCCGTTACAGTGTTCCCAAGGCTATGCCTCATCCACTCAGCAGTGAGCTTGGATTGAAGGATAAGTGTGTTTGCCTTATCGCGACATCTGGTATTCGAGCTAGTGTTCTAACTACATCAGGCCATCTTTGTACATTTTACGATAAGCTTGTAAAAGGTTAGTGTAGAATTTTGCTCCATACAGTTTCTAGGAAAATGGAAAATACAAGATTGAGAGTCCAAAACACGTGCATAAACAATTCGGAAAAAGACTAAAACTAAATGTTATGCATAGTTAAACAACGTGACAATCAAAAACTGTTACCAAATAAATAGCAACAGTTGTTGCTATGGCAACAATGACGTTTCAAAATGGCTGCCAATTACCCTTCAAACTAATTTAAAAAAACTAATAAAAAAACTTTGGTGACCCCCAATTTTTTTTTCATTAAAACTTTTCTTGAAGTATGAGTAATCAATAGGCCGATTTTAAAATCATTCTGTAGATCCAATTTTTTTAAAAATTAACAAACATGATTTTTCTGAGAAAAAAATTATTCGTTCTACAGACTTTTTTAAAATCGGCCTATTGATTACCCATACTTCAAGAAAAGTTTTAATGAAAAAAAAAATTGGGGGTCACCAAAGTTTTTTCCCGAATTAAATTAGTTTGAAGGGTAATTGGCAGCCATTTTGAAACGTCATTGTTGCCATAGCAACAACTGTTGCTATTTATTTGGTAGCAATTTTTGAATGTCAGACTGTTTAACTATGCATAACATTTAGTTTTATTCTTTTCCCGAATTGTTTAATCGCGTGTTTTGGACTCTCAAACTTGTATTTTCCATCTTTCAAGAAACTGTATGAAGCCACCTTAAAGCCCCGCACAGACGACCAAGTTTTTCTTGACAAGTTCCTTGGTAGCTTTCCTTGCTCGTGTGTACGATGAACACGTTTTTTTCCAACAATTTTCCTTGACAAGTTATAATTGCTCGTGTGTACGGTTGGACAAGTTTTCCTTGACGGCAATGATCGCGTAATAAGCTTCGGAGATGATCTATCTTGTCAAGTTTTCCTTGACGACTATACACACGAACAAATTTCCTTTTTCAAAACCTGGCATGACCAGCTTTTGAACAAGGCTCCTTGTCAAGGAAAAACTTGTCAATTTGTGTCGTGCACACGAACAAATAAAACTTGTTAAGGAAAAACTTGTCATGGAAAACTTGGTCGTCTGTGCGGGGCTTAAGTCTGTCTTATTTGAAAGATCACTTTTAACCCTTTAACTTACACCGTGTCCGGATGTGTTCCCTTGACGAGTAAAATCAATTACATATCGAACAAACTGAAATACCTCAAAAACAAAGCAAGAAAAGCAAAAACCTATTTCACATTTCTTCAATTGTGTTAGATTGTAAACCTGGCCAGCCTCCATCTCTAATCCAGGAGTTGTCTCATTCTGCGTTGCTTTTCCCTGCGTTGGTTGGAGCGTCCATTGTTAGCCTGGATTGCCACGAGTTCTACTCCGCTGTTATGACCAGTTCTGGTAACTGCTATTGGTGGTAAGTGCATTTATTATATTATTAGCTTAGAGTAGCTTATGACACTAACCTAGTTAATTTTGATTTGTCACCACTAGCCACTAGGCGCTCCCTACTTTGTAACAAAGTTTTTAATTCCATATCCAAACCTGGGCATAAACTCTATAGCCTCCTTCCTCCAAAACACGTGTCTAGGTACAGCTTGAGAAAGAGCCATAAATTTAATCTTCCAATTATCAACACTGAACGCTACAAACGAACTTCCGTGCCATCCATGTGTATGGGCATGGAAGTATAATTTTAAACTCAAACTTTGGACTTTATCCTAAATTTTTCTCATATATGTACATGTATCTATTCTTATTCTGTTTTATCTTATATTGTATATATTCTGCTTTTATCATATTCATTTATTTATTCCATAATCATGTCAATTTTAATTACGCAATTCAGCCTTTTGGCTGCTATGTAATGACCATTAAACTATTTATCTATCATATCTATCTATCTATCTATCTATCTATCTATCTATCTATCTATCTATCTATCTATCTATCTATCTATCTATCTATCTATCTATCTATCTATCTATCTATCTATCTATCTATCTATCTATCTATCTATCTATCTATCTATCTATCTATCTATCTATCTATCTATCTATCTATCTATCTATCTATCTATCTATCTATCTATCTATCTATCTATCTATCTATCTATCTATCTATCTATCTATCTATCTATCTATCTATCTATCTATCTATCTATCAGCTTGAAGTTGGTAAAGTTTTTTCGTTTGTTTTTGCTCTACAGGCCGTCGTAAGTTAAACTCAGAGAAAAACTCTGAGCTCCAGACGGGAGTCGAACCCACGACATTCCGAATGCCAGCCGGACGCTCTCGCTATCTGCGTTGCAGTGGCTCAATGGTGAGAGCGTCCGGCTGGCAGTCGGAAAGTTGTTGGTTTGAGTCCCGTCTGGAGCTCAGAGTTTTTCCGCTCTGAGTTTAACTTACGACAGCTTGTACGGCAAAAACAAATGAAAAAACTTTGTAGTTATTATATGGCATGGGTTACTTTCGGTAAAATCACGCGATGTGGTTGGTTGCTGACGTGGCGAGATTTCTTCGTTTGGGAACCGTGTGATGCCTTGGAGCGGTTACACTTTTGTTTTGTAACTTTCCACCCTTCCCTTCCCTTCCCTTCCCTTCCCTTCTTACGTACATACCGTAGAATTCCGAAACTAGCGGCCCCCCTTAAGCCCCGCACAGACGACCAAGTTTTCCTTGACAGGTTTTTCCTTGACAAATTTTATTTGTTCGTGTGCACGACACAAATTGACAAGTTTTCCCTTGACAAGGAGCCTTGTTGAAAAGCTGGTCATGCCAGCTTTTGAACAAGGAAATTTGTTCGTGTGTATAGTCGTCAAGGAAAACTTGACAAGATAATCTCTTAAGCTTATTACGCGATCATTACCGTCAAGGAAAACTTGTCCAACCGCACACACGAGCAATCCACCTTTTTCCAGCTAGGACCTTAGGGGGTCCACGTGACACTTTTCGGACAAACAATCTCAGATGAGCATTCGGGCACTGAGAAAACCGCACAATAAGAGTGGTTAAAAGATGGTCTTAAAGTGCTGTAAAAGTGATTCTCGGTAAAAGCTAAAGAGAAAAGACGTGACTAGGCTGCTATGTTTCACTGTTTCTTCAGCAGCGAAAATGTAGAGAACGGAGAAACAGTTTGATAATGCTTTATATATTAAAAGCGTTAAAATATATTAAAAGCGTATTACATGTAAATTCGTTTGCGTGAAAGTCATCTACTGTACATCTACAACCTTCGTTTCATGCGTCAACATGGTCTAACGATAAAAAATCCAACTCTAACAGCAACTATGGCGATACATGTAAGTCACAATTTGTACATTACTGAGACGCGATCATGATATATGGTTATAATCGTTAAGTTTGTGTAATACGCAGATTGTTTTATTAGAAATATGCGCGGTTTATAAGCGTCAACGTCATCGAACTTGTCCGCGCAGCGGCACCAGAGCACCTCTAACGATATACCAGCCAAGCTTCCATTGCCTGCGTTATCAAGCAGGGATTGATTTCACGAACAACTGCGACCAGTTCTTCTTGAACTGATGAAACATTACACTGATCATGCATTTAATATGCCATCATCACAACAACATTGTATGCCGCGGCGTCTATTTTTTGGCGTGCTTTTTGTTTGAATGACCAAACCGAACGTTAAATGTATGGGCATCAACAATGATTCCACAGCAGATTTTTCGTGATTTGTTGTAAATCGTTCGCCATGTGCTTTCCTGTTTGTCGCTGACTCTCGCTTGCTATACAACTGCACAACATTAATTGTCGCGTTTAATAAAAGTCTACAAATTTTGACTTACATTTTCTCTACTTAGCTGTAGCTGCTATATCTTTTATGTTTAATCGTTCTGGGTCTCGAGAATCACTTTTACAACACTCTAAGACCATCTTTTAACCACTCTTATTGTGTGGTTTTCTCAGTGTCCGAATGTTCATCTGAGATTGTTTGTCCGAAAAGTGTCACGTGGACCCCCTAAGGTCCTAGCTGGAAAAAGGTGGATTATAACTTGTCAAGGAAAATTGTTGGGGAAAAACGTGTTCATCGTACACACGAGCAAGGAAAGCTACCAAGGAACTTGTCAAGAAAAACTTGGTCGTCTGTGCGGGGCTTTACTTTCATTTTTGTCCGCTCTTGGAGAGCTCGCTACTTTCGGGTGGTATAAAATACGTTATAGTGCTTATGAAACGAAAATTAAGTTTGTCTTATTTGAAAGTATGTTTAAAATGACTAAGTAACATCTTTTGCAGTTTGTTGTTTCGTTGTTGAGATATTTCAATTTGTTTGATATGTGAAACTAACCAGTGACATCACGACGTCCATAATGACTTACTGGGAAAGGTTATATATCTTTGCTATTATTAAACAGAATCAGTTAAAAATGTATATTTTTGATGTTGTAAGAGAAAAACAGACACACATGATTGCTTCGAAGCGATTCCGTCTGATAATAGCAAAGATATATAACCTTTCCCGGTAAGTCATTATGCACGTTGTGATGTCACTGGTTAGTTTTGCTTATAAAACAAACTGTGATATCTTAAAAACAAAGCAAGGAAACAAAAAACAGCAAAAGATGTTACTTTGTCATTTCAAAAGTACTTTCAAATAAGACAAACTTAATTTTCGTTTCATAAGCACTTTAACTGTTCGCTAGGTGTTCAACCTTCGTAAACCCTCCCACGCCGGCTAACTACAGGCTAAGACGTAATTCAATAACGTACTTTGGTGGAATGCGTATCGGTTGGATGAAGTCAGTATGACCTCGTTTCACGGGGCATCGTGCCTCCACGGCGGGAACAAGGTCGGGTACCCTGCCACGACGAGCCAGGATTCAATATTTGCAGGCAGGGAACACCTCCGAACCAACGGAACCTCCTCCGTTCCAAGATCTACAAAGTCACCCGTCTAACACGGGGAAAAAATTACGAGTCACACATATAAGTGAAGAGGTACCTACTCACCCAGCTTGAAGGGACTCACCGTACCGACAACATAAGAGACCTTAAGATGCTAGGACGACGACGGCGGTTAAAAAGCAATTCAAATTTTAGCATTAAAAAGACGTCATGGTTAACTGACTACTGTATTCAATACTTGAAGCTTGTTTTATAATTTTCATTAAAGTTTTAAAACGGTTGCAGTGTCTGTGTTAAGGCAATCTCAGCCAACAGTTCTCATCACGCCACGAGTCAACGTCGTCCTGAAGACGTGAAAATGCTCTGAGTGGCGTTGTATACAGAGCGAGGACGGCGTTCAGATTTCACTTGGGACTAGAAATTATTCATTATCTTTGTTTTGCACGAAGAATGCTTTTGTTTGAAGGACGTCGTCCTCGAAGTTGCCGTCGTAGATCTTAAGGTCCATAGAGATAGGTGAGACGGTGAGTGACCAAGAATCACACGGACAAGACCACCAGCAAAGAAGGCAACATGCCAGGGGAAGCAAGCGACAAGTTTAAGCCGCAAGATAGGCTGAGGATACAGACACAGCGGCTAAAAGAAAAAGACGACGAAAAAAGACGGAGGGGAGGGTGGAGGAAATGCAAACCTAGGCTATAAGTAACCAATCACTGAATCACATTGTCGATTATCAATTCGTTCCCATGCTCCTTGCTGGTTAGGGGAAGGTGTTGGGTTAGGTTATCTAAACCAATTAGAAGCCTTCTCAGTATAGGTAGGTGATGACCCTCTCGTCGACCAGTTATAAAGTGCGACTTTTGTTGAATTTGTATGTTACAGGGGTTTGCTTCCTGGGGCAGAACGCCGGGATCTGGAAGAGAAATTGTCGAAAATCAAACAGGAGGTTCATTTGTCCGTTGGTGATAAAGTGAAACTTCAGAAGATTGCAAAGGGATCTCCCGGTACACTGGTGTACAAAATTCACGATTCTTTGGGGCCCTGTGTTGGTCAGATCGTGGAGTATCAGGATGCTACAATGGAATATGCCAACAGAGTGAAAGTTGAAATCGTTGCAAGCGGAGTGGAGATTTCTACAGTTAACATGTAAGCTTACACTTTTGTCTATGCTATATTGGATTTCCTCTATTAAAGTCAGGGCTGCAAATAAATATTTTTTCTTCACAGGACATGTGTCTGATCCATTTCCAATTTTGGTCAGACATTACAAAAATTTGTTCGGACATAAAACCATTATCACTACATTTTGTTGGACATAAACAGAATACAGTTCTGAGTTCATGATATAAAGCCGGTTTCAGTGGCGGTCGTCTGACTCGTCTGTTTAGCGTCGCGCGCGTGTGTTATACTTATACATTGTTTTAATTAACTCCTTGGTACCAGAGTAATTAAATACTGTCAGTTTCTCTCAGAAGACCGATTCAGTTACGGAAGATTTAAAATTCAAACATGCTCAATCTAGTCGATAGAATTACGAAAGGAAATCGGTACTTTTCTCTCAAAAAGAGAAGTTTCTGTTTCAACAGCATAAAGCCGAATTTCTTGATCAGACAATATATTTTATTTGCACGGACACTATGTCCGATGACAATTCGGTTTTGTTCTGACATTTGCCAAATTTGGTCGGACATTGTCCGATGTCCGACAGTAATTTGCAGCCCTGAAAGTGCATGCCTATAAACTCAAATAAGATATTACTGATTTGGATTCTATGTAACGTGAATAGTTGAATGCCAAAATATTTTCTGACTTGAACTTCTATTTGTTGTTATATTGAGGTTTGTATTTCCAAAATGTTAATGAGGATGACGTCAATGTAGGCATTTGTGTGTGTTTCTTCCTTTTCTTATGATAAACCGCTTGAAGATTTTAATGAAAAAAAAGATAAAATACAGAATATACTATTCAAATATTTCATTAACATGTGAATTGGGTAATATTTCTGCTGTAACGGAACACTGCGTATGCAAATTATGCCTACA
This sequence comes from Paragorgia papillata, assembly GCA_035771165.1. Lineage (NCBI taxonomy): Eukaryota > Metazoa > Cnidaria > Anthozoa > Scleralcyonacea > Coralliidae > Paragorgia > Paragorgia papillata. Next base: position 1,597,121 of record JAWNZC010000336.1, on the reverse strand, counting down.
TAGTCGTCATCTTCATTACCATTTTGGAAATACAAACCTCAATATAACAACAAATAAAAGTTCAAATCAAAACATATTTTGGCATTCAACTATACACATTAAATAGAATCCATATGCAGTAATATCATATTTGGGTTTATTATATGGAGAAGAGTATTTTACTAGCAACTAAAACACTCGTACAATCCATATTTCACTACATCCGGGAACCGAGTGGCGTATTTCTCGTATGTAACGCTCGCGAGTGACATATCGACATGTCAAAATTTACGCCTTTTTCGTAAGTTTCGAATCAAGTAAATTTGAGCAAGTAACTTCTCTTAATTCCGTTTTTCACGCAAAATGACGTATTCGAAGAAGTTGTTGTATTTTTTATTTGTATTTTCTAAAAGTTTAGGTCAAGCGGTTGTACACTTCCCTGCATAATTTCATTGTCCATATAATAAATAGAGCATTACACGGTAGCTCAAAGATATGGATTTTATGTTCTCGTGACAAGAGCAATATCTCGTTATATCCTTGCCACTCGAACATAAAATCCATATCTTCTCGCCACCGTGTAATATCCCCTTTTTATAAGCACTTTAAGTGGGAAATGCAACATAATAACAACTTTGCTTTGTCATAAAGCACATGTTGAGAAATTCGGTGTAGTTTAATATGAAGAATTTGAAGAAAAGTTCACTTAAAAACCTCAGTAAAACAAGCATACTCACGCCATTCGTGACATCACAATTTACAACTTTTTACAACTTTTTGGTTTCAACCTTTTTGTAAACTGAGTGAATGCGATTTAACCAATCAAAAGGCTCAAAACACTCCACATGACTATTAGTTTGCTATGCAGTCCTTTTACAATCCATATGATGATTCTTAGCTTCTGATGTTGACTTCCAGGAACGAAAGCGAAACCGGGAGTCCTGGATCTAGTCAAGACGCATCACGTGTGGGAAGCTCACCTTCACCGACCATGGCCACGCCAACACAACTGCCACCGTTGGTCGACACTTGGGACTTATCCGAGATTGTTTTTCTCGAAGACGAACAGCCTTGTCTCGGCGTTGTCGTGGGAACGGATGGTCCGCACGTCATCGTCGATACCAGCCAAGGTGCGACTTTCTACAAGACAAAATTAAAGATTTTCAAAACGTCGGAATTGCAGAAGTTTCCCAACAAGGCGGGCGAACTCGAAGGGACCTCGACAGTGTTGAAGAAAGAGCAATCGATCTACGTCAGGTTTTTGCAGGGCGTTCCCAAGTCGGTTATGGAGAGCTGCCGAGTCTCGTGCTCCGATCCCGTCGCATCCACTGGGGTCACAAAGCGTACGCTGAAGTCGTTGAATTACAAAGCTATTTCGATGGCGTGTACGAAAGAGGGCGTCGTGTTGCTGGTACGTTGTCCGACAGACGACAACGTTTATTATCTAGGACCCTCGTGCGAGAACCTCGGTGACTGTAGCAAGCGATTCACTTGTAGTTCAGAGGTCAGCAGCACCTTGGGTAACGGTCAGGTCTCGGTGACCGTCAAGGCCGAAAGTGTTCTGGGTCGAGATTCGGCCCTGCATCGCAACGAAACCAATTCCCAGATTGGAGAAAATGTAGGAGTGAAGCGAAAACTGTCTTCATCTGATGATGACGAACACGATCATACCGGTGCCGATTTTTTTAAGAGTCCAGTCCCCGAGGCAGCGTTTCCGCGCTTGGTTTGCGCCAGTTCGTTATGTGGCTCGATTTTACTCGACTCCAATGGTTGTTTCTTCCCTCGTACACTCAATACCAAACTGAACGGCTTCCACTCGCTTGAGATTTCGCCGTTCCAGTGTTTTGATATGGGGGAGAGGAAAGTGGCGTTCGAAAACGAAGATTATACCGTTCTTGTCGTTCCTCTTGGTAAGTGGAAAATGTTGAGTTATGTTGTGACGTGGGGTGGGCCGCTGTTATGGGGTGTGGTGTGGTGGCGTAGCGTGGGGTGTGGTGGTGGTGTGGTGGCGTAGCGTGGGGTGGGCTGGGGTGTGGTGGCGTAGCGTGGGGTGTGGTGGTTGTGTGGTGGCGTAGCGTGGGGTGTGATGGTGGCGTGGGGTGGTGGTGTGGTAGCTTGGGGTGTGGTGGTTGTGTGGTGGCGTAGCGTGGGGTGTGGTGGTGGCGTAGCGTGGGGTGTGGTGGTGGTGTGGTGACGTAGCGTGGGGTGTGGTGGCGTAGCGTGGGGTGTGGTGGTTGTGTGGTGGCGTAGCGGGGGGTGTGATGGTGGCGTGGGGTGGTGGTGTGGTAGCGTGGTGTGTGGTGGTTGTGTGGTGGCGTGGGGTGGGGTGGTGGCGTAGCGTGGGGTGTGGTGGGGGTGCGGTGGCGTAGCGTGGGGTGTAGTGGTGTGTCGTGTCGTTTGGTGGCGTGGCGTTAAGTGCTTAGACCAACTTTCATAATAGTGGCTAATTTAAATATTCTTTTATGAGCATCTTAATCTTTCTGGCCTGGTTTGTGTTGTCTGTAATTCAAAAGCATTACATTTGCTTTGCTTCATAACGATACCAGAAAGGCTCGTTTAGATGCACATAAAAGAATATTTAAAACGGTGGCTGTGGTGGTATTGTGTGGTGTGGTGTTGTATTGTGGTGTGGTGTGGTGTGGTAGGGTAGTGTAGTGTAGTGTAGTGTAGTGTAGTGTAGTGTAGTGTAGTGTAGTGTAGTGTAGTGTAGTGTAGTGTAGTGTAGTGTAGTGTAGTGTAGTGTAGTGTAGTGTAGTGTAGTGTAGTGTAGTGTAGTGTAGTGTAGTGTAGTGTAGTGTAGTGTAGTGTAGTGTAGTGTAGTGTAGTGTAGTGTAGTGTAGTGTAGTGTAGTGTAGTGTAGTGTAGTGTAGTGTAGTGCAGTGCAGTGCAGTGCAGTGTAGTGCAGTGCAGTGTAGTGTAGTGTAGTGTAGTGTAGTGTAGTGTAGGGCGTTGTAGTGTAGTGTAGTGTAGTGTAGTGTAGTGTAGTGCAGTGCAGTGCAGTGCAGTGCAGTGCAGTGCAGTGCAGTGCAGTGCAGTGCAGTGCAGTGCAGTGCAGTGTAGTGTAGTGTAGTGTAGTGTAGTGTAGTGTAGTGTAGGGTGTTGTAGTGTGGTGTTGTGTTGGGTCGGGTTGTGTTGGGTCGGATCGGGTTGGGTCGTCTTAGGTCGGGACGTGTCGTATTGTTAAGAGTACATGTACATTATGTTGTTAAAGAGGCTATGTCACGCTATTTGTAGGTATCTTTCAGTTACTTGAGAAAGAGCCTACGCGTCACATTTCTATATTTTTATATCCTATCGTTTTGTCCCCGTAGTATTCAAACAACAGTCGTTGGTGAAAGCTATTCAGACAGGACTAACCAGTGAAGTGCAGAAAGTACTAAAAAACTTAGAGGACATGACTACCATGAATTCGGGAAAAGGCGGGAAAATTAAGGGCAAGAAAAAGGTGGCTGTGCAACAGCAAACGCAAGATGGTCCGGTTGCTGTTGATAAGGTGAATATTTTATTACAAATATCCCTCTTGTTTTTCATGTATTTTTTCAAAAACAAGTTGAAGTGTTTGGTCACGGTATCAAAATACGACAAAGCAATAAATTGTGAATTAGAGTTTCAGAAGTAATATTACATAAACTCGTGTATCGTGTTTTACCAGGGGGTTACAAACACGAGAGGACAATGAAAATCACGAGGCCGTTAACCGAGTAATTTTCAATTGTTCTCGAGTGTTTATAAAACATGAGAGAATAATGAAAATCACAAGGCCGCAAGCCGAGTGATTTTTATTGTTTTCGAATGTTTTACAAACACAAAAGAACAATGGAAATTACGAGGTAATAGGCCGAGTGATTTTTGTTGTTCTCGAGTGTTTGTAACCCCTGGTAAAACACGATACATGAGTTTATGAAATAGCTTCTCAATCGTCTATTATAGTGGAGTTTGCGAGAGGACTTGGTGATATTGGTTCCAATAGTCTCATGTTGAATTTATAATTAAGAAATGTGGTAATAAACGGTTCTTTGTTTGTGCTGTTTATTATCTGATTTCTTAATTATGAATTCAGTTAGCGCAACCTTTACCGGGTTTCAAAACTCATGCACATGACCAAATATTTTTCTTTGATTGGCTAATTAGCTCATGAATTATTAACGAGTTTGAGAAGTGTTGTATATAAAATACCTTATCTCGCCAATAACGATTTTTTTGTTTTGCGGTAGTTAAAAATAGATCGACAATTGACGTTATTGGAGGATTGGTGCCAAGCCACAGGGGGGATGCCACCCCCTGATCAGAGGTAACCATGGCAACCCCGCCACAGCCCACCTCCAGGCACCAGTCACACTGTCAAAGCAGTGGAAATATATATACTTACCATTGCATTCAATCAGGAGTGGGTGGGTGGGTCAACACAGTGCAAGCAAGAATCCCCACGCATCAAATCAAAGAACAGCGCGCGCAAAGCCAGTCAAGTTCAGACCACGCTGACAAGACTCTGATGAGCGCTGAGATAATCCCCACATATTATATGAGTGACCGCTGACCAAGTATCTATTACATAGATAGCGCGCGCAAAACCAGTCAAGCTCAGACCACGCTGACAAGACTTTGATGAGCGCAAGTCAAGCTCAGACCACGCTGACAAGACTTTGATGAGCGCAAGTCAAGCTCAGACCACGCTGACAAGACTTTGATGAGCGCAAGTCAAGCTCAGACCACGCTGACAAGACTTTGATGAGCGCGAGTCAAGCTCAGACCACGCTGACAAGACTTTGATGAGCGCTGAGATAATCCCCACATATTATCATGAATGACCGCTGACTAGCATTGTCTCCTTTTTTACCTTGCCTAAATTACATTTAGCCACATTTGAACATGGGAAAATTCGTTTTGAAAGCCTTAAAACGTTTAGACCCAATGGAAACTGTTGACTCGCCAGCATACCTTTATCATCGAATTGAAGCCTAGCAAGCGATCTCTATTCTCTATATGACTGGATTGAGTGTTGGGTTTTTTTAAATAAGAAAAACTTAATTTTCGTTTCATGTGCACTTTAAAATGCTTATAAACCCAAATATGATATTACTGCATATGGATTCTATTTAATGTGTATAGTTGAATGCCAAAATATTTTTTGATTTGAACTTTTATTTGTTGTTATATTGAGGTTTGTATTTCCAAAATGGTAATGAGGATGACGTCTATGTAGGCATAATTTGCATACGCAGTGTTCCGTAACAGCAGAAATATTACCTAATTCACATGTTGATGGAATACTTGAATAGTATAGACCTTATTCAAAAATGGCCGCCAAATTAGAATTCTTTTATGTGCATATAAATTAGCCCTGATGACCTCGTTTTAAAGTAAAAATTATTTTGAATTTCACACATGAAAACGAGTTCATAAGGGCTAATTTATATGTATATAAAAGAATTTTAATTCGGCGGCCATTTTGGAATAAGGTCTATATTCTATATGTTGTCATTTTTCATTAAAATCTTCAAGCGGTTTATCATAAGAAAAGAAAAAAACACACACAAATGCCTACATTGACGTCATCCTCATTATTTAACATTTTGGAAGTACAAACCACAATATAACAACTTACTATAAAACTGCATTAAAAACTGTCCAAATAACGCTAAAAATGAGTACAAACATACAGCGATATTTGGATAGTTAGTTATTTGGATAGTAGAAAACCGGTTTGACAGATTTTGTTAGCCAATCAAATTTATCACACGGGAAAATTAGTCACGCTACTTCTTGATCTCTGGCCTTTTTAGAGTTTTCCTTTTCCATAAAAAATTTGTTGATCAGAGCAGTTGTATAATAAATCTCTTATAAGATGTTTTGGTGTGTAGTATCGCTGTATATTTTTACGGCACAACTCGTAAAAATATACAGCGATACTACACACCAAAACATCTAATAAGATATAAAAATAGAAGCTCAAGTCAGAAAATATTTTGGCATTCATCTATTCACGTTACATAGAATCCATATCCAGTAATATATTTTTTGAGTTTATTTATTTATTTTTATTTATTAACTTTGCCTCAATACAAGACACACAATTTTAAGATATACAAAGTTATACTATATGAGGCTGGGTAACCGCAACAGCTAAAGCCAATTACTGCGGACCCTTAACAAACGAGTTATATAATATGAGATACTGGACAATCAATCAGACGAAACGGTACGACTAACACACTAATAACAACACGAAGGTACAGTAACGAGATTACGACTACAGTTACATTTAACACACACGCCTTTCCAGGTGCGTGGATCGTTAGAGGAGTACGTGTCCTTTAAAGCTGTAAGGTAGTAGTTATAGAGTTGTGACTTAAAAGTTGTGAGTGATAGAGATTTCAAAATTAGAGTTTTTGGTAGAGAGTTCCAGGTTCTTGTTGTCCGGCAGATATAAGATTTTTGGTAGGTAGAGGTTTTGCATTTCTTGGTTTGGTAGAGGTAACAGTTTGAGTCCGATGATCGTGTATTTCTATTAGCTTGTGGCGTTGCAATAGCGTTTTTGTCGAGGGTGATTATACCGTGATTAATCTTGTAAAAGAACAGCATATCCAGGTACTCATGCCAGTATGACAATGGAATAATTTTGCAAGCCAGAAGCCTTTGTTTATAGATCATATCACAGTTAAAGGGTAGATTGAGCATGTATTTGGAGGCTCGTCGTTGTACGTGTTCGACTTTGCTAATTAGATCAGTGGATTGAGGAGACCAGATTTGCGAAGCATATCCCAAGTGTGAGCGAACCAATGCAAAGTACAGTTTACGCCGGATAAAGAAGTTATGGATGTTATGTGTGCACCTTCGTATACGTCCTAACATTTTGTTAGCTGCACCGGTTTGGTTTGAGACTTGTTTTGACCAAGTAAGATCTTCATTTGTCAGAACACCTAGGTCGCGTTCACACTTGGTTGTCTCTAGGTTGTTGTTATTCAGGCTGTAGGTATGGATAGTTTTTGCATGCTTTCTGGTGATATGGAGGACTTTACATTTTTGAGGGTTCAGTTGTAGATTAACGTTCGAAGAGTGTGTTTGGAAGTTTGAGAGATCTTGTTGCAAACTTATAGGGTCCATCTCGTGTCTAATTTCTTTAAAGATTTTTGTGTCGTCTGCAAACGCTGCAATGGAGGAATTAGTGACAGATGAGTAAAGGTTTATAGGCACTTCAGGGCTCAAAATAACGTTTCATGTTACGCCGGTCATGGTGACTGGTCAGTTCCAACTGTGACCGGTCAAAGGCGATTTTTGACTGGTCAAATTTCACGACGCCACCACCCCCCCCCCCCCCCCCCCAAAAAAAAAAAACCCCCAACAAACCCACAACCCAACAAAAAAACATGTAAAGTATATTCTACGCTATATAGCTATAGTACTGATATGAACGTTTGTCATAAAAAGGAAATGCATGCATAATATAATCAGACATTATGAAGCGGGTCTACAAGTTCCTTCAAATGGAAAGTAATACAAATATACAATTAATTGCAAGTAATATGACCGGTCAAAATGACCGGCGTTATACAAATTTGACCGGTCACATTAAAAATTTGGCCGGTCATTGACCGGTGACCGGCCGTTATTTTGAGCGCTGTACTTTAAGTTTGAATAAATGTAAATGGTTGGGCATTTTGAAACGTCAATGTTGTCGAAAACTAACTTATCATGGGAAAGATTGTCATGAAGAAACCAGTCAAACAAAAACTTGTCAAGGAACACTCTGTCGTGCGTGTGAGGCTTAATTGTTATAAAAGAAAACTAATGGCACTAATTTAATATTCGTCGTTGCAGGAAACATCTTCGTTTGGGAATGACATCATTCCAGCAGTATCGGCTGTGTTGTCGGAGAAAGTCAGTGGGAACCGGAATATCTTGCATCTGTGTTGTTCTAATCTGTGTATTAAAGCTGAGCAACAACGTTCTACTGTTGAAGATGTTTTAAGTGCTTACAAGTCAGGTAAATGCCAAAGATAGACACACCTTTACAGTCGAAATGGAAATACCTTCCCACTTCTTCTTCTGTAGTTCTTTGCGTATTACTGTATTTCTGTAGCCGCTACCGAAGCCCGAGAAATTTTTTCGTTGAAAACTGTACAAAAATTGTATAAATGGCGTTTATTCATAATACAATGGATGTTTATGCCAAATGAATACCAGACGAATATACATCAAGTACTGTACTGTACTGGAAAGTATTTGCCTTCGGTTTCTTTCGCACAAACCTCGCTCCTTCGTTGCTCGGTTTGTACGAAAACCTCAGGCAAATACTTTCCCGTACAGACCTCGCACTCTGTAAATAATCAAGGTGACGAACCAAATTTCGAGGCTTAGGAAGTCTTCTGCTGTCAGGACAATTAGACTGACTAATCTTGTGTGTTTAACTTTGCAGATAATGAGAAAGATGAGAACAAAGATGACGATATTAGCATATTGCAAACATTGCTCAAACACCCTTTGTTTGGCAATGAAATTATGGGAAAGGTAAGTTATACAGAAGAACACATGTGATAAAGATCACCCTTATTTCAAGGCACAAAAAGAGGAGAAATTATTTCAGAGGAGAAAAATAATTAGACGGAATTGGATGGATTTGGATGAAATTAGATGGAGTTGATGGAATTGAATGGAGTCAGATGGAATGGGTGGAGTTGGACGGAATTGGATGGAGTTGGATGGAATTGGGTGGAGTTGGATGGAATTGGTGGAGTTGGATGGAGTTGAATGGAATTGGATGGAATTGGATGGAGTTGGATGGAGTAGGATGGAATTGGATGGAGTTGGATGGAATTGGATGGAATTGGATGGAATTGGATGGAGTTGGATGGATGGAATTGGATGGAGTTGGATGGAGTTGGATGGAGTTGGATGGAATTGGGTGGAGTTGGATGGAGTTGGTGCAGTTGGGTGGAGTTGGATGGAGTTGGATGGAGTTGGATGGAGTTGGATGGAGTAGGATGGAGTTGGATGGAATTGGATGGAGTTGGATGGAATTGGATGGAATTGGGTGGAGTTGGGTGGACTTGGATGGAATTGGATGGAGTTGGATGGAGTTGGATGGAATTGGATGGAGTTGGATGGAATTGGATGGAATTGGATGGAATTAGATGGAATTAGATGGAATTGGATGGAGTTGGATGGAGTTGGATGGAATTAAATGGAGTTGGATGGAATTGGATGGAGTTGGATGGAATTGGATGGAGTTGGATGGAATTAGATGGAGTTGGATGGAGTTGGATGGAGTTGGATGGAGTTGGATGGAGTTGGATGGAGTTGGATGGAATTGGATGGAGTTGGATGGAATTGGATGGAGTTGGATGGAATTGAATGGAGTTGATGGAGTTGGGTGAAGTTGGATGGAATTGAATGGAGTTGATGGAGTTGGATGGAATTGGATGGAATTGAATGAAGTTGGATGGAGTTGAATGGAGTTGGGTGGAGTTGGATGGAATTGAATGAAGTTGGATAGAATTGGATGGAGTTGGATGGAATTGAATGGAGTTGATGGAGTTGGATGGAGTTGGATGGAATTGAATGAAGTTGGATGGAGTTGGATGGAGTTGGATGGAGTTGGATGGAATTGGATGGAATTGAATGGAGTTGGGTGGAGTTGGATGGAGTTGGGTGGAGTTGGATTGATTTGAATAAAGTTGGATAGAGTTGGATAGAATTGGATGGATCGTACTATTTCTTTACTATTTTTCTTTCACTAGCTAAATGAGAAAGACGTCAACGGCTACACACCGTTCCTGTTGTCTTTGCGTTGTAATAACTTCAAGGCTTCGTTGTACATCTTAGACTACTTAAAAGAAAAGGAAGCAACAGGTGAGATAAACATCTTAACCGGCAATCCTACATCCCCCCCCCCCCCCCCCACACACTTGTATATTTTACTCTGGCTAACGTCAGACAGTTTTACCTGTCAACTGGGGACCTCTGGCAGAAACTTGCATGTTAAAGGGTTACTAAATTATCTCCTTTAAAGTGCCTATGAAACGAAAATTAAGTTTGTTTTATTTGAAAGAACACTTCAAATTATAGAGTAACATATTTTGCAGTTTTTCGTTTCCTTGCTTCGTTGTTGAGATATTTTAGTTTGTTTGATATGCAAATTAAACATTTTGACGTCGTAGGTGCATAATGAGCTATCGGAGAAGGTTAGATATATCTTCTATTATCAAACCGAATTAATTTGAATGAAGCATGTGGATTGTGTTTCGCCGACAACACTAAACATGTAGATCTTCAATGATTATAGCAAAGATATATAACTTTTTCGATAACTCATTATGCACTTGTGACGTCAAAATGTTTAATTTGCTTATCAAACAAACTGAAATATCTCAAGTGCGTATCTTTGTTTGTTACTTTTTGCAGGAGCTTTGGTAGACTGGAAGTCAATGATTTATTGTTGCATGTCATCTGGGGAAACGCCCCTTCACATTGTCGCCATGAAGTCTTGTGCAGGTCTCGGCCTAACTGGACTGGGAAACAGTCTAATTGTCTTGAATTTACCGTCAAATTACACTCCAAGAATGCTGTTGAAGTTGTTTCAAGCCAGGTAACAGAAATACGATAAGAGTCTTTAATGTTTATTCTGGCTAACGCCAGACGATTTTATTCAGCACAGGGAGAGGTCCAGGCCTCGATTTTGTAAACTTTAGAAAACACTCGTGAAATTAAATTACCTATACTAATAAAACAATTATAGCATTCGGTTGATTATTCTTGATATCATAATATTTATAAGTAATAGCATAAAAAGAGGTTTATTAGCTATTAAACGTCCCGCTCGACGAGGGTCATCGAGCGGGACGTTTAATAGCTAATACACCTCTTTTTATGCTATTCCTTTGTAATATCATGTTTGCGGGAATTTCTTTTGTTGTCACCTCCGTTGACGTCAAACCGGGTATGATTAGTTCTAATCAGACCTGGTTTGACATCATCGGACGTAGGATTAGTAAAAATGAATATAATGAGGTATATTAGTTGTTAATGGACCTGTGAGAACAAAAGAAATCCCCGCAAACATGATATTATTATAAGTTATCAACTTCGTCCAATAATTGTTAATTATTACTTTTGTTTTGTTAGGTATCCATCAGCATATAGAGCAGCTATTCCTCCATTAGAGGATGTCGAACGTGCACATTCCTTTACAGTGTGGCAGAAGCGCGAGAGGAAACTTCGAGGACCGTCCGTGGCCAAGTCGTGGAAGTCAAGCGAAAGTTCAGCCACGTCCAAGAGTTCCCTACAAGTCCCAATTGTACCCAGCTCAGCAAGTTCGATGAGGTATGGCGCTCGTTTACGGGACAACAATGGTCAGAGACGTGAAGCTTTGGAAGGTAAGACAAGCCGAGTAAAGCGATGGGAAAGTTTATGTAAATCAGGACGAATGTGTGTCTAATTTCATTCATGCATTGTGCTGTCGTGGTAGGACCACATAGCGCCCTCACGAGCTTCAACCCCGTCTCTCTGTCCTGTGCAGCCCTCGCTGCTTCTTCATAGTAGATGAATAGTTCCTTAAGGTCCCTCGCAACTGTGTCCCTCCATCGCATGCGCTGTCGTCCAGGTCTTCTTCTCCCGCTCGGCACCCAAAATAGCAGCCTGCGGGGTCGGTCGTGTTGGTGAAATCCTGACCATATGTCCTAGCCATGTCAGTCGTTTCTCTCGGAGGAGATTAATTAAAAGAGGCGATTTGACTGCGTTTTGACCAATCTCGTTCCCAGAGCCCACGTTCCCCACCTGGGAAACGAGAGACTCTGGGATAATCCGTTTCAAATCGTTACGTTATTGGCTGAATAGTGAGCATGAGTTGGTCTGAAGTGACCGGAAGTAGAATTAATAAAACCAAAATAACAAACATGTCGGACGACAAGACTCCAGTGAAGACGTTGCCGCGATCGATATCTTCGCCGTATGTGTGTAGATGCTGTAATTCGAGCTTCGCCAGCAACCCCATTGACTTGTTTGGGGAAAAGTCAAACAAGGAGAACATACTATCCAGATTCCGCTTCGGATATTTACGCATGCGTACCTCAACCGGAATAACAAGAATCCTGTGATTTGAAACGGATTATCCCAGAGTCTCTCGTTTCCCGGGTGGGGAACGTGG
>JAWNZC010000336.1:1367500-1582500 GCA_035771165.1 Paragorgia papillata | reverse complement strand
CGAGAGGCTCTGGGATAATCCGTTCACGCCATCACAGGATTCTTGTTATCCAGAAGAAGAGTTATATAGAGTTCACTGTGTTCATCAGCCAATGAAATATCGATGTGAAACGGATTATCCCAGAGTCTCTCGTTTCCCAGGTGGGGAACGTGGGCTCTGGGAACGAGATTGGAATTATACTAAAACAATTAGTCACCAGAATGTCGACAATTTTCTTGACTTTTCTCAATAATTGTTTATAATTTCAGGTCGAAGAAGATAAACTGGTGTCTAAACTTGTTGGAAGACTCTTAGAAAGTCCCGAGGTTAGATTAATGCTTTTATTTATTTATTTATTTATTTATTTATTTATTTATTTATTTATTTATTGAATTGGGATTGGGAACAAGTTCTAAGGCCGCAATGCGTCATATGTTCCACTGCGTAAGATAGCGGCGAGTGGCACGAAATGTTTGACTGCTGGCCATATGGAATGCCCTATCCAGTTTATATAGAGATCAGTGATTGCGTTTCTCCCCTGACCTGAGTATCAGGCATTATTCTCGTCTTGCACTAAAAAGCAAGTGTGGGCGATTCTTTACCTGACCGCTTTCCGCCCCCAAATGAATTTTCTATCGACGAAGCTTTAATCGCACAATCCAGCTCCTCCAAGTTTGAAATTTGCTGTTTCCTTAGATATTCAAGCGGACTCACGACTACAATCCAGAATTGTTTCGGAGTAATTCCTTCACGAGCACGTCTCTTATAAACTCTCTTCGCTCTCTCTTCGTAGACGCTTGGGAGAAGTTGGCATATTAAACTCTTGCCATAACCAGTACAGAGTACAGCTAGCACATCCTCATTAAACAGGACTTTTTCTATACATTCACGCCCTTCTTTCTTTAGATATTTTACTTTAAACTTCCGTCTAAACATCGTCTGTGACATCGTTGAATCGCTAGATTCGTTAGACGCTCTGTTAATTATGTAAATCATATTAATTCATAATTAAATGTACACAAACCAATCAGAATAGAGCTTTTCGGTTTATTTTGTCTTATGGACCAATCAGACGAAAAAGCCAAAATCCGGCTTTTTACATGCGGCCAGGTAAAGAATTGTATCGGGCCCTCTTTCCCTTCCTCCGCCTGCAAGTTTCCGCCTCCCGCAGGAAGGGAAAAGCGGGCCTGACTCTGTCAGGTTATTTCTCCTCTTACCGCTGACCAGCTTCATTGACATTGTGCCATAAAACTAAAACTACCAACTACACAGGTCGCCCTGATGACTAACGGAGAAGAGGAAACCGCGTTGGCCTTTCTGGTCAACTATTGCAAATGGATAAAACCCACTGAAAATCAGAAGAAACGTTTCAAGTCTTACTGTCAGTCGACGAATAACGACAGATATTCCAACTCCATCCCAGAGAAGACAACGAACACACATGATTCAGGTAAATGAAAGTCAGTTTTTTTATTCCTTCGGGGGGGGTGTATTTATATGGAAGCGAGCCAGCCCGGGTACTCGGGGGGGTAAGCCCGCTTTGTCGAGATCATACTTGTGCTATTTTTTCTTGTTAATTTTCGTCTTGTTTATATGAGAGCCGAGTCAGCCCGGTTACACGCGTAAAAACGCACAACTTGTTCACGGTTGTCGACAGGCGTGAACAATGTTGTGCTGTTCGCCGTGAACAATGTTGTGCTGCTCGCCGTGAACAAGTTGTCAACAAGTTGTTCACTTACGGTTCGAACAACTTGTTCAAGTTGTTCCAACAGCACATTTTTATAACCAACAACGTTGTTCGCACATGATACAACATGTTGTAACAGCATGACGAAATAACAACGATGAACAACAATGTTACAACAATGGTGAACATTTGTGATGTATGAACACGTTCTTCGGTTGTTGCAACATGCGTGAACAACGGTTGTTGTTTCATCAAGCTGTAACAACTTGTTGAAACAATGATGAACAATGTTGTTCATTTATCAATGTTGTTCACATATGTCAACAAGTTGTTACAGCATTGTTCAGGCAACAATGCTGTAACAACTTGCGAGATTTTTACGCGTGTAGTCGAGATCTCCCTTTATGTGACCGAGATCTGGGTTACCCGGGATCGTTTTTTTCCCTTTAAAGGGTATTGGCAATAAAAATTAAGTTTGTCTCATTTGAAAGAACTCGCCAAATGGTATAAGAAGACCTTTTGTAATTTTTCTGTATCTTTCTTGTGTTTTGAAATATTTCGACCAAAGACAACGTGCTGTCCGCCATCTTGTTGTAATATTGGGTCTAATTAACTAGGAAATTGGTGACGTCACAAGCAGGGTAAACCTGATGAAACTACTCCGTGGGTGCCCAAATTTCCACGGAAGGCTTTTTAAATGTTGTGGGTCTATTTAAAATGGAAATAGCGCAACAAAAAATAGAGTTTCTAGCTCATAATGTCATAAGGTTGGCAAGATAAAAATTTCACTTTACCCTGCTTATGTCGTCACATGCATAATTTTGCATATCGAAAATAATTCCAAGATGGCGGACAGCACGCTGAGTTTGGTCGAAATATTTCCAAAACCAAAACAGATACGGAAAAATTGTAAAAGGTCTTCTTATACCATTTGACGAGTTCTTTCAAATGAGATAAACTTAATTTTTATTGCCAATACCCTTTAATAAGAACGATTGACCGGTCTGGCTCGCCTACCCAGGCTGGCACTAAAAGTTCCGTACATGCGAGAAAATTTGTTACCACGTTCCAAATGAACTCCGCGACTTTCCAACGAACTTCGCAATACACTCGGCGGTATAGAGTAATGTGAAATCAACTGTAATGTTCTCTTCATAGACACTTTAACCTCATTATGATATCGCTTCTTAATATTCACAGACTCGCCAGCATTATCGAAACCTGGTGTTGGAGCTAGCAGCTCTGTTTCAATGTTCCCAGGTCTGGAGGAGGAATCACCTTACCATTGGACCGACTTTATGACCGAGCTGAAGAACAACGTCAGCAACCTAGTAAAATCCTTGGAAACTATTGAAAAAGTTGGCGGTAGTCTAAACTCGAAAGACGACCGGTCCACGAGCCCCTCTCCGGCGTCCGCAGCAACCGACGGTCAAGGTTCGAAGCAAACTGGAGCCGTGCCGTCTTCGGCGGGCATTCGTAGGACGAACGCCGCGTCGGCTAAGGACGGCGAGCAAGCGTTTGGCTCCGGAAAGGCTGATTCTTTATTAGCGAATGATCTCATCGACCTTGCCTCTGAATCGGTGGACCCCGTCGTGGCAGACTTGCCGCCTGTCCTACTTCAGCTTGCCAAAAATTGGCCGTGCGTCGCTAAGACTGTCTTGGGAATGGCCATCGATGATCAGACTATCCTTGGAACGCTTAATCCCATCCTTCACACGGCGACCGCGGTCGGCAAAGGCGACGAGTGCGTGTCGGAGACTAGCGATCTGGATTTCTTCGTGCAAGAGTTGTTGTCCGATGCCGACGAGGTTGTCTTGGATACGATCGCGAGCACGATTGTCGACGAGCTGAACAAACACAGCTTTTCGTTCAAGGACTATCTTCACGGCAGTAATCACACCGAGCACGACTGGAGTGCCGCCAGGCTAGCGTTACACGTCGGTCAGCGGTTTCTACGGTCAGTGACGCGTCAGCTCTGCTTCTTGTTGAGTCATAACGGTATGGCGTTTGTGGAGCTGCCGAATGCGACGAACGAGAGGACTGCTGGCAGACGAAGAAATGCAACTGAAATAAAACAAAGAGCGAGGTATTAAAGTAGTGGCACAAGATGTTATTTCACTTCAGCTTTTTAAGATTGTATTTGGAAGAACACCTAAGATATTAGGCTGAGTAAACAGCCGCCATTTCTCGCTCGGCCCCTCGCAGAAGTGACGTCCGAGCAACGAGCCAAGAAATTCCACACTGATGACGTATATCTACCGAGATTCGGGTAGTAGCGCTGATTGGTTACTTTGTAATCATACGATAATTAATTCAAAACTCGGCTCGACCAAGATCAACTCCAACATCATTCCTGTCTGAACTAACAAAGTTAAAGCTTAGTCTTTGCCAACAAAGAAAGGTAGATAGATACTTTTGCTAAAGCGAGTTTGAGTTGCAATAAACAGCAACATTTCCCATCGAAATTGAACGATTTTGCTAGACATAGAGCGCCACTTCCTGTCGAGACTTCAAACTGTTGTATCGTAGCAACGCAGGTTTCATATTTCATTCAAGCAAAATACGACAGTTTGAAGTCTCGACAGGAAGTGGCGCTCGATGTCTGGCAATATCGTTCAATTTCGATGGGAAGTGTTGCTGTTTATTGCAACTCAAACTCGCTTTAGCAACAGTATCTATCTATCTTTCTTGGTTGGCAAAAACTAAGCTTTAACTTTGTTATTTCAGACAGGAATGACGTTGGACTTGGTCGAGCCGAGTTTTGAATTAATTATCGTATGATTACAAGTAACCAATCAGCGCTACTACCCGAATCTCGGTAGAATACGTCATCAATATGGAATTTCTTGGCTCGTTGCTCAGACGTCACTTCTGCGAGGGGCTGAGCGAGAAATGGCGGCTGTTTACTCAGGCTACTAAGATATTTACATGCCTTTCAAATCTTATCCCATTCTCGAGTTATTGGCTATAGAATTTGAGCAATGACGTCACACGTTGTATGTGGGAGAAAGCGGAAAATCAGTCTTATCTTTGGATTGGTTTAACTACAAGAAACCACACATTGCAGATGTAATCAGACCATACCCCAAGGAAACTTCCCAACGTTTGGTTCAGTTTATGCAAACCAATCCAAAGATATGACTGATTTTCCGTTTTCTCCCACATACAACGTGCGACGTCATTGCTCAAATTGCATAGCCAATATCTCAAGAATGGGATAAGATTTGAAAGGCATGTAAAAGCCATTTTTCATTATCTTAGATGTTCTTCCAAATACAATCTTAGAAAACTGAAGTGAAATTTTCGTTCCATAGGCACTTTAAATGTAAATGAGTGGAAAAGTAGAGTGCTGCGTAGGCAGTGTTTTGGATAGAGCAAAGCGAAAAGGTGACAAACTACCGAGATGCCGCCTGAAACGCAAGTATTTCCTTACTAAAAACCGGCTCGATAGTTTACCACCCGTTCACTTTGTTCTAATATAAATGATCAGCCTCGTTCCCAGGCCCTGACATCGGCGGAGAAGTTCATTGTAGTGGCGGTCCCAAGTCCCAACTTGACCTGTAGCTCAGTCGGTAGAGCATTGGACTAGTAAAACCGAAGGTCGCGGGTTCGAATCAGAGTTTTCTCTACTCGAAGTAGAGTTTTCTCTACTTGTCCGGTATGGTTCGTCACTTGGAATAACACATTATTATTATTATTTCTTTTTGTAGACGTGTTCTAAGTGCGTTTTCTTGGCTGTCAGTTTACGAATTGGTCGAGGCTGCCGAGGCTGTCGTGAGTCCTTTCCGAGATGGAGTGGCGAAGCCCCAACGCTCGACTGGGAAAGACTTTGGCAACGTGAACAATCCAGTCTCAGTACTTCACAACACTTTCCCGCCACAATATGGTGCTCCAAGAGGAAGGCCTGGTAACTAGTGTTTTGTACTGAACTGTCTACAGACCTTATTCAAAAATGGCCGCCGAATTAGAATTATTTTATGTGCATATAAATTAGCCCTTATGACCTCGTTTTAAAGTAAAAATTATTTTGAATTTCGCACATGAAAACGAGTTCATAAGGGCTAATTTATATAGAATAGAATAGAATAGAATAGAAGAATAGAAGAATTTATTTAACCACGTTTCGCCTATGAGCTATTAAAGCTCGTTCAAAATACGATCGTGAGAATTACATTACATTACATTACATGTAATTTATATACTAAATATTTAAAAAAGTCAAAAATATAGATACTATTGCTAAAATACAATATTGTTGAGCTTGGACGAATTCGGAACCGGTCTCGAATTAGTACGGTTCCGCTACGGTAGGCTACGGGCAGTCCTTTGAAATAATATAAAGCCATAAAGTACTATTTAAAACACGAGCAGGAGTGTTTTATCAGATATAACACCACGATACGGTTATGATTTTTCTTTGTGTTTTCCTCATGAATTATTAATGAGTTTTTTAATTATTTTGAGAACTTTGCGGAATAATTATTTGTTTTAGGTATCCGTGTTTTTGGAGATCAAGCAAGTTCAAGTGGCACTAATCATTTACGTACAGCACCAATAAGGTACACTTAACTTGCGTGTGTTTACGCTTGGTCCGTAAAATGCGTATCCAGAGCATGGTCCATCTTTTCTTTCTCTAATAATATACAGGGCAAAATTACTTGAATATGATTAAAGTGCCTATGTCATCCTCAGGGAATTGGAACATTCTGAGAAGATTTGTAATATATCTTCTCAGGCGAAAATTTCATCTTCATGGATTTTTTTCGCCGTTAAAGTTGACGGAAGTGACGTAAAAAGAGGAATCTGTAAAGTGGTTTTCATATAGACAAATTCCTCTTTCGACGTCACTTCCGTCAACTTTAACGGCAAAAAAATCCATGAAGATGAAATTTTCTCCTGAGAAGAGATGTTACAAATCTTCTCAGAATGTTCCAATTAGTATAAATATGTTAAGTCCCTGAGGATGACATAGGCACTTTAATGGCTAATGAAGAGGACATTTTTTGTAATTCAGGGCAAAATTACTTGCATTTGATTGGTTCCTTGATCAGCAGTACTTGCATGTGATTGGTCGCGTTGTTACTTAGCAACGGTGAACCTCAGAGGACTGACTTTTTTCAACAAATGTGCAAGGTTTTTCGATCTGAAAATGCTTTTTTGTTTACTTTGAACTAATTTAAACTATTGAAGGAGTGTAAACTATTAGTGAAAATGAATACACTAGAAAGTTTACGAACTTTTGCCTGTGTTTACAAAAAGAAAGCTATAGGCACAGCGACAGAGTGAGGAAAATTGGAATGTTGCCGAGCACCAACCGTGATAAGATGCATGTACTTCGACATTTTCTGGACATAACATAGCTCTTGAATAATTTTTCCCGCTATATTATTATCACCTAATCGCATGAGTTCTCGTAAAATTAAGGTTTAATTTCACTCGTATTTTCAAAATCTTACAAAGTACACTCGTCGCTTCGCGACTCGGGCAATTTTGTAAAATTTTGAAAACACTCGTGAAATTAAACCTTAATTTTCCTCGGCCCCATGCGATTACCTATACGTATCCAGAACACACGATTTCAACAGAAGTAAGTTGCGCCGTATAATAAAATATCTTTAATATTGGTTACATCAGAAAATCTGTTTATGTTAGATACGTTCTTACCGCGACGGTTTACCACCTTTTTGCTTAGCCTAGTCTCTAGGCCTTCCTCGGTTAACGCGTTTCGGAAGTGATCCGAACGGACCCGCTGTGGAAGGCCTAGAAAAATTCGTAAACACTTTCACTTTACAGCTTGGTTGTTTATTGAGGAAGAGTTGTGATATTATGATGTTCTAAGTGTTTTTCGACATTTAATATTCCATCTGCATAAAATAATACAAGCCTGCTCACCTCGGATCGACGAAGTTTCACTAGCTTAGCTTTCTTATCACTAGCTTTCCTTCTGCAACCGCCAAAAGTTGAAAGTTGAACAGTTACATTTTCATTCCGAGCTCCAATTGGAATATATTCCGTAATTCCCTTCTTTCGATCGCCAAGATCTTTGGTAAAATCTTCACAGACATCCTTGTGCTTTTATACTGTCGCTCAGTGTTGTACGCTAGATCCCAGGAACACTCGAAGGGCCAGAACGATTCTGGGAAGGACATTTTTGCGAATGTTGCTAAGCCTTCGCGTTTCCAGCCTCTCCCCAGTCTTCCCAAGAACCCAAACCGACTACGCGGCCAAGCACATGACGGAAACGAAAGGCCTAGAAACTAGGCTACTTTTTGCTGTTAATTTTTTTTGAATAGCATGTTTTTATGTTTTATCCGTGAATTGTGATTGCTGCTCTTTTTGACTGAGTTTTCTTGACACTATCATGTAGAGTGTCTTCAGACGGTGATCTGCAACAAAGCCACCATTTGGTCGGTGTACGCCTTCTCGACGTTGACGAGAGTTCTGCTTCGGAAAGCAAATCCGATGGTTCTTCTAGACGAACGCAAAATCGATTGTTTGGCATGTCACGGAGGCAACCGTCTCCTCTGCCCACTCAAACTGGAGATAGCGACAGTGACAGTGACGACGATAGCAGAGGTATTTATCAGTCAAATCCAAGCGTGCCCACCCCTCCCCCCGGGACACAGCCGGGCATTTGACACATTGGACCTTCCCAGGCGTGGGGTATTTGAAAACAAATCTTTGCCCGGGGGTGGGGCATAAGATATTATTTCAATATTCTGAGCCTTATTATTTTTGCTTAGCGCTAAAAGGTACGTCACGCTTCATGAAAACGAGGCTCCAGGGCCAAGTTTCACAATTTTGATTATCATAGTAATCCCGCCATATTTGTTTATGGAAGAAGATGGCTAATAACGTCCAAACTACATATGGTAGAAATACATTGTGTACGTATGTTGTTAGACATTTCATAAGCTTTCATTTGGTGTATAGTTTAAGTTTCTGTGTTGTGTGTAACTTTTTAAAATGTCCAAAATGTTCGCACCATTGCTCGTCAAGTAATAATAATGGACTTCTCACAACTGATATTGTTTTTAAAATACATAACGCACAACTTTGAAACATATATCAAACAGAAGATACTGTAAAATGCTATTTGCGGTAGAACTTTCAAGTTTCTAGTTGAGAAAGTATTTTAAAAATGGGAAAACGTACTATTATCTTGGTCTGAGTTGTAAACAAAACAAAACAAAACAAAACAAACTTAACAAATTCATCCATCATTTTCTCATTTTTAAAATACTTCCCCTTAAGCTATTCACTGATATTTTATAAGCCCCTCTCTCTATTGAGCCCTCCCCCCTTTATTAAGCCACTCACTGTATTAACCCTTTGAAGCCTGAAGACGAGGCTTTAGTATTTTATCTGGCTAACGCCAGACGATTTTATTGAGCAAAGGGAGAGGTCCAAGGCCCCAAAGGGTTAAGCCACCCCTCTCTGGGTCCTGACATTAAACCAGTTCGACGTTTTTTTTTCGTTTTACAGACCGGATTTCTGACGAGACGGATATGGTGATTGATAACGATGATCGTACTGGCAGTCCAACGATTACGGGCATTACACACGAACATCCGTTTGCATGGGCACTGGATGGAAGGTTAACGTCATCTGCCGAGAACAGCAGCAGTGGAAGAGGGATTAATGTAAGTAGTTAATTTTGACGTTGTTTTGTCAGAAGGAGTGTTTCATCGAGATAGAAATGAGATGGTGATATCGATGGTGATGGTCATGATGATACGATATGATAAGTTGTACGTATACATGTAGTGCATGACTGCATGTGGTACGTTTGCGAGCTTGGTGTAATGTAACAGACGTTTGGTGGACGTTCGTCCAGCTCGCCAAATTGACTTTTCAACCTTAGTTCTCCATCTTAACTCGGTGGCTCAATGGTTAGAGCGATCTAACCGGTCATTAGAAGGTTGCAGGTTCGGACCCTGTCTGGGGCTCAGAAATCTTTTCTGAGTAATTGAGCTTGACGAACGTCCACCAAACGTCTGCGATGATGATAATGGTGATGGTGAGATGGTGTGATCGTAATGATGATGGTGTGGTGGCGATTGATGATAATGGTGGTGTGATGATGATGGTGTGATGATGATTGATGATAATGGTGGTGTGATGGTGATGATGTTGGTGTGATGATGATGATGGTGGTGGTGTTGATGGTGTAATGATGATGATGGTGTGATGGTAATGATGATGGTGATTGATGATAATGGTGGTGGTGTTGGTGGTGTAATGGTGATGATGATGGTGTGATGGTGATGATGGTGGTGTGATGGTGGTGGTGTAATGGTGATGATGATGGTGTGATGGTGATGATGGTGGTGTGATGGTGATAATGATGATGATGGTGGTGTTGATTGTGTGATGGTAGGGTGATGGTGTAATGGTTATGATGATAGGGTGATGATGATTGATGATGATGGTGGTGGTGTTGATGGTGTAATGGTGATGATGTGATGATGATGATGATGATGGTGTGATGGTGATTGACGATAATGGTGGTGGTGTTGATGGGATGATGATGTGATGGTGATTGATGATGATGATGGTGGTGATGTTGATGGTGTGATGGTGATGGTGATTGTGATGATGATGATGGTGTGATGGTGATAATGATGATGATGATGGTGTTGATTGTGTGATGTAATGGTGATGATGATAGGGTGATGGTGTGATTGTGATGATGGTAATGATAATGGTATGATGATGATGTGATGGTAGTAATGATGGTAATAATAGAAGTAATAATAAAGATAGTGGTAATAGTAAAAATAGTAGTAGTATTAATAATAAGCGTAGTTTAATAATAACAACAAACATCTGATTTGTTCTTTTTAGTTTGGCGTCCCTGTGGGAAATATCTCTCCACCCAGTGTGCATGCTGGGAATTGCTATCTGGCGCGAATGTTCTCGCGGTTGGCAAAGGAAGTGATTGACGTCTTAAAAGTTGTCGATGGACAAGGAAAGGAAACGAATAAGGTTTGGCTGTAGTCATTAATATGTAACATTTCTTAAAGGGCTTATGCAGTGGTCTCCAAGACCGTTCTCGTCCCCCCCCCCCCCCCCACCCCAATGGTTTCCAAGACCGTTCTCGTTTAAATACGTTGAGAAACTTGTGTGTGTGTGTGTGTGGGGGGGCTACATTGTTTTAAGGCCAAGTGAGTAGACTAGTAATGTGTTATATATTTAGCAGGCATGCATATGCTATAAATTACAATACTAAGAGTCAATACAAAATGCCTCCAACTTGTTTTTACATTTACGACTTGTTTATAAATAAATCTAAAGATATTCTGACGTGTATCATTCTATGTTCTGCTTTAATTTCAACAAAATTATGTAATTTATGGCTTTCGGATTACTCTTAAATACTTGCCTCAAAATGCAGGAAATAGTATTTCAGAGACCCTGGAAATCCAAAATTTTCCGGGGGGCATGCCCCCGGACGGACCCCCCTAGAAGATCGAGGTTCTTGCCCCTCCAAACTCAAGACCTTCGCTACGCCACTGTTCAAAGAAAGATTGACGTTTGCAGCTCTTCCATATCTCACTTCGTTCTTGAGATATTGAGATTTGCGTGATATGCAAATAACAACACTTAGACGTAATGACTGGTCACGAAACGTGTGTAGCTGGGTGTGAAATATTTGGACTATCCTAAAATTGATGCTATTCCAAAAAGTCATTATGCAGTGTAATGTCATAAGTATGACATTTGCATATCAAACAAACCTGAATATCTCAAGAATGAAGCAAGGAAACGCAATTCTACAAAAGATGTTACGTTGTCATTTTAAGTGTTCTTTCAAATGCAATCATAAAAAACTGGGGTGAAATTTCGCTGCATTGGCACTTTAACTGTGCATGAAAAGTTTCAAGTGATTTACTTGAATTATTGCAAGAATAGACATGATTTTCCAACAAGTCGTTATGCAGTGTGACTTCGTAACGATGATTTCGTAACGGCATCGTGTGAACGGGGTCTAAATGACTGTGAAAGTCTTTGCCACTCCTTATTCTACTCTTGTTTCTGTTATAGGATTCTATTGTGTTCAACATGAACGAAAGAAGTGTAATTCTGGAATACAGCGAGAATATTTTGGAAAAGTCTTGGTTGTGGTTGATCAACGTAATGGACACAGTAGAGGGACAATTATATCGTGGAAAGCATTTTGACACTAAGGTATATATATAATCTAGTAAATGGCTACAAGAGTTTACTCGACCAAAAAAATTGTAGTGTATGCAAGAACACCGCTGCCAAACGTTTGAGCATGCGTGAATTCGCTAGAGTAAACATTGCAAGAGAAGTGGGAACTAGCCGTGGCGACAACAACCAGACAGTGAAGACTATTCATTTGTGTTTTAAAAAAAGGGTAAAGAAAATTACGAAGGGGTAAATTCAGAATATGTTACAATATTGACAAAGAAGCCATGCACAAATTACCTACCTTATCTTTTTGGTAGTATGCTTATAATTTTAACTTTTGTGTTGGACTCTCGGACCAGTCTAAATATTTCAGTGTTTTCCCGCTCTTTTTCTCAGGACGAGCTCGGACGTCGCGCATGCGCTAAACGTTTGGCGGCGGTGTTGGCTTAAAGAGCCCATGCAACGAAAAATTCAACTCTGTTTTTATGACCCCGCTTGGTACTTCTTGATGCGCTGAATCTCATGGTGCTGTCGTTTTTTTAATTACGGCAAGGAAAAATACTGTAATCCACGTTCAAACATCAATATTTTGATAACAAAAATGTCCGGAGTCTGGGACCGAAGCAGGAGTCTAGTGACGTCACACGTTAGAGTCATTGCTTGGTCAGGAGTCTAGTGACGTCACACGTTAGAGTCATTGCTTGGTCGATCTAACATTTCTCATTGTTTATGTGGTTGCACTTGACTGGTGGTTGTGGAAATTTCTTGTTTCCACTAGCACTTTCGTCACGCTTCTTTCATTCTTCCATATCTGAAGAGCAAAATTCTAAGCGACTATAACGTGTGACGTCACAGAGGCAATTTGACCGCGTGGTGAGGTGGACAAAATTTGTGTAATTTTGTCAATTTTACAATAAATATAAAGTATTTTCCCTTGCCGTAATTAAAAAACCGACAGCACCGTGAGATTCAGCGCATCAAAGAAGTACCACGCTGGGTCATAAAAACAGAGTCGAATTTTTCGTTGCATGGGCATTTTAAGTACAGTCCACATGCAAATGCAACCGCTCAGGAGCACACATATACAGGGGGTGGACAAAAAAAAGTGGCATTAAAAATACGGTTAATGTAGTTAAATGGAATTTAAGTAAGTTAACAACTAAGAGCGGTCAGTAAAGCGAGACAGCGGTCTCTAGCGGGTCAGGCAGGCGCAAGTGGTCGTCAGTTGGACGTGATGAGTATTGCTCAACGTAGCGTGGCGGAAAGTACAGTTCATCGAAGCGTGAAAGTTGTTTGTGTTTCTTTGTGCTTTTGACTCTATACCTTTCACTGACCTAGTCAGTGTGACGGGTGCCTGGAGTCTGGTGTGGGGGTTCATGGCTGGGTTGCGGGGATTTGCCAGTCACGAGAGCGGTATTCTATCTGGGGGACTGGCTGTGGAAGTGAAAGCCCCTGGATGACCCAGGCACCCAACCTGCACAAGCGATGCAGTTGTTAAATGTGGAATAACTATTATTCGAGAAAAGAAAAATATGCAAAGTAAAATATATTTTAGAATGCGTGCGTCAATATCTGCTCAAGTATGATATCTAATTATAATTTTGTTATTGGTTTAAAAAATACATTAACTTTGAAAGCATGCCATGCTGTGAAGTGTAGTGAAACCAAGTGAAATGGCAACAAAATATCTAAGTATTTTGCTGTTATAACACTTTCATAGTATACAAACTCCATTAATCATTTTGAAGACCAATTGGAATAAGTCGAACTAAGATTCACTTCATTTGTTACAAGATTGAAAATCATGAAAAATTAATATATTTTTTAAAGCAATGGATAAAATTAGAATTTGATATCATATTTGAGCAGATCTTGACGCATGCATTCTAAAAATATATAACTTTACATATTTTTCTATACACTTAGGGGCTGTTTACATGAGCCGGGCTAGCCCGGTTAACTGGGCTCACGCGATTGATTAGGATCTCACTGTGGATTTGAAACTCGCGTAAACTAAATGTACAAAGAAGAATCGATTTAGTTTAGATGTAAACGAATCCTAATTAAAATCTCTTTGTGGCCAAGGAAAGAATTTCGTGACACGAGCCAGCCCGGTTAGCCGGGCTAGCCCGGCTCATGTAAACAGTAAGTATATGTTAGTTACCTCAACCGAGGTAACTACGTCAGTTACACGCGTAAAAATCTCGCAAGTTGTTACACCATTGTTGCCTGAACAATGCTGTAATAACTTGTTGACATATGTGAACAACATTGATAAATGAACAACATTGTTCATCATTGTTTCAACAAGTTGTTACAGCTTGATGAAACAACAACAGTTGTTCACGCTTGTTGTAACAACCGAAGAACGTGTTGATACATCAACCATGTTCACCATTGTTGTTCATCGTTGTTATTTCGTCATGCTGTTACAACATGTTGTATCATATGCGAACAACGTTGTTGGCTATAAAAATGTGCTGTTGGAACAACTTGTTCATGACTGTTGATTTATCCGTGAACAAGTTGTTCGAACTATAAGTGAACAACTTGTTCACGGCGAGCAGCACAACATTGTTCACGGCGAGCAGCACAACATTGTTCACGCCTGTTGACAACCGTGAACAAGTTGTGCGTTTTTACGCGTGTAGTTCATGATCACCGAGGTTGCCTAAGAAAATTGAGATACTGAGTTCGTTATCATAGAGATTGTCTAAAAACACTTCGGTCGCGATGATAAATCCTTTGTCACATTTGTCACTATGGATTAAGGCTACGTCCACACGTATATGTTTTCGTAGCGTTTTCATATTGTTCTCCGTCCTCAAGAGAATAGAAAACAATGGTCTACTTACCTGAAACAATATGAAAACGCTACGAAAACGTATACGTGTGGACGTAGCCTAAAGCTTATTTTCCCAACCAACCATAAATCAAGTTAAGTGCCCCGGGCTAATATATATTAGCCCGGGGCAATTAATGTCCACCCCTGTATGGCTATGAATTTTCAACCTTTGGCTATCCATCGGAGCCTCAGTAGCTCAATGGGAATGTGTTTGTTGTCATATCATCTTACAGTTAGGTTATTATTTTTTTTCCTCTGTAGCGTTACCTAGTATCTCTGCAGCAAGGTGGTGATTCAGAGTCGACTGGTGTGAGTCGTGCATCATTGAACATGCCTGGGGCCACCCCAGAAGAATATCTCATGTTTCTGTTACGCTCTCATACCCATGAACATAGAGACACCTTGCCCGTCATGGATATGTTATGGTAAGCGAGTTTACTGCGTTTTTATTCCGGTGGGTGTAAAACTCGCCAGTATGGCTTACGATTTTATTGTGTCATTTCACCTCAACAAAAATCCTAACTACGTCAGTATAGTGATTAATTCTTTGAAACTTTGCATGGTGACAAATAGTTATACCAATAGTTATACCAGGGTAAAAAAGGGGACAATGCTAGTCGGCGGTCACCCATGTATAATATGTGTGGATTATCTCAGCGCTCATCAAAGTCTTGTCAGCGTGGTCTGAGCTTGACTGGTTTGCGCGCGCTATCTATTTATTAAATATTTGGTCAGTGGTCACCCATGTATAAGATGTGGGGATTATCTCAGCGCTCATCAAAGTCTTGTCAGCGTGGTCTGACCTTGACTGGTTTTGCGCGCGCTATCTATTAGTAGATACTTGGTATAATATTGTATAATCAATATACTTAGTATAATCATGTATAATATGTGGGGATTATCACAGCGCTCATCACCGTCTTGTCAGCGTGGTCTGAGACTCTGAGCTTGACTGGTTTTGCGCGCGCTGTTTATTGAATTGATACTTGGAGATTTCTTGCTTTGCGCTGTGTTGACCCACCCACCCACTCCTGATAGAATGCAAGGTAAGTATATATTTCCACTGCTTTGACAGTGTGACTGGTGCCTGCAGGTCGGCTGTGGCGGGGTTGCCATGGTTACCTCTGATCAGGGGGTGGCATCCTCCCCTGGGGCTTGGCACCAATCCTCCAATAACGTCTATTGGCGATTTCTTTTTATTAGCTGTTTCTTGGCGGCAATTTTTGTACTTTTCATATCTAGTGAATAGCTTCTCATTTCCAGCATTTGTTATATTTTAGTTACGAGCATGCCGTGTATGTGCTGGACGCTTTCTTTTACGTTCTCAACGGTTGGCCAAAATCTGGCAACAGTGACAACACTGAAACTGCGATGGATATTTGTTCAAGCATAGAGGATGAATATATCAAGCCCAACGTAGACGTGGTAGGTTCGCACTGTTTGATCTTTTCGCCGGGTTCTCCGGTTTCCCCCCTTCCGTACAATCAACGCCTAACATCTTAGCTGTGATCCGTTGGTCTGAACTGTGTCGTATGGCGGCTGCCTGGAGCGCCTTTGATATGCCTCGACACGGACACGGTCGCTAGCTGCGAGTAAGGATAGCTAGGTTAGTTACCGAGAAGGAGGTAACTAAGCTAATTATTGCTTAGTTTATTCATGATACAGACGATATTTGTCATTATTTAACATAAAAATAGTATTCTAGACGTAGTTTTAAAGCGATATAGTAGGTAATTTAATATGCAAGGTAACTAACCTATATGTTAAAGTGCCTATCCTTCATGGATTTTGTTGCCGTTAAAGTTGACGGAAGTGACGTCGAAAGAGGAATTTGTCTATATGAAAACCACTTTACAGATTCCTCTTTTGACGTCACTTCCGTCAACTTTAACGGCAAAAAAAATCCACGAAGATGAAATTTTCGCCTGAGGAGATATATTACAAATCTTCTCAGAATGTTCCAATTAGTATAAATATGTAAAGTCCCTGAGGATGACATAGGCACTTTAACCGCGCCACATCAAAGATAATTTATGCATGAATAAACTAAGGATGATTAGTCCCCAATCCTTTATAGTAGGGACTTTTAGCAAATACAACGGGAACGTCGTGATAGCGCCCTTCGTACAAAAGAAATTTACATCTGAAACTGACAAAGACAATGAACAATTTGAAGTCCCAAGCGTAATCCCTGCATGCATCTTCACGTATTCACGACGACCTTAACACATTGAACAGTGAAAGCTGTTGGGTGAATTTAACGTTAACCTATATAGCGGACAGCATCTTTTAGAGGCTCTAAAGCTTTTTGTAGGTCGAAACGTATACATGAAGCCTATGAAATTGCCTTGTCAGTGATGCATGATTTCTTTTAAATGTCGTAATTCAGATGGCTCACTTCGTTCTAGCTTTGTTTGAAAGGCGCGGTGTTTAATAATGGTTAACGTCAAACTCACTCGTAACACGCCAAACTCACCTGTAATACGTCGTTCTGCGTACACTAAGACGATTTCGTTGAGGTAACATGTACAACGAGGTCCGTCATTTTTTGTATTTTACATTGGGTCTACATTGTATGAAGAACGTCGTCACCGACGTTCCCGTTGTCTTTGCTAAAGGTGCCTATTGTCTATAGGAGGGGGTTAAGTGGAGACTTTCAGGTATTGTTTAAAGGGGCTATGTCGCCCTTTTCTTGCAATTCTTACAGAAAAAAAACGGGGGCCTTTACTTTCGGAATTCTACGGTAAAGTAGATTGGGTTTACGCTTTATTGCATACGACGCATTATTTTCAATTTTATAATGTATTTCAAATACAAACGCAATGTAATTGTGTCTTTTATGTTTGTCACCAGGCGTCCTCGAATATTTCCGGAGATTCCAGTGCGCTCTTGTTGGACGTGACGACGCGTCGATTTTTCTTGTCTGCCACGACAGATACAACATTAGACATGTTTGCGACAGAATTGAAACATAACTTGCAGCAGTCGGCTCGTGTCTATGTACCGTCTGTATCTTTGGAACTCTTCGACAAAAAGAACAGCATGGTGGATCTCGAAGAGAGGATAAAGTTGCGTGATTCTTCTCTGCCGGTTTCGTACCGTGGCTTGTCAAGGTAACGTCATCTTTCTACAATCCTGGACAAAAGTCCTTGGGACATCAAGTGAAAATCGTCAAACACGGCAGAGTGTCTCAACAATTTTGTCCACGATTGTCTGAAAATGACGAATTAGAAAACATTGCAAAATATCTACAGTTTGATAAAAGAGCCCCCGTCTCTGCTCCGCCTTACCCCCTCAATGGGGAAGGGATCACAGAGTCTCTGCCGAGAGCTCTCTATAGTCGACAAACAATCCGTTGCTCGTGCATGTGGGAGCGTGATTTTGGATTCTGCGCAGAATTGCCACGTCAAAATTGGTTTTTTTTGCTCGATTTTGTTTAATTCGCCATTTTCAGACAATCCTGGACAAAAGTCCTTGAGACACTATGCGGAAATCGTCAAAAACGGCAAAGTATCTCAACAATTTTGTCCACGATTGTAGGTCTATAGGAGAGGACAAAGATAGGGCAAATTGAGATAAGATAGGATTGGATACGATAGAGCAGAGCAGGATAGAATATGATAGAATAGGATGGGGTAGGATAGAATGGGATGGGGTGGGATAGAATGGAATGGGATAGTTTAGCGGTAGGAGGGGGTAGAATAGGATAGGGTAGGATAGAATAGGATACGGATAGGATAGCATATGGTATAGGATAAAATATAGTAGATAGAATATAGTAGAATAGGATAGGATTGGGTAAAATAGGATATGCAGGTAGGTAGACTAAAATGTACTAGGGTAGAGTAGAGTAATGTATAGGATAGGTAGGTTAGAGTAGGACAGGGTAGGATATTAACTTCTTATTAACCGAGAGTGCGAGAGTCATTACGGAGGAGTGCCAGACCGAGGTCCTGACAAGACAGACTGATCTCGTAGAGCGAGGTTCGTACATAAAAGACCGAGGTCTGATATTTCTCCGTAATGACCAAGCAGTCGAGGTTAATAAGAAGTTTATTACAGTGGAGCCTCGCTATAGTGCGCATCGTTATAACGCGTTATAATTTATAATTTATAACGTTATAATTTCCTCGTTTGTCATTTGACGACTTATACTGATGTTTACCTACAGTACTAAAGTTCACCACAGACCGCAAAATTCCACAAAATAGCGACAGAATTGATGTGTACTATGACGGTGAAACTGAAGTTTCTATTATGTTCATTGGAGACAATTTGATCTTGTCGGCTGACGATCGCTGATCATCCTGAATAATCGCAGTCATTACGGGATAAAACGGCAGTGCGATCATTGCAAAAACCATGCTCAAAAATCTTATTTCAATTCCATTTTGTTGAAGACTTGAGCGTACTTCAAGCTTCTTCAGTCGCAATTTGGATTGTTAGAATCGAACAGAAAGTGCTTCTAGCAGTACTCAATCTCACTCCCAGTACTCAGCCCACAATATTGCGCCAGAACTGAGTGGGAAGAGTACTGGGAACGAGATATTTGGCCGTACCTCACAATAACGCACTTCATTTATAACGCGGTCACCACTAAGGACCCCAACTACTGCGTTATAGCGAGGCTCCACTGTTTATTGCTTTTTGAAACAACATACCTTACATTACCTTACATGATACATACTTATAGCGTGACTTCGAGCGTGTGACATAGACTCATCGTTTTCAATGTTGTTGCTCTTTGTTGTTAACGCTTTCGGAATCCTAAAACTCACTTCCAGATTGCTCATCGTCCGACTTAGGTAATTTATTAATGAACTCACAAAATTTTTGCGGTTTTCTCTCGTCGTTCTTTTGTACACAAAATGGCTGGCAAAACCCGTAATCAACCGGTCGATTACGGAAAATAATCGACTGGCACGTGACGCGTCTCAGCCAATGAGAACACACGAGCATGATAAATCTTTCAGAAGAAAATATGACTTCAAAAGGTTTAGTTGACCTTTCAAATAGAGATTCTAAAAACCTCTAGTGCATGTAAGCTGCCTATGTCAGTGTTTATCAGCCACTACTATCGCTACCGTTATTAACTTTTCCGTTTCTTTAAATTTTCTTGTAGTCGTGAATTGAAGCTTCCCATCATGCACCAGTGGTCCGCTGATGAAGTATGCGAACGCTGGATGATCTCCATTGATATCTTTTCCAGACTGTTTCTCGCCGAGGGTCCTGGAGGAGAGCGTGATAGTTTCTTGGCTACCAGGGCCGGCACGGCTGGACGTATAGCAAGGTACACCAATAGGCTCATATTGTTTTTCCGCTGAGGGCATTTTTCTGTTCTCTGTTTGTTCATAGTTAATCAGAACATATACATGGTTTGGAAACTCGCCCAAAGTGATTGTTCTATGTTTTTGTTCAAGTTTATGGAAATTTGTGCAATTTCACGGTATTGTATTTTCTGTATAATGAAGCAGTCATCCAATAGCAACGCTCGGGTTTAATTAGTGAGTTCCTTCATCGTCACGTGTTGTGGTGCTTCATCGTCACGTGTCCATAGAATTTACTTCCATATAAGGAACTCCATAGTCAGTTCAACAATGACCATGCTTCATGTTGAAAGACAATAGAGCTTCCAAACCATGTATATGTTCTATTAACTATGATTTGTTAAGGGGGGGGGGGGGGGGCTCAAGGTTGTCATTAATTTTGAAAGTAGCAAGCACGTTGGAACGGGCAGGCATCTGTACTCTATTGTGATGACACCTTCCTCCTCCCTCCAATTTTTTGAATATTTTGTTTCTGAAATTACCAATATATATATATATTTTCAAAAAGTCATGCTAAATTTCAATATCTCAAGAACGAAGTGAGATGTGAAAAAGTTCTAAACGCTCATCTTTTTAATTGCAAGAATACTGGAAAAGAAGAGCGTTTCTTTCGTAGGCACTGTAAAGGGTGCGCTTCACTGATCTCTATATAACTGGAGTGCTCACCCAGCTCCGAAAATGAAGCCAGCGGAGATGACGAATTTGGAGTACTGTACGAAGATGACCGCCACGGAAAATTGTATGTTTTCGTAGCACGAAAAGAAACGAAAAAGCCACATTAAAAATATTTCTGCCATTGGTATCAAACAAAGAACACTGTAAAAGGTTTAGAAGCTTAGTTTTTGCATTTGTTGGTATTATTAAGCAGTGAAACGTGTTATTTTGTGTAGTTTTTTACTCTGCTCGTTATTCCATAAACTTGCCTGTATCACAAAACTCGTAAAAACCAACAAAATCAGTCAATAACTTCATTATAAAACTATCTATATACCTTTGGTATTAAACCATAAGTCTTTACAAAGCCTTGAAGTATGTAGTTGACAATTACGGACTGTATTTGCTTGTATTTCCCTTCTGTTTTTCGGTAGTAACAGTAAATTTTCATGTGAGAATTGTTTTACGGCTTTTCCAACTCCCTCGGTAAATTCTTACTACTCTATAAGCCTGCAAGGTACACTGGACCTGGAGTACCGTTATGGCCGCCAGTGGCTTCAAAATGTTTACCAATCCAGTTGTATAGAGCGTTTTCATCTGACGTCACGGCGGCCATATTGGTGTACCAAAACAATGAAATGGCGGCCATATTGGTGTACGGTATGGGAATTAGCTCTTTCTTATTCAAATATTTCGTATTGTTTCACCACCCCAATGGGGCTACCGATCACGTGAGTGAAAACGCTCTATATACAGTGTGTATCAAAAAAATTCGAACCCTTAGAAAATGAATTAGCATTCTTTTCAGACAACCTATTGTAGTAGTTTGAAAGCCCTAAGCACTTCGCTGAACCCACAGATGCGTAAAACACACGGTCTTGTACACCTGGGAAATTAAGATAAAAGCTTTTTCGCTTCGTTTAACTTATGTGCTGATTAATTTATAACGCAGCGCTTTTAGGGCTTTCAAACTACTACAATAGGTTGTTCGAAAAGAATGCTAATTCATTTTCTAAGGGTTCGAATTTTTTTTATACACACTGTAGAGATCAGTGGTGCGTTTACTAATGTCCGGTGTGTTTGTAGGTTTCGTCGCGCTCTATCCCATCTTCGAGACAGCATTAACACTGACCAGCAGCAAGGTATCTTTGGTGCGTACGGATTCAGTGGTCGGATGGGTACAGTGCTTTCTCTAAATGTTCGTCGATCTCATTTACTGGAAGATATGTTGAAGTTCCTTGGCGAGGTATATATACACTACACAATGCACCACATTTGGCCAAGCAGTTAAATCAGTTTTTCTGTTCAGAAGTTTAGGTAATAGATAAAGCATGAGCAGCGACCTGTATCTGATTTACAAGGCGAGCTGCAAGCGAGCCGTAGTAAATGAGATACAGATCGGCTGCAAATGCTTTATCGTACTTATGAAATGGACGCATCTAAATAGCCATGTTTTCAAACTATTTTTCAAGTTGGAGTGATTTTAGCTAAGTAAATTGAGGAAAAAATTTATGTAAATCAGGACGAATCTGTATGCGATTTACAGATATTGATGATTTATTTATTTATTTATTTATTTATTTAATTAATGTATTCGTCACAAAAACGCTTACAAGTTATATATATATTAATACCATGATCGCCTCGGATTATTTTGTTCTCCGAGGGAATGTAAACCTCGTATTTCCCTCATCGCTCATGCAAGAGGGAAATTTATCCTTTCTCTTCTAATTTTCCCGTGCATGTTGATGAGGGAAAATTAGAAGACAAAGAAATCCTTTGTCTTCTTCTAATTTTCCCGTGCATGTTGATGAGGGAAAATTAGAAGACAAAGAAATCTTTTGTCTTCTTCTAAATTTCCCGCTTGCATATATTTTCCCTCATCAACATGCACGGGAAAATTAGATGCAACCTCTCTGATCAACCGTGTAAATTTCCTGTCGGTAAGATTCTCAAAGTTTTCCTCGGCGATCATAATATTACAAACTAATAACATGACTTTTCGGGAAATTAGCGATTAAATTTCCCCTTTGCCTCGGGAAGATTTGTAAAAGTCCTCGCGCCTGCGGCCCTCGGACTTTCACAAATCTTCCCTATGCGGCGGGGAAATTTAATCGCTAATTTCCCTCAAGTCATGTTATTACTTATAAATATACAATTACATACACGAATACTAATACAATTGTGACAGGAGAAGGGAACAAAGGAACAGGACTTACTTCCCAATTGAGACCTGACCCCTAACCGTAAAGACGATGTAGACAATCTAAAGACACAGCACATGCGAGTAACATAAATAACTATATATACAATAAAACTATTTTAAAATTATTAAGTGCAGCCAGGAGAGCTGTACAGGGGTAGTGCCAAGAATTCCCCAACACAGAGGCTAAGGTCCCCGACAGGGGGGCTAGTAGGGGAGTCCGGGACATTCTCCCCCGGAAAATTTTCAAAATTTGAACGTCTAGAATAGCTTTTCCCATCTTTTCAGCGTGAAATTATCGCAATAACCGACAAGCTACAGCATTTATTTTCAAGGTGTCAATAAAGAAAAATCTGTTGAACAACCTAGTGTGGTCATTAACCTTTGCCATTTTCGTCCAATATTGCAGACAGAAAATGGAATTTTGTTTGTTGTAATTATTTCGGTTGGCTTCTTCATGCAGAATATATACCGTATCCTGTGTTTCTAAAGGAGTTTCATTTCACTATTATTAAAGCATTAATTACTGACGTGGTCTGGCTTAATCTGTTAAACGTTCTTTGCCAATTGTTAAAAATACAATTTTTCTTCCGGATCATTCCTCACAAATCTGTAAATTTTCTCCGATGAGGGGGCTAGGGTTTTGCCCCCCTCTGGCACCACCCCTGGGGCTGTAAGTAGATAAAATTAAAGAGAGCAGTCAAGCTTTGTATCGATGCTTTTTCATATATAATTACAGTTTTCTGATTAACTTTTGAAGGAAAACCCAACATCTATAGACCTTATTCAAAAATGGCCGACGAAAATTCTCTTATATACATGTAAATTTGCTCTTAGTGCATGTGGTATGGGGCATGTTGTAAGTTCTTTGCATCTTTTTACTTTTGGAGTTGGACAAAAAGTTGAACAGCTTTGCCTTTTGATCAAGGTGTTCTTGCACATTGTTGGTAGATTTCGAAATAGACTGACTGACTTTGTAGTTTAACAGTGATCAGATGTGGCTGACAACTGTCTTGAAAGTAAATTTGTTCACCAATGTGAAGTATGCACCACATTCAGTCTTCGATCTGATCTTCCTCGACCAACTCCCACATTTGCTAGCGCGGTATAGAGCTTCTGCGGAGGCCGAGAGGCCTTCGATTCAGCCTTCGATTTTGTGATTGCTGCAATAACACTACTATCAGTATCTTTTACCCAAGCACCTCCGCACTTTGCCAGTAGCCCAAGTGAACGCCTGATCCAGGCGTCTTGTTAATTTATTGTTATTTGAATTGTCGAGTCATGCATGACCTTAGAGCTCAACTTGGAGAATTTCTCACAGCAAAATAGTTAAAAGAAAAACTTCATAACAATTGTTCTTTTCGTTGCAGATGTCTTCCTTTCACTACACGAATTTTCGTGTGAAATTCGAAGGCGAAGAGGGGTCTGGGCCTGGTGTAAATCGTGGCTTCTTTGCTGCTGTTGCTAATGCTTTAAAAGCTGATGACAAGGTAGGAATTTATGTACTACCATTTGCGTTCAAGCGTTTAGCGAAAAACTAGTTGTTTTTGAGTTTTGAAACAAACGTTGGGGGGGGGTTGACAAAAATGCATATAAAGCAGGCGAGGGTTGTTGCGTTTATGCATGTATTTCTAGTAGTTTAGTTGTAATATGTAAAAGCTTTCTTCTTTGTTTCATTCTCATTTTTAGCAACCAACCGGCGCGGCTTCCTTATTGTACGAGCCTGGTAAGCTACCAGAGCAAAGCGGTTACTTTTCGCCGCGTCCTTCTTGTCGAAATGACTTGTTAAAACAGGAGCCTGAGTTACTGGTGAGTTGTGGATATAGTAGTGTGTGGTGCCGTGTAGTGCCGTGTGGTGTGGTGCCGTGTCATACCGTGTAGTGCCGTGTCATACCATGTGGTGCCGTGTCGCTTTCCGTTGTCGTTGCATGTCGCTTACATTAATGTTTTAGTTTTTTAGTAGTGTTTAAGACACTATTGATAATACAAATATAGCCAAGCGAAAAGCTGAGGGACTGCCCAGTTTTAAGCAACAAAATATACTAGCGTTTTGAGTGGAGCCTTTTTCTAGAGTAAAACCTGGTTTTGCTCTGATGAAGCGCTCCGATTAAAACGTCAATATTATATCGTTCCTAAGAACCTCGGTCGTTTATTACCTTTTCGCTTTGCTCTATCAAATATACTATATACTGCCTACACAGCACTCTAGTTTTTGATCCAATAAGCCGTGTATTGAGAGCACTGTCAAAATAGGTCATTTGCGTGACCTTCCTCCATATTTTTGCTTTGTTTTACTTTACCTTTCGCTAATTTTTAGTGTGTTGTGTTGTGTCGTGTCGTGTTGTGTCGTGGTGTGTTGTGTTGTGTTGTGTCGTGTCGTGTCGTGTCGTGTTGTGTTGTGTTGTGTCGTGTTGTGTTGTGTTGAGTTGTGTTGAGTCGTGTCGTGTTGTGTTGTGTTGTGTTGTGTTGTGTTGTGTTGTGTTGTGTCGTGTCGTGTTGAGTCGTGTCATGTTGTGTTGTGTTGTGTTGTGTTGTGTTGTGTTGAGTCGTGTTGTGTTGTGTTGCATTGTGTTGTGTTGTGTTGTGGCGTGTGGTGCCCTGTCGTGTTGTTTTGCGTCGCGTTGTGAGGTGTTCTGTTTGTGCTGCGTTGCGTTGTGAGGCCTTATGTCGTTTAATCTTTTATCTTTATAGAAACGACGCCAGACCATGTTTAAGTCTATTGGAAGATTCCTTGGTTTGTGTTTATGGTTTAGCAACACCATTCCACTTAATCTAACCAGGACAGTGATCAAGTACATTCTGGGAAGGTACGAGACTGAAGTTTGACCAATTATATATAAGCGTAGTAATTAATTTGTCAACGGTCTTTCATAAACATTCTCTACCATATAATTTCAACTCGACGTTGAAAAATAGAAGCCTGGGAACCAGCTTGACGTCAACAGCGTGAACGCGTTAGTGAAACCTGTTTCTAAGCAACACCGCTGCCAAACGTTTGCGCATGCGTACCCACTGGAAGAAATGTGGGAAATAGGTATGGCAACAACAACCGGACAGTGAAAAATAATGAAGACTTGGCTCAGGATATTTAAAGATATTAATTACAAAATTTCCCGGGGCGTACAAAACCTTAAAATTTCAAAACGTACGGCAGTCTCGTCGAATTACAGAATAACGATACTACCAAGGATTTAGCCAGAATTAAAAATCTACCCGTTCAAAATGAAGCGAAGCACTAGGGGGGGGGGGGGGGGGGGGGGATTTGAATTTGTTTTGAAATCTGGTCTTCCGAATACGTAATTTTGAGAATTTTGAAAATCAAAACTACTCTAAATTTGAAAGTCTAGAAAACAGCAGCAAAATATATCGTTTTCTATTTTTGCTATGTCAAGTCCTCAGTTTGGGAATTCTGGAGTCTTGTCAATATTGTTTTGCCAGTCCACTTTAAAAAACACCAGTCCAAATGACGGGTGGACGGGCCTCTGGCTGAGCCTATGGATACTACCATTGCGTTCAAGCGTTAAGCGTGCAGCAAATAACTTGTTGTTTCCGAGTTTTCCCGTTCACACTATACCGGATAGCTTTTGTTCCGGCACGAAAACCTATCCGGTATAGACGATACAACCAATCACCACGCTCTATTCTATTAATTTACTTCCGAAACGGTTTCGAACTCCGTTCACACTGGAGCTGGAACGGCACAAAAAGCTATCCGATACAAGATGTACCTCTTTCGAGATCGCAGCGGCGCTCCGACACAGAAATTGTGCCGGAACAGGCGTTTTGTGTGTGAACAGAAGGCCTATCCGGTATGGTTTTCGTGCCGGCACAAAAGCTATCCGGTATAGTGTGAATGGGGCCTTCGGGCTATTTACATGGGAGGCGGGACGGGACGTTTGCCGGGATCTCACCATGCATGTATCTCTCTCTTATTTATCCCGTTCCGTTTTAATATGGAAAGATGTTTGCCAGGACGTTTTTCATCCCGTCCCGGCAATCCAAGACAATTTTTCTCATGTAAACACTCCGTCCCGCTTTGCCGGGACGATATTATGCTGACTTTGCAAGATTTGTCATGTGATGCAAAAACAAAAATGGTTTCCACAGAGAAGAGGAGTGCCTATAGTAGTCCGTCTACTCCGAACGTTTTCTCAAGAAGTAATCCACTGTAGAAGTTATAAAATATATTGGCAGAAATATAATTCACCTTGCTACAACATATATGTACAGTTTATCCGAACAAATAGCTTAGTTTCCCTAAAAAAAGCGAAATACCGAACATGTCCAAATCATAATAGCGGCGGCTATTATGAATTTTTTTTCCGTATGTATTATAATCTGTCTTCTCCGAATGTTTTCTCGAGAAGTAAACCACTGTAGTAGCTTCTAATATACTGGAAAAAAGATAATTCATATGGCTACAACATACCTACAGTTTACCCGACCAAATAGCTTAGTTTTCTTAAAAAAAGCGAAATACCGAACATGTCCAAATCATAAATAGCGGCCGCTATTTTGAAATTCTTTTTCGTATGTATTATAATCTGTCTTCTCCGAATGTTTTCTCGAGAAGTAAACCACTGTAGTAGCTTCAAATATACTGGAAAAAAGATAATTCATATGGCTACAACATACCTACAGTTTATCCGACCAAATAGCTTAGTTTTCGTAAAAAAAGCGAAATACCGAACATGTCCAACACGAACTAGAGATGCTTGTTGAACGTCCTGGGTGTTCCAGGGTGAAATCGTCCCGGTAGAAACATTCTCATGTAAACCCGGGATGAAAAACGTCCCGTCCCGGCAAACGTCCCGTCCCGCCTCCCATGTAAACAGCCCCTTAGAGGGGAATATTAATCTATTGTTTTGCCGGGGTTATTGGATATATTCCCCGAAAAGAACAAAGGAAACCGAGGCATGTGAAAATTAACAACGAAAAGTTACACCCCCTACTCGTAATTGATTTGATCTGTCAAACGTGTAGTTGTCATTGGACAACCTTTGTTTGAATACCCGAAAACAACTAGTCATTCGCTTCACGTATAACGCTTGAACGCAAATGGTTCTTTTTTGCTCAGAAGCTCACGCAGACGCAAAAGGTTTAGCAGCGCTTCTTACCTGGCCCAGGACCCCTGACGTTTTTTGTTTTATTTTTAAAGCGAAATTGTTTGGCAAGACTTGGCATTTTTCAATGCTGATTTGTTCGATGGTCTTTCTCGAATGATTGTTGACTCAATGGACGAAACGATATCAGAAGAGACCTTCCAGTCGACGTACTGCTGTCATTTCGAGGTTCGTAGAAATATTATAATGTGCATTGAGGACACAACGCCACTAACTAAACTAAACTGAACTAACCTTATTTATACTGGATAACTCTATCAGTTTATCTAAACTGTTATCCTCAGAGGTCCAGTAAGGGCCCACCCTCATTGGTCCAGTGTTACTACAGGAGGAAACCGGAGTACCCGGAGGAAACCTGTGGTGTTTGGTAGAGTCAAACTGGAAGCACTCTTCTCACATGCGGCCAAGGTGAATTTTTTTTTAATCAGATAACTGCACCGTGCAGGAATCGAACCCGGCTCGCAGAGATGAAAGGCACGTGTCGTGCACTAACCACTGTGCCACCAACACCCTAACCACTGTGCTACCAACACCCTTTACATGAAGAGGATTGAGTGTTCAAGTCAGATCTCGCATGTTGTTTCTCCTTGTTGTGTTTACATGAAGAAGATTGAGAGTTTTCGATCTGATCGAAACGAATGGCTGAAGTCAATCCACGCAGTGGAGTGGATTGACTTGAGATTCAAGCAAGGATCGACTTGAATGTCTCTAATCTGATTCATATAAACACTTGCGTTTAAACATCTTTTACAGGTGTCGATCGCTGGAGAAACAGTCGAACTCGTCGCTAATGGAAGTCACATTCCTGTGACGAAAAGTCGAACATTTGAGTATGCCAGGTAGTGTAACATCATTTGTTGTAGTTACCCATGTTTCTTCCCTTCTTCATTTATTCATTTTGTCATTCTGCTTTTTTCTTTTTTTCTTCCCGCCCCTGTTGTTTGTTTGTTTGTTTGTTTTGTTTGTTTGTCTGTTTGTTCGTTCGTTTGTTTGTTTGTTTGTTTTGTTTGTCCGTTCGTTTGTTTGCTTGTTTGTTTGTTTGTTTGTTTGTTTGTTTGTTTGTTTGTTTGTTTGTCTGTCTGTCTGTCTATTTGTTTGACTGTCTGTTTGTTTGTTTGTTTGTTTGTTTGTTTGTTTGTCTGTTTGTTTGTTTGTTTGTTTGTTTGTTTGTTTGTTTGTTTGTTTGTCTGTTTGTCTGTCTGTCTGTCTGTCTGTCTGTCTGTTTGTTTGTTTGTTTGTTTGTTTGTTTGTTTGTTTGTTTGTTTGTTCGTTTGTTCGTTTGTTCGTTTGTTCGTTCGTTCGTTCGTTCGTTCGTTCGTTCGTTCGTTCGTTCGTTCGTTCGTTCGTTTGTTCGTTTGTTCGTTCGTTTGTTCGTTTGTTCGTTTGTTTGTTTGTTTGTTTGTTTGTTTTTTTTTTTGTTTGTTTGTTTGTTTGTTTGTTTGTCTATTTATTTGTTTGTTTTGTTTGTTTGTCTGTTTGTTCGTTCGTTTGTTTGTTTGTTTGTCCGTTTGTTTGCTTGTTTGTTTGTTTGTTTGTCTGTCGTCTGTCTGTCTGTCTATCTATTTGTTTGACTGACTGTCTGTTTGTTTGTTTGTTTGTTTGTTTGTCTGTTTGTTTGTCTGTTTGTTTGTTTGTTTGTTTGTTTGTTTGTTTGTTTGTTTGTCTGTTTGTCTGTTTGTCTGTTTGTTTGTTTGTTTGTTTGTTTGTTTGTTTGTTTGTTTGTTGTTTGTTTGTTTGTTTGTTTGTTTGTTCATTTGTTCGTTTGTTCGTTTGTTCGTTCGTTCGTTCGTTTGTTCGTTCGTTCGTTCGTTCGTTCGTTCGTTCGTTCGTTCGTTCGTTCGTTTGTTCGTTAGTTCGTTTGTTCGTTCGTTTGTTTGTTTGTTTGTTTGTTTGTTTGTTTGTTTGTTTGTTTGTTTGTCTGTCTGTTTGTTTGTTTGTCTGTTTGTTTGTTTGTTTGTTTGTTTGTTTGTCTATTTATTTGTTTGTTTGTTTGTTTGTCTGTCTGTCTGTCTGTCTGTCTGTCTGTCTGTCTGTCTGTCTATTTGTTTGACTGTCTGTTTGTTTGTTTGTTTGTCTGTCTGTTTATTTGTCTGCCTGTTTGTCTATTTTTTTTTCCTATTTGTCTTCCTGCTTTCTTTCATTCACTGCTCTTCTCTCTTTCTTTGTCTCTTCTTCAACATGCTTCATTTACGGTGGAGCACGGGTGGCATGTCCTGTTAGGGCGCTGCCTTTCACCACTGTAGTCCAAAGTTAAGCCCAGTTGGACGGCGTTAGTACTGGCATGGGGATGACCGTCTGGGAATAACCCCGTTCTCGAGCTTGAGACTCTTGTGAGTAGAGTTTAGTTGGTCTCTCCTGTGCTCCGAGGGTTTTTCGCCGGGTTCTCCGGTTTTCCTCTCTCCGCAAAACCAACACATAGGCTGTTCTCCGTCTTCCATTTCATTTTTCCTTATCTATCTTCTTTTTTTTCTTTTTTTGTATCTTTAATTTGTTTGTATTTAATTGTCTTGATTTAACAATTTTAAAAAACAACAACAACAACAACAACAACAACAACAACAACAACAACAACAACAACAACAACAAGACGCCTGGTCAGGCGTTGACTCAGGCTACTGCAAACTCACAGCTGCGATCACATCGCATGCAGTGCTAAAATCTATAAAAGTCTAAACGTCATTGGTCACAGAAAATAGTCAAAACACAATCTAATTGTCCGATAGAAAACACAATTTGCAATACACAAAACACAATTGCCTGTATTTAAGGTATTTCCGCACAGCGTTCATATGTCGAGTCCCTTCGGGTGTTAAATATCAACACAGCACGATCAAGTTTAATCAGGGATTGTAAGCGTATATAAGATCAAGATACCTGCCAGCGACATTACTGAACAATAACTATGTCTGTGAACACACTGAACACGTCCAAGAAAGAACACTTGACTTCAAACAACTTGATCAGACATCGGGATTCAGGAAAGCGAAGAAAGAAAGCGTGACGATTTAATAGCATTTAGCGCGCATCATCAGCCGCTCAAGGCCTGAAGGGATGACGTAATGATTGCCATTTCGAAACACAGGTAGCCCGAGTAAAAACAATCTCAGGGCTAACCTTATACCAGGGTTTTGCTCCAGCGAGTTAGAAGCTCCAAGAGAAGCCCCTGGGTACGAGGTTGTGTCATGGCTCGATTGAGTCACCATGATAATTACGGTATTTAATTGTTATTTTTTCGCAGACTTTATGCGCAAAAAGTGATGGTGGACTGTGTACAAGAAGAGTTGTCTGCCATGAAAGAAGGCGTCCATGAAATCATTCCGTCTGAGTTGCTTGAACCTCTTACAACCGAAGTACGAGTTATTCTCTTTGCATTTATTTGTTTGTATACACAGACAGACAGACAAACAAACAAACAAACAAACAAACAAACAAACAATAAACAAACAAACGAACGAACGAACGAACGAACAAAAAACTACTAGAAGTAAGCAAGCCAGCAAGCCAGCAAGCAAGCCAGCAAGCAAGCAAGCCAGCAAGCAAGCAAGCAAGCAAGCAAGCAAGCAAGCAAGCAAGCAAGCAAGCAAGCAAGCAACGATTTCATATTATTAGTCACTAGCGTCAGAAGAGCGACTGAGATCCAGTCAATAACCGCTGGGTAAATCACCTGTGCATCTGAGTACGAGTGTTCAAAACAAAATGTCATCATGCAAAGGGGGGGAGCGACCGCTCCCACCGCTCCCCCTCGGGCTACGTCCCTGATATGGTTAAGCTTTGGTCTAGCCTCCCTCGCAGCCGTGTCCAGTTTGCGATCCCCCTCCACCTACC
The DNA here is from genome assembly GCA_035771165.1 of Paragorgia papillata. Classification (NCBI taxonomy): domain Eukaryota; kingdom Metazoa; phylum Cnidaria; class Anthozoa; order Scleralcyonacea; family Coralliidae; genus Paragorgia; species Paragorgia papillata. The sequence goes on along the minus strand of JAWNZC010000336.1, from coordinate 1,550,699 downwards.
AAGCAGGCAGGCAGGCAAACAAACAAACAAACAAACAAACAAACAAACAAACAAACAAAAACTACTACAAGCAAACAAACAAACAAACAAACAAACAAACAAACAAACAAACAAACAAACAAAAACTACTACAAGCAAACAAACAAACAAACAAACAAACAAACAAACAAACAAACAAACAAACAAACAAAAACTACTACAAGCAAACAAACAAACAAACAAACAAACAAACAAACAAACAAACAAACAAACAAACAAACAAAAACTACTAGACGCAAACAAACAAACAAACAAACAAGCAAACAAACAAACAAACAAACAAACAAACAAACAAAAACTACTAGAAGCAAACAAACAAACAAACAAACAAACAAACAAACAAACAAACAAACAAACAAACAAACAAACGACAGTTTCGTTTCGGGCGGAACTCTGTACAGTAAAAACCCGCATATAAGAACCTAGTGATTAAGAACTTGTAGGCTAAAAGTTTGGCATTTAAACCTCCATTATAAGAACCTGTTGAGCCTGAAAATTAACACAGGTTCTTATTTGGAAAATCAGGGGAAATAGCAAAAACATTACTACTATACGACAACCAGACTGCAGAATCTCTTGTAATTTCAATATAAAAATGTGATATACTGTACACAAATAATTGTCTCTGTACTGATTATAGATCTAGTTTATGTGAGTACAGCAGACTCCCTTTAATAACAGTAACAGTTATCAACCAGTGTAGAGTACAGGTACTGTAGTTCCAGTGTTGACTGACAAGTGTTTTATTTAAAGCGTGTTGGCAATGAAAATTAAGTTTGTCTCATTTGAAAGAACTCGCCAAATGGTATAAGAAGACCTTTTGTAATTTTTCTGTATCTTTCTTGTGTTTTGAAATATTTCGACCAAAGACAGCGTGCTGTCCGCCATCTTGTTGTAATATTGGGTCTAATTAACTAGGAAATTGGTGACGTTGCAAGCAGGGTAAACCTGATGAAACTACTCCGTGGGTGACCAAATTTCCACGGAAGGCTTTTTAAATGTTGTGGGTCAATTTAAAATGGAAATACGCAACAAAAAGGTTGGCAAGATAAAAATTTCACTTTACCCTGCTTATGTCGTCACATGCATAATTTTGCATATCGAAAATAATTCCAAGATGGCGGACAGCACGCTGAGTTTGGTCGAAATATTTCCAAACCCAAGACAGATACGGAAAAATTGTAAAAGATCTTCTTATACCATTTGACGAGTTATTTCAAATGAGGTAAACTTAATTTTTATTGCCAATACCCTTTAAGAACCTAAATAGTCCAAATTCTCACTAGTCATCAAATATATAAGAACCTTTTTAGGCGAACTTAGAAAAACCTTGGTTCTTATACGCGGGTTTTTACTGTACCACCTTTGTACTTTACTCTATCCAAGACACTGCCTACGCACAATTATACTACTTTTTAACCAGAGTTGGAAAAAAGCTGCGGGTATGCGGGTACCACCTGGAGGAAGGTTTACTTTAGTGAGGAAGGTTTACTTTAGTGAGGAAGGTTTAAAGTGAAAACACGTGAAACAACACTAATCTGAGAAAGTTACAATTGATCAAGCAAGGTGTCGAGAATAAATGCAATTTGCAGCAAAACATTGGCTAACCAACAATTATGCAGCACTGGCAGTGGCAGCAGTTACATGTGTGACTGTGAGACATGTACGCTGATGTCTGCTGTGATGTCTGTATCTTCGCAGCAGTCGATGGTAGTTGGCAGGCTATCAGTCAGCAACGGTCAGTTATTAGTAGCTATTGTAGTATGGCAAAGCTTATCTAGGAAAACCTAGAAAACCAAGGTACTGCAAAAGTCACGCAGCATTTATGAACGTTGCAAAACACAAAATTCTCGCTATATATTTTGAGGAAGGTTATCTAAACTTAAAAACCCATCCGGAGGAAGGTTGAATACTTTTTCCAACTCTGTTTTTGACACTGAAGAAATTTCGCACTAAGAATGCAATGAGTCATTTCTTTGATCACTTGGGATGATACTCTGCAGTTTTGCCTCTCTGTAACTCAGACTCTTTCTAAGCTGCTCAGCGTGCAACTCTCATCTACTCTTGTCTTCGTTTTAATCTCTTGATTTATTTTCGCAGGACTTTCAGTTGCTCATTTCTGGAGGGACATTAGACATTGATATCAACCGCCTTAAATCCATTACGTCGTTTGTCAACAGCAATGGCTGTTCAACCGACATCTTGGACCGTTTTAAAAAGTAAGTTAATGATATTTAGTGTATAAATTAACAGGTTTCTATCACAAATTCTTGAATTTCATTGGCTATCGCAGTAGTTACTATATCCGCTGATAGAAACCTCTGGCGATAAGCCAATGAAAAGCCTTCAAAATTGACCAATCACAAATTGCGTAGTATGTCATGAGCAATGATCAGTAGAACCAGCGGTTGTTCCGTTAAGCAACAATGGCGCCGAAATTATAACGGAGTGGGCAAATGACAGAAGAAATTGAACATTTAGGCGAAGCAATAAGTTCTACAGAAAACAAAAACGGCTACAAAATAGTTGGAATGGAAATTATTAATGGTAAGATCGTTAAATTGTTTATCTGTGTTCGTTTAAAACGAAGTAACTGCAAACAGAACACATTTCAGTATTACGCTTGCTATTAACAAGATTTCGTGATGTAAACCTACAAGCTAAAATTAATCCAGTTAGACAGACTAGTTCCTAGTCCTCTTTTCTCTCGAACGTATTTTGGTGACGTCACAGAATAGGGATCGAGCGAGAGGACTAGCGGAAAATGTTCATCTTTATCTATCATGAATCCTGCTGGAGCTCGGATTCTTTAATCTTTATGAACGAGGGCACTTAAACAAACTTCTTCTTGACTAGCAGACAGCAAACGAGTAGGTTTCTTTGTTTTACATTACGTTAAAAGGTTGTTACATACGAGGATTTATAAAGTAGTGTTCGGCGTAGGAAGTGATTGTGTTGAAACACAATCTATTTTAACGTTTCGGCAGTAGACCAACCTTGCTATATGATGTTATAAAGAATTGTGCAGACCGACGTGAGTGTTATCTGCCTTGGTTTTCCGCCAAACGGCGGTTTGGTGCCTGTATAATTTGGGGCCAGTTTTTGGGCCAGATTTGGGGCCAAGCAAAACATTTTATTCCAGGCCTCTCATAATTTCGGTCTGCCGCTCGACGTTAAAAAGAGAGGCCTGGGAACCAGGCTGCGAGTTAGATCGGATTGTCTATGTATAAAACATTTGCCGTTTTTTTGTCCGATTCGACTGATACTCCGCTTTGTGTAAAAGGACTCTAAGATTAATTCAGTTCTTTCCTGTTTCCAGATGGTTCTGGTCAATTGTAATTAAGATGACACCAATACAACGTCAGCAACTTCTTTACTTTGCTACGGGGAGTGCCATGTTGCCCACTATGCCGGAGAGAAAAGAAAATGATCAAGGTAAGATTGGAGTTGTAACCGTTAAAGTGTTTATGCAACGAAATTTCACCCCAACTTTTTATGATTGCATTTAAAAGAACACTTAAAATGACAAAGTAACAGCTTTTGCAGAATTTAGTTTCCTTGCTTCATTCTTGAGATATTCAGGTTTGTTTGATATGCAAATGTCATACTTGTGACATCACACTGCATAATGACTTTTTAGAAAAGTATGATTTTCTTCAAGAGTACTTATCGAAAGTACTTAAAACTTTGCACTTACATGTATGTACCCATAACTGGTTACTAAACGTGCGTAGTTGTGTGTAAAATATTTGTACCATCCTAAAATTGATGCTCATTCAAAAAAGTAATTATGCAGTGCGATGTTACAAGTATGACATTTGCATATCAAACAAACCTGAATATCTCAAGAATGAAGCAAGGAAACGAAATTCTACAAAAGATGTTACTTTGTCATTCTAAGTGTTTTTTTAAATACAATCGTAAAAAGCTGGGGTGAAATTCCGTTGCGTAAACACGTTGTATAGGTAATAGCATGGTTTCGAGTGCAATTTGGGAAAAAAACATGCACGAGTGAGTTTTTCAAAGACTATCAAAATTGCACGAGTCCGAAGGACGAGTGCTATTTGAGGTCTTTGAAAAACTCACGAGTGCGTGTTTTTCCAAATTGCACAAGAAATCATGCTATTACTTATTAATAATATACATGAAAAAAAATTTAACATGAAGAGAATCTTTCCAATCAAAATGCTTTGAGCAAATAACATACATGAAAAAATTTAACAGGAAGAGCTTCTTTTAGGATACAGGCGTTAGAATGCAAAAGTACCTAAGATTTTGTGTGTGTATATTTCTTTGAATATACGCACAACGATCACTGCGTTAAACTCACTGATCTGAATCTGATTCGTCTCCAGGCTTTGTTGGGGATCTATTTGCAGAGCATTACATGTTCGCTTCATACGGAGCTGAGCTTATATGTATTGAAAGGATTTCTTGAATTTTGGTTATAGATGACATCAACATTACAATTGACATTATCAGAGGTAACCCGAAGGCCTTACCTATGGCCAGTACGTGTGGACAGCGAATGAGTGTGCCGCTCTATCCGTCTCGTCGCATTCTGAAGCGTAAGCTATTGCAAGCGATACAATGCCAAACGTACGGCTTGGGATGAAGCGAAGGATGAAATTGTTGTGTGTCGTAGCAACCACCAGCCATGACCAAACTGGCCAAATAACTGAGGCCAGAATAGCTAATACATGATGACGGCGATATGGGTACTTTCTCTCATGGTAGCGACCGCTGACATTATTCTGCCCAATATGTTTACTTGACTGTGCGCTCAGCCGCGCCCGCAGACCACTCAACCCAGTTGTAGATTGATTTATGAGAATAAGGTCAGCGGTTACGTCTATGAGGCCGGAATCCATACACCACCGTATTGGATCGGCCCCTCGCCGTCAGTCGGAGGGATAGGGCACCTGCATTTCAGTTAATTATACGGGTCAGTGGGTAGAGCATATGACGCATCGCGCCCTTAGACGTTCTGCTACAATCTAGGGTTTGTATATCATGTAGCCAGCCTCCTTATATTTTTTCGTATTGCGATATTCTTTCGTGCATTCAACCTAGCTTAAAGGTACCGCGATGGGCAAATATTGTGGACAATAATGCTGGAATTAAACTAGAATTGAAATTATGTGAATAGAGAATTTCAGCAGACTTTTTCTTTTGAAGTTTCATAATAGATATTTTGTAAAATAAAGCGAATCGTTTTTAATGTCTCAACTGACGTTACTACTATTACCACAATTCCATTCTGTGCCGTAAGTGCAAATGGGAAAATTTGATTACGAGTGCCGGTGTCACAGCGGATTTGGACCCAAATCTACTAGTAAATATGGACCCCCTTTGGCGGATTTGAACCCCACTTTTTAAACATTTTTTATACCCAAAACAATCCAGAAAACGATGAATATGTTACATTCATTAATTTTCATATCCAAAGGCAGTTATAAACCTCACATAGTCGAGCTTATTGTGTTGCAATAGCGAATAAAAAACATTGTTGGGCGACATTTTCATTGTTCGAAAATTTGGTTCGTTGACGTACATGCATCAAATAAAATTCTATTGCCAGTAACATTATCTAAATTCAAAAATCTTAACACTGTGTTATCAAACTGAGTAAGTACTACAAAAAACTAGAAAGTTACCAAATGGAAAATATGTATTCAACTACAAGGATAAATAAACATCGCTAAAAATGGAGAGCGTGGAGATCGCTTTTACTAACTCTGGTAGTGGTTTCTATTTTGCGGTTTGTGTTCTTTATCACTAATATAAAGTGACAAAAAAACTTCAGACTGTTCGCTATTATGAATTTCGTTTATATTATTGTGTTCACACTACATATATTTAACCTTTGGAGGGGGGTCCAAATCCGCCAACGGGGGTCCAAATTTACTAGTAGATTTGGACCCCCGGGGGTCCGAATTTAGGGGGGTCCAAATTAACTGGGACACCGGCACGGACTGCATCCAGTGTTGAATTTCCGCCTTCAACTCCCAAGTGAGTATCACCACTCATTTAATTAACTTTGGGGGTGTTTATACGGAGGAGAGCCAGCCCTCCTACGTAAAAATCTCACAAGTTGTTACAGCATTGTAGCCTGAACAATGCTGTAACAACGTTGTTATCATGTGTGAACAACCTTGATGAATTAACAATATTGTTCACCATTGTTTCATCGTGTTGTTACAGCTTCATGAAACAACAACAGTTGTCCACGCATGTTAAAAAACAACCGAAGGACGTGTTGATCATCAGTCATGTTCACAATTGTTGTAACATTGTTGTTCAGCCTTGTTACTTCATCATGCTGTTACAACATGTTGTATCATATGCGAACAACGTTGTTGGCTAGAAAAAATGTGCTGTTAGAACAACTTGTTCATTCAGGGCTGGCCCTCTTAGAAGGGCTAGCAAATCGAAGTCCAGTATACACAGTAAAGTTTGCCTTTACTAATATTTTTTGGTCAACTTTTTATTTTACAAGTTGTGTTTGTTCATGTGTTTGTTATAAATTCAAATCGTGTTTGCGAAAATATGATTTCGGGCTTCGTGGGAAAGTTGCACAAGTCAGTAAAAAAAGCAAAAAAAGCCCATGTAAACGCGAGGTAAGTTTCAGCCCTCTTACTAGAGCTAGCCCTAACCTAGCCTGGTACCCTGGCCCAATTTCAAAAGAAATATGGGCCAGGTAACCACTAATCTCATTCTCGCGTCATCAGGGCTAAATCCACTTATGACGATTGCAGTTTTACTCATAGCCACTAAAAACGCGCGAAATTTCAACCAATAGGAAAGCAGAAGTCTTTAGTGGTTACCTGGCCCATATTCTTTGATTGGGCCAGGGTAACAGGCTAGCCCTAACCTAGTTTCTAAGCCTTTCGTTTCCGCCATGACCTTGGCCGCGTAGTCAGTTTGGGTTCTTGGGAAGACTGGGGAGAGGCTGGAAACGAGAAGGCCTAGCAACATTCGTGAAAAGGTCCTGCCCAGAATCGTTCTGGCCCTTCGACTGTTCCTGGGATCTAGCGTAGCGACAGTATAATAGTATATTATATAAAAAGCATAAGGATGTCTGCGAAGATTTTACCAAAGATCTTGGCGATCGAAAGAAGGAAATTATGGAGTATATTCCAATTGGAGCTCGAAATGAAAATTTAACTGTTTAACTTTCAACTTTTGGCGGTTGCAGAAGGAAAGCTAGTGATAAGAAAGCTAGGCATGCAGTGAACCTTCGTCGATCCGAATTGAGTAGGCTTGTATTATTTTATGCAGTAAGTGTCGGGAAACACTTAGGACGTCATAACATCACAATTCTTCCTCAATAAACAACTGAGCTGTAAAGTGAAAGTGTTTACGAATTTTGCTAGGCCTTCCCCAGCGGGTCCGTTCGGATCACTTCCGAAACGTGTCAACCGAGGAAGGCCTAGAAACTAGGCTAGGCTAGCCCTACCAAGAGGACTGGACCTTCTCCATATTAACACCCCCTAAGGGCCTATTCATATGGTCCCGGTAAAAGGGAGCTGACCCGCTTAGCAAGATCTCGCCTCACACTTATTTTCCTACTAAGATTGCGTTGCGTTCATATGCCGAGAAACCGCGTGCTGGCCCGCTTGCCGAAATCTCTGTAGCGTGTCTCGAGAGTTTTTGTATCTGCGCAGCAGATATATTGCTATCGTGTTGTGTGTATGTATGTATGTGTGTATGTTAGCTTTTTTGTGTAGCTGTAAACAATGCGCGACAAGTGAATCGGGCAGTTTGAACGATGGAAACAAGTATTTTTAATCCGATCGTGTTTACCATATCACGAAGTCCTCCGAAGCGACAAAGTTCTATTCTATACGATTTAATCAGGGGCGCTGGAGCCACGGGGGCAGCGGGGGCAGCTGCCCCCGTTGCCCTTACAGTGCGGGGGCAGCGCGGGGGCAACTGGTTGCCCTTTTTCCGCAAGAACCGCACTTTGTTTTCTGTAGGAATTCTCGATAAACTCGATTGCATTAAATTATATTTTAAGTTTATAATTAATTATATTAAAGTTGTTATAATTGACCTGTCACCTTGTTATTTGAGTCGCCTTAGTAGGTTATTAACTGTGGATTATTGAAGGATGATTCGTTCAGAGTCCAATAGTCCATAGTTTTTTATCGCCAGTTATCGAAAGCGTGCGGTCAGACCAGCCACTGGCCTTGACTTCTGTTCAAAATAGTAAATTGTTTATAAAAGGAAGCAGTAAGCACAGGACTGTAATGTAAGTACTATAGACTTAGTTATTAACTTATGTTGAATATTTTGTGGTTTAATTGAGCGCGGCACGCGCCTGGCTTTTTAAATTATACGTCTCATATCACGCACCTGGCTTTATACGTCTCATAGTAGAGGAATTTGTGTCTAGATTTCGCTTTATAATTTACTTAGAATGAATGATGTAGTTGAATGAATGAAAGTATTAAATTCTATGAGCATGTAGACGTACTTTTAAAATTTAAATTTCTGATGAAATAACCAATGTTTTCGAAGCGCTCCGTAGAAACCCCGCGCTTGATTATAATAACAACATACAAGCATGCACAAGCTAAAACTTGCGATGACTTGCGCTCTCGTTTGATCAGTGCCTTACTGTACGGCTTCCGCTACAACGATTAATGTAAACGTAAAACGAATAAAGGAACTCGTATTTTGTGTTCTGTTCTGCATCTTTTGTGGAAAAATGCCTCGTGGTCCCACCTTTCTGTGAGTCTGTCAATTTATGTGCCAATCTTAGACTGCAATCTAAGACTGTAGTGCATGTACTATTTTATTTTTGCATAGAAATCAAATATTCATCAATGCCACGTGCTGAACGGGCAAAGAGAGATGCAGAGAACAAAAATAAAAATACCGCTAATGCAACTGGCCAAACCACAATCGCATCATTTTTTAAGAACTGTACACAAGAATTAAGTGGTGAACTGACAACAGAAGATGCTGAAACGACACCTGAGAAGGAAATTGCTGTTCCATCAGGTAGCTCTGATACTCCTGAATCGGGACCCAAAACGTCAGCAGTGATTGTTGATCCATGGATAAAAGTTAGGAGCGAGTTTAACGAGGGAGAGAAGCTTTGTAGCAAAAACAAAGGAAGATTTTTCCAATCTGAATGGCTCCAAAAATACAAATGGCTGTGGTATCACCGTGAGAAGCATGCAGCTTTCTGCGAAGTCTGTACTCAATACAAACAGACTCACGATATTTCACCATTTATCTTCTCTGATTCCGCTCCTGGGTTCTGCAACTGGAAGAAAGGTATGGAACGATTAGCTGATCATGACGAAAGTGACAACCACAAGAGTGCCATGAGACATGCAAGAAGAAACCAACCCACAGTTGAGTGTCAGATAGATGATCAGGTCAAAGAGCAGCAGAAATCTGAGACGACAGGGCCTTATAGCGCATTTGAAACACTTTGAAAACACTTCTTCGACAGGGCGTTGCAATAAGAGGACATACCGACGAAGCATCAAACATTTTCCAGTTCAACAAAGACAAGGCCATCGACCATGCAGGATTAAATCTTCTTTTGAAAGAAAACAAGTATATGTCTCATGACATTTTAGTTGAGCAAGAAGAACAATTGGTGCTAAGTGCAAGAAAGAATTTGATAAATGACGTGAATGCGAGCAGATTTTATGCAATCATTTGTGACGAGTCAAGTGACATTTCAAAAACTGAACAGTTGTCTTTTTCTGTTCGCCACTGCAATGAAAAACTACGAGATTTTGGAAGATTTTATCGGCGTTTATGCCATGTGACGAAGGACTATCATCTGCAGCCCTGCTAAAGTATGTACAGGATATACTGGTCCGATGCAATATGACCACACAAAAGATGGCTGGTATGGCATTTGATGGGGCATCGGCCATGAAACGGTTGGCGGTTTTGGTAAAGGATGAAGTTTGCAAACATGCACTTTACATTCACTGCTTTGCTCACTGCAACGAGCTAGTCTTCAAAGATGCAACATCACTATCCAGAATGGTTGCTGACGCTCAAGATTTCTGTGAAGATATTTATGCTCTTGCTGGTGTAAGCCCGAAGAGAGTTTTGCTTTTTGACAGTATCCAGAAGGAACTGTCAGACAATCCTGAAAGTACCCAGAGCAACTTAAAGCTGCGAAATCTTTCAAGAACACGGTGGACTACAAGAGGAGCTGCTGCAGATGTTATTCTAAAGAAGAACCGCGAGCTCCAAGATACCTTGAAGACATTGTCCACGGATGTAAGTGTCGCACCAGAATGCCGAGCAAAATCAAAAGGGTTGCTGCGAAAATTCAAGTCTTTTCCTGAAATGTTCAAGCTGGTTGCAATGAATGAGCTAGCATACCTACTTGAGAATAACTCAAAGCAGTTGCAAAGTGCAAGCCTGACGGCAGAACAAGCTACAGCAAGCATTGACAAGCATTACATTCGCCTACAGGAATTCAGATCAACTGAAGAATTCGAGCGTCTATTCACCAAAGCAGAGAAGATAACTGGAGTACAGCATGATGAAAGCGGTGTTCAACAAAACACGAATCGACAGGAGCACTGTGATGATGAGCCGATTTTGGCAAAGAGAAAGAGAACCACTCCTGCCTACATGACGGACTACGTAATCCATTCCAGCACTCCAATTGCACCAGTCACCTTAAATGAGAAAGAAGAGCTACTACGTATTTATTATGAAACATTGGATGCTATCAAAGAAGCCATCAAGACTCGCTTCGACCAAGATGACCTGCAAGTTCTGAAGGCAATAGAAAGTTGTCTTTTGTATGGAGCAAATAAGGAATATTCCAGTTCCAATGAGTTTGTAGACAAGCTGGATGATCTTTCGGAGGTAATCGACCTACAAAGAGCTAAAGAACGAGCTTCAAGAACTTCCTGTTCACATCAAGCTTTACAACAGGGAATCCGAAATTCCTCTGAGGAAAGTTACCAAGGTCTCCACCATTTGTGATGTCTTGAACAAGAAACAAAGTTCAAAAGAAAGCCTTCCTGAAATCGACAAGTTGTTATGTCTTTACAATTCCGTGCCTCTAGTGTCAGCAACCGCTGAGAGAAGCTTTAGCGTCATGCGACGAATTAAATCGTGGTTACGGTCAACAATGTCCGCAAACAGTTTAAACAACAGAATGTTTAGCACCATTCACAACAACCGCATTGACGATGTCTGTACCTTCAAAATTGCTAAAGATTTCGTTCAAGCAAGTGAGCAGCGGCGCAAGTACTTTGGACGATTTGAATGAAGGATATTTCATTAATCATTATTAATATTAACAGATTTTGTGTTTTCTTAAATATAATTCAATGTAAAGTAATATGTAAAATAAAATCATAGAATTTACTTTATAAGAACACGTTGTAATAAATATCTACATATCTAATATATATAGATATCCAATAAATACATATCTAATTTTATACGAGATCAGATGGGAAAAGATAAAATTGTTCTAATCAATGGAAAAATGTGTTATCCAACCAAATTAAATAATTACGTACAAAAGATCACCAGTGGTCCAGTACCCATATAGAAAAATGTTACCGAACATTACCGCACAGAAAAATTAATGTCAAGAAAAAGGTGCCCTTTTTAAATGGCTGCCCCCGCCGCTTCAGGTAGCTTCCGGCGCCCCTGACGATTTTTTCAAATTCCCATATCTTGAACATAATTTAACGTTCTATCTAACTGTACGAGTTTCGTTAATGGCACAAACCTACAGACGATTCAGGGGTACTTTAAAATGATTGCGTTTGACCGTACGCCAAGTGATAGCATAATAATGCAATTTGATATTTGCGCTCATGTCAGTTCAAATAGCCTTTTCTCCGTTTCTATTCTAACCATGTTTTCTAATTCACATATGTCGTACAGAATTTAACGCTCTATCTAACTGTAGAAGTTTCGTGAATGGCACAAACCTACAGACGATTCAGGGGTATACTTTATACACGAGGTATCCGGTGGCTCAACTGCAATGAAGATATATCCAGCTAATACGGCTGTTAGCCGTTAAATTCTATATTTCCGACAAAGTTTTTGACTAAAACACTATGATTTTTCAGGGTTCTATTCTATACGATTTTTTCTAATTCACATATGTTGTAGAGTGTTTAACGCTCTATCTAACTGCACAAGTTTCGTGAATGGCACAAACCTACAGACGATTCAGAGATACTTTAAATATGACTGATTGCGTTTGACCCGATAATTGCCATTTGATATTTGACGCACTTCTCAGTTCAAATATATTTTTCTCCGTTGCTATTCTATTTTTTCTAATTCATATTTGTTGTCCAGAATTAACGCTCTATCTAACGGTATAAGTTTCCAAAATGGCACAAACCTACAGACGATTCAGGGGTATACTTTAGACCCGCGGTGTCCTGCTCAACAGCCGTATTGGCATATACCTTCATGCAGTTAGCCGTTAAATTCTATATTTCCGACAAAGCTTTGCACTAAAACATTTCGGAGACAGGGGATATTGCTGATAAAACTGGTTTCTATTTTTAACGTGACTTATAGTAAACTTGTGAGTGTGATCTACCACAGTTTTTGTGAGTCATGATAAAAAATTATTTTGGTCAGAGAACGTGTACTTTCTCTTTAATTATCTTATTAGTTCATCTCGCTAAAATCTTATAAGATCTACGTGTAAAAATCTTATAAGATTTTTCTTAAGATCTTACAAGATTTTCCAAGATCACACAATTAGATCTTGACAAGATTCTCACAGTGGTGGGTTTGGCGCAGATACATGTACGCATATAGCGGACCTTTTGTTTAATCTCGCTTCGTTAACGTTTCGCCCACACTACTTTGTTTTGTCCACCTCATTTTAATTATGTCCAGCTGACCATTCTGGCAGATATATTTGTCGAAATAACTTATTAACCTCTGCGGACGTCAATTCTATTTTAAGCACGTACGTAATAATGTTATCGTCCCGACAGACTTTAATCCACGCTACATCCTATAACTGTGCTACATCGAACGCATTTGAAACACAAATTGCTCGAATTTAATAAAATTAGTTTGATTCTAGCTTGACGACACACATAATTTATACACGACGCTGCATCTTTCTATTTGAGATTTTGAGTCAAGTTTCACTTTCAAGTCCGCCATGTATTCTACTTGTCAGACAGGTCATAGCATGGAAGATGCTAATAACTTCTTAAACGTATTATTGAAAGATGTCATGTACGTGTGTCGTTGGAAATTTCATATAAAGCGTTTGTCCTACGATTCTTCCGTATTCTCTTAAGGCTAGTTTCCACTCAGGAAAATCTTCCGCAGGACTGGAACGGACAGGGAAGTTTTCTTTGTCTTGTGAAGGCTAGTTTCCACTCAGGAAAATCTTCCGCAGGACTGGAACGGACAGGGAAGTTTTCTTTGTCTCCTGAAGGCTAGTTTCCACTCAGGAAAATCTTCCGCAGGACAGGAACGGACAGGAAAGTTTCCTTTGTGTTAAAGTCATTAGTTCCGACCGAGAGCTCACAAGACAAAGAAAACTTCCCTGTCCGTTCCAGTCCTACGAAAAATTTTCCTGAGTGGAATCCAGCCTTTACCTCTACACATGCTCACCGGGCCTAAAGCAGTAATCAAACGCGAACGCAAGTCACGTCTATTGGCAGTCGCGCTATCTCAGCCAGCCGCTCTGAGTAATTTCCCGAAAATACCATGTACCGTGACAAAGTTAAAACTTGTTTAACCTTTATTTTGTTAATTTGGGGAGTTCGAACGACCGCCACAGAAATTCGTGACTGCCAACTTGTCAGGACTTGCGTTCTCGTTTGATCTGGGCTTTACAACACGTCAACCGGGAGTTCCTCTGCTTTCTTTGAATTCTGCCGTAACAATTTCTCTTGCCCACTGGATTTAGTGCAAAACCCGCACAGCATTTGGCGGAATGAATTCTTGAATGAGCGCGATGCCATGACATAAATAAAGGGATTGGCCGAACTGTTGATGACCATCAGAATTCCAATGACATGATAGAGCAGATAACGACTCTCGTGGGAGAGGTCGTTTCGTTTCGCCAAAACGAACGTATGCAGAAGCCATGCTGGAAAGAGAGTAATAAATAAGACGAAAACAGTAGGTTTGAGCAACTGCAATGTCTTCACGCTCTGCGAAATTCGCCTTTTCGTGATATTTGAGTTTTGCTGGACCTGGACACTTCTGAGAAGTGCTTTCTTCATCTTGGAGAACATGTAAAAAATGAACACGAAACAGACGACATAGAATCCCTTTTCGGCGATGACTGAAGCTATGTACTTTACTGGACCAACACTGTCCGTGCATCGTTCGGTGGCTTCGTCCAGTCTTCGGAACGGGACGTCGAGGAGACAGTAGGATCCGAGAGTCGTGAGCCATATTAGCGCGAGAATAATACTGCTTTTCTTCACCGAATGTTCGGCGTGGAGTACGTGGACTATACTGTTGTACCTGTGATGGGATATAGCCACGAGGGTCGCGATTGAAACGGTGAGAAATGTCCTGGAAACGGGCGGGATGAGTTTGCAGGCGATTTCCCCGAAAACCCATCGTCCTTTTAGATAGAGTTGAATGGAGTCGAAAGAATGGCGCACGACCAGAACGCCCAAGTCGGTGATGGCGAGGTTTACGAACAGCATTCGGTTAACGGTGTTTTTGATGCTGTTGTGGAACAGTATAGAAATGATGACCAGGGTATTTCCAATTATCCCAATCAAGACAATAAGCCAATCCACTGAAATTAAAACCGTCTTCAGTGAGTTCATCTTTACTTTCCGAATTACCCGTGAATTACTCGCACGACTCTTTGTTTGAACTGCGGTCCAGACTTCAACGTGGTGTTGACCGATTTGGGTACACGTCTGAACAGTCAAGGAGCGGCTGGACGTCGCTGATTTTTCTCGATTTTCCTTCCTACATTCGTGGGCACTAAGTAGTTTTTTTTAATTTGGCGTTCAATTTATAAACGAGCAAACAGACAGTAATCTGAATCTTTTCCCGTCGTCAACATTTAGTATATTGCGTATCTGTGTCGATATTGATCGTTAATATTTAGCCAAGTGTTGCTCAATTCAGTCCATTATCCACTCCGCATATTAAACGGCTGGCCCTACTTAACCAACTGTCACCAGATCTACCCACACATGCATATTTCCAGTATTCTGTCGCGCCAGTAATCCCAACTTTATTTTAAGACGTTCTTTTTCGGATTATCTGGTTTTCCTCCCTTATTACACAAGGCTAGCAAATGTTTTCAATTAGTTTGCCATGAATTGTTTTATTTTGAAACCACTTATAAATATTTCAATTAAGAGTAATCTGTGGTTCCGATCAAAAACATGACGTTTTTTAACGATTAAGTTTTAATTGTCTTTTCTTTTTGCGGACGCTTTTAGCGCATGGAAATTATATTGGACTCGAATGAAGTTCTATTAAAGGCCTAGATTAAAATGCTTATAAATCCAAATATTACTGCAGACGGATTCTATTTATAAGGTGGTCTTATACAAAAAAAATTAAGGTTTTTCCACTTTTTCAAATATCTGCTAAATAAATTCTCTATATGTTTCTTTTTATATTGCAAATTTTGATTTTTCGTATTTACACTGCTAAGTGTCATAATCTCAAAAAAAAAAACACTTCTCGACGAAATTTGCATTTCAAGGTGGTTTGGGTCTTAAAATAAAATTTAATTTATACAACAGAACACTAAAAACGTACATATTTCGTTGACTTTATCAGCATGAAGTCGACACTTATCTGTGACGTGAATGTGCTTATTCGCTTGTCAGGTTTACAACTAAAGTCCTGTTTACACGGCCAAAATTTAAGCGGGATCTGAGCCACATCTGACTTTAAGCGGGCTTAAAATGTCCGTGTAAATTAATCGGCGTAAATTAATCGCAATTAGTTTGCGGTTTGCGCCACCTCAAGGAGGTGGATTAAACTGAGCACGATCAGTTAATCGCGCTTAACTTGGCCGTGTAAACGCAACGGGATTGAAAAACGCTTGCTATTAATACGGTGTTATTAATACGATAAAATGCATTTTTTTGCCCTGCTGTAGAAGCTTCCATCTCGCTATTCTTTGTTTGTTTCTTTCTTTTATATATATATATATATAGCTATTACTCTTTCTCGTGTACCGTTGTTTCGTTGTTCTTTGACGCACGCTACCCATACGAAGCTTCCAAAACCAAAAATATAGCTCGTCCGCCATGTTGAATAATGGTGTACGTGTTTTAGTAAGGGATTATTAAATGACCGTGTAAACGCACCAAGGTGGCGCATTTTAAGCACGCTTAACTTAATCGGCAATGCATTTTACTCTGAGTGCTTTCTTGTTCTAAATGGCATTTCGATCAACCCTTTTACTGCTACTGTAAGGCTTGTGACACGAACCAAAAAACGATTCAAATGATATATTATGGTATTATTTTTGTGTTATTATGCCATGTTAATTCACAAATTGCCAAGACCACCTGCTGTGACTGGTTTTCGGTTCGGACAAGAATATGAGTTAAAGTGATGTACAGTCCGTTCTGCGCATGTACGAAACTAATGTTTACATCTTTATTTACAAAAATAATACTAATACCTTATTGAAGATTGTATAAACTTTTCTTGGTTCCCATTCATTACTTGTACCCAAAACAAATTACATTTTCAGGAGAAATCCGAGGAGATATCCTCGCCGAATCGCTTGGTTCTCTACTTACTTCATGTAATTATCTACGAATGTCATGTTTTGGGGACCACATTGCGGTCATGCGCAGAACGGACTGCACGTCGCCTTTATTAGTAAATTTTTAGGAATAACAGTATAACATTTCTCTTGGAGATGAACTAATTCAACTAAAAGAACTGAATTATGTTCACTTGTTATAGAATAATGATAGTTTTAGTGACACAATTGTAGGCATTTCCTGTATTCGAAAAGCAAAATCTTAATTGTGGTCGCTATAAATACTAGAGAAAAGATTCTAGTTCACCTCCTGGATAATGATGTATGTGACTAAATAAAAGTTATTTCAAATTTTTATCATTATTTATTTAGTTATCATGTTTATAAAAGTACGCTCTATTCACCATGGGGGGTGTCATATCTTGGTAAGCATGGAAACAATGTACAAACACAACATATTTTTTAAGTCAGACGAACTCTCCCAATGACTTGTTGTAAATAGATTTTAATTATGAAAAAGAAAAAAAAAAATTTTGTATAAGACCACCTTAATGTGTATAATTGAATGCCAAAATATTTTTTGATTTAAACTTTTATTTGTTGTTATATTGAGGTTTGTATTTCCAAAATGGTAATGAGAATGACGTTTGTGTGTGTTTTTTCTTTTCTTATGATAAACCGCTTGAAGATTTTAATGGGAAAAAATGATAAAATATAGAATATACTATTCAAGTATGCCATTAACATGTGAATTGGGTAAATTGGGTATGCAAATTATGCCTACATCGAACGTCATTCTCATTACGATTTTCGAAATACAAACCTCAATATAACAAATAACTATAACAAGTACGAAAGTGTACTTTATGTCACTCGAATGAAATCGGTGATGAATTTCACTATTTAATGTCCTGCTCCAACAAAAAGTTTGTAGAGCTTCGAAATACTTTTATAAATAATATATACAGTGTCAACGCGTCTTTCCGTTTACTTGACACAAAGGATTTCTTTCTATATATAATAAATGTACACGATAAGTCTATCATGAAAATAATATCAAAATATTTTCATGATATTCTTTCATTATATGATAGTCATTATATTGTCTAACCCATATTGCCATACACTGTACTCCTAGCTATATTCATTTAACTCACATTACTATACCCTTTACACTTTTAACCATAGTTTCAGTATGGTATTATCTAGTTCATGTTACTGTACGTTCTGTACTTTTATGTAAATATATTTTCATATGTGCCTGTATTGGTATTTGATGAATAAAGTATTATTATATAACAACAAATAAAAATTCAAATCAAAAATATTTTGGCATTCAACTATACACATTAAATAGAATCCATATTCAGTATAATATCGTTATAAATACTGTTTAATAAGCGAGCAGGATTGTTTTATCAGATATAAAGACACGGGGCGAAGCCGAATGTTTTTATATCCGACAAAACACGAACTGCGAGTTTATTGAACGGTTTCAAAAACGAACCACTTGGTAAGTTCATTGGCGTAGTAAGTTTGAAAAATAACCTTGTCTAAGCCGAGAAAATCAAAGCTAAAGTTTATGTAAATCAGGAGGTATCTTTATCACATATAAAGACACTGATTAAACATTAATTTCTTTTGAATTTTTGTCATGAATTATTAATGAGTTTTTTAAAGTAATAGATAAAGCATGAGTGGCCGATCTGTATGGGGATTTACAAGGCGAGCCGCAGGCGAGCCGAAAAGTAAGTCCCCATACAGATCGGACGCGAATGCTTTTGTGAAATGAAACAATAGAATGAAGCTAATTAGTGTTCATAACTTTTGATAAAGATCACCAAGAAGGCTAATTAGTATTCTTAACTTTTGATACAGATCAATTTGTCCAAAAGATGATCTTTATTGGGATTTACAGACGTATACATGTGACTTGAATGCTGGAACGGCACAAAAAGCTACCGATACAAGATGTACCTGCTCTCCTATTTATATCATTTCAGTTGATGTTACTTGTTACGCATCCAAATCATGCAGTAACCCCGTCTGACCGGGCTTAGTAGGGACCTTAAGATGCTAGGACGACGACGGCGGTTAAAAAGCAATTCAAATTTTAGTATTAAAAAGAAGTCACGGTTAACTGACTACTGTATCCAATACTTGAAGCTTGTTTTATAATTTTCAAAGTGTTAAAACGGTTGCAGTGTCTGTGCTAAGCAATCTCAGACAACAGTTCTCATCACTCCACGAGTCAACGTCGTCCTGAAGACGTGAAAATGCTCTGAGTGGCGTTGTACACAGAGCGAGGACGGTGTTCAGATTACTCTTGGGACTAGAAATTATTCATTATCTTTGTTTTGCAAGAAGAATGCTTTTGTTTGAAGGACGTCGTCCTCGAAGTTGCCGTCGTAGATCTTAAGGTCCCTAACTTCATTGGTGAAAGGCAACACGCTAACAGCACGTACCGCCCGTAATACTAAAATATAGGCGTATGTTTATATTCGGGTATATTACAACTTACAATAACCTCGTTCCCAGGGCCTTTTTGAAATTGAGCGGGTGGAGGAAGGCCCTGTGCCTGTCATCGGCTGGTGGACTCAGCGTTTTCATTGCATGGTTGATTGCTTTTCTTAAACATTCCTTGAGAAACATAATTATGCATATATTTAATTAATGATCAAATTAAATAGCTTCAACGGGACCGCCAACGAAACCAATGGGACCGCATTAGAATGAACACCCACGGGACTGGCCCGGACTGCATGACATTACTCAGAATGATTTTGCATGTTAAACTAATTGTTAATTTTTCCCACCCAGTATATTTCTGGGTGCTGTGACCAGCCGATGCCAGGTCAATCGTGTTTACACGGGGAAAGAGAAAAGAAACAGTTAGAATCTAGATCTTCTTTAAGACGTTATATTCCAACGTAACCGGAAAAAGCGCGCGCGCGTGGCCTCTTTACGTGGTCACGTGGGAACCTGCCTTCGTGTTCTCGCTTGAGCCTCGTTTTCACTCGTTGAAATTCATGGCGGCTTGAAGCGCTTGAGAAGTTTCTCGTTGCGAGGCTAGCCGGTCAGGAGATTTTTAAATACTATTCTAATTTTCTCCGCACGATTTTGAGCCAGAAATCTATCCCTGGAACTTATCGCGAACAACTGCACTGATTTTATGGTCAATGTGTTCCAAGAAGGGCGTTTTGGAAAGATAAAGGGAAAATTATCATCGAGGTTGAGTCATCGAGAGCTTGTCTTCCGTCGAGCCCTATCGCCGATATTCCTTTATAATTTCGACGGCTTGTGGACTGTATCGAGTGGTGGAAAATGCCTGCCGTAAAGGGAGAAGGGATGCGTGGTCTGTCCGTTTTCATATCGGACATACGGAACTGTGAGTTGTACTTCAAATGTTTCATAATAAAAGAGAGACTCGACTCCCTCGTATTCTCTAAAGGGGATTTGTACGACGTGTAGACTGTAGTGTTCATTTTGCCCGTGTCCTTACCACACAAATCCCATCCTTTATTTCTCTGTTTTTCGACAGGCAAATCGAGGGAAGCGGAGCTGAAAAGAATCAATAAAGAACTCGCGAATATCCGATCGAAATTTAAAGGTTAGCTTTTCGACACGATCATGGGTGTGTGTGTGTGTGTGTTGCGTGGCGAGACAATCGATATTTGTCCTGGTTTCTATAAACCACTTGATGTCGATTTTTTCCCATCTTTGATTCATTAGTGCTCCTGTTTGCACGATTTCGCTCGCTTGTAAAGATTCCCCTTCAAATTCTTCGGTTTGGTACTAGTATCAGATTGTGACTTCACAAACAGAGTCACTGACTGATACATTAGGGTATATATAATTATACGCATGTTTTTGTCTGAAAGGGGCTGTGTTGTACGTTAATTTCTCTGTCCTGTTACAGAAATGGAGGATTTGGGTTTTTGCTTCTTAAAGCAATTTCTCCAAGTGCTGTATGCTTCTGTCTTCAGTCCTGGGACAGATTTGCCCTGACGTGTAAAAACCTTATCGATAACATGGCCTTTTCCCGAACAGTTCGCCGCCAATCTGAATGCCATTGTCGGTCAATATTGACATTTGTAAAGGGTGGTATTGAGAATTGAATAAGAGATTCATTCTAAATTAGTGTTCATGGCTTTTAGGAGTTTACATGTATACAGTCATCATAGTACAAATACCTTCATGTCTCACTTCCGCTTCTGTGGGTCATCACGCGTGTATTACTACAACAACTAATCAAAGCATAAGAAAAATCTAGCAATTAAGTCTCTTGTTCTCGATTTAGATTTATTTTTTTGTTGGTATCTGTTTTTATAAAATACTCCATGAAAATCAATGATTGGAAAGCCAATAGATAAGTCAAAATCAGTATCAGGAATTTGGAAAGCAAGCAAGGCCGATTAGCCAACGAGCCCCAATCATAACAGATTGAAAATGCATTTATTTAAAATGGAATTGAACTCAACTTGGTAATGATTTGAATAAGTGCCCAGGGTGCTTATTTAATTTTAAGGAGGTTGAGAGGGGGGTTGCTTATTTGAGAGGGGGCACTTGTTGTGCCTGCATCTTTCAAAGTTACAACGATGAACTTAGTCATGGCTAAAAGATTTGAAGGAGAGATCTGTTGATTGAGAGAATGTCACTCTCACATGGAAAATAAAGTTGAAACACTGAGAAGAAGACGAGTTTCACTGTAATTTCTAATGTGTGCAATGCATATATTGTGACAAATTAAATGTTGAAGGACAGTTGATTTTATACCGATATTCATCTCTTATCGGTTGGGTAATCATTTACATATTGTGAGTACTCACAGGTGCTTATTCCAGGGGGGGGGCTTACTGGAAGAAGGGAGCCTATTCAATATTAGGGTGATCCCTATCAAGGGGAAGGTGGGGATGCTTTTTTTGGGGAGGGGTGCTTATTCGAGAGGGGGTGCTTATTAGAAGGAAGGCTCTTATTTGAATCATTACAGTATTTTGTATGCTCATCTAAATCTCGTACCCACAGCCCTGCTCAAAGTCCCTTTATTTTCTCATTATGTACATGCCATTGCGGGGAGAGTTTAAAAGGCAATCAGAATTTGGGGTTTGGGTTGAGTGATATCATTAATTGTGCAATTATACCAACTACCGTAGAATCCCGAAAGTAGCAGTCCCCCTTACTTTCAGTTTTATCCACTGTTGAGGGCCACTACTTTTGGGGGGCTGCCACTCTTGGGTGGTAAAATACGTTAACATACTGTGAAGAAGTTTAAGTAAAATAAATACAAACTAAATTTGTTATATTACATAAAACGAATGCAAGATATGAATGTGAAGTAAAGTTCTTGGTTTGATTTTTCCTCTATCTTTCAAGCCATTTTATCATCATCAATCTTATTCACTGCGTAATGCGGAAGCACACTCTTCAAAAGAACCGCTGCTTACGGGGGCTGCTACTTAAAAGGGGCCTCTACTTTTGGAAATTTTTAAGACATCTGAAATCTGCCACTACTTTCGAGGGGGGCTGCTACTTTTGGGGGGGGCTGCTGCTTTCGGGATTCTACAGTATTTTAATGTCTCAATTTTAGGGGGAAAAGGACAGTCTTCAAATGCTAAATAAATATACTTCCATTTAATTGTTCGACCTAATGTCCTCCAACATGGCAGCCAAAAACAAAATGTATTTTGATCATGCTAAACATTATTTATAGCTGCTAAAAGTTGGCATACACAATACATCAAACCATTTTCCTACATGTTTCTTGAGGTTTTATTGTAAAAATTTGCTTTTCAGTTTTCAGGAAGATTTTTTTTGTACATGCATGAAAATTTTATTTTAGTTTATTTATTTATTTAAAATTCATTTATTTATTTAAAGAAACAAATTAAAAGTGGGATAGTTTTGAAAGTTCACTAGCTTTTCCCACCAGGTGATGCCACTTCACGCCATTATACGTCATTCATGATCTTCATACTCTTATAAATGCACAGCGCCCAGCCAATCAGAGCATGTACAGTACAGAGGACACCTTATTTTATAAAGGGTTATAATCCCATACCTGCTATTTTAAGTGGATTGAGATCATGTGAGCTCTTAGTGTGAGTTGCCTAATATGTGTACAGTGAAGCCTTACTATAACGCGGTAGTTGGGGTCCTTAGTGGTGACCGCGTTATAAATGAAGTGCGTTATTGCGAGGTACAGCCAAATATCTCGTTCCCAGTACTCTTCCTACTCAGTTCTGGTGGATTATCGTGGGCTGAGTACTGGGAGCGAGATTGAGTCAGAAGCACTTTCTGTTCGATTCTAACAATCCAAATCACAACTGAACTAAGCTTGAAGTCCACTCAAGACTTCAACAAAATGGAATTAAAATAAGATTTTTTAGCATAGCATGGT
Organism: Paragorgia papillata; assembly: GCA_035771165.1. NCBI lineage: Eukaryota > Metazoa > Cnidaria > Anthozoa > Scleralcyonacea > Coralliidae > Paragorgia > Paragorgia papillata. The sequence goes on along the minus strand of JAWNZC010000336.1, from coordinate 1,527,552 downwards.
TTTCATTTCTCGCAATGATCGCACTGCCATGTTGTCGTTTTATGTTGTAATGATCACGATTATTCAGGATGATCAGTGATCGTCAGCATAATACTGTAGAAACTTCAATTTCAGCATTATATTACACATCAATTCTATCACTATTTTGCAGAATTTAGCGGTCTGTGGTGAACTTTAGCACTGTAGGTAACCATCAGTATAAGTCGTCAAATGACAAACCAGGAAAAGTAAAATTTTGGGATCCAAGGATCAACTGCGTTATACCGAGTCGCGCGTTATAACGATGCGCTCTACAGCGAGGCTCCACTGTATAACCATCAATATTACCATATTGATCCTTTGTATATAGCCAAACTAACTCTACATCTCGAATGATTATTGTGGGACAATGAACTCGGGTGGAGAGTAATAATGAGTTACTCCGAGTGACAAACCATACTGGACAAGTAGAGAAAACTCTACTTGGCCTGGCTGGGATTCAAACCCGCGACCTTCGGTTTACTAGTCCGACGCTCTACCAACTGAGCTACAGGTCAAGTTGGGACCCGAAGGTTGAATGATAGTACATAATCATTTGAAATCGTCCTGTATGAAGACTGTTGTCTAGATATTGAAGAAACTAGTTGCTTTCAAAATATCAAATAGCCTAAGTACTGTACTATCATTCAACCTTCAGCTCCCAACTTGACCTGCAGCTCAGTTGGTAGAGTATCGGACCACTAAACTGAAGGTCCCTGTCTGGTATGGTTCATCACTCGGAGTAAAGTCCTAATCAAACGAGAACGCAAGTCATTGCAAGTTGGCAGTCACGCTATCTCAGCCAGCCGCTCTGAATAATTTCCTGAAAATATTATGTACCGTGACAAAGTTAAAACTTGTTTAAAACACTCATGAAACCTTTATTTTGTTAATTTGCGTGTTCGAACGACTGCACAGAAATTTGCCAACTTGACTGCCAACTTGCGATGACTTGCGTTCTCATTTGATTAGGGCTTAACATATTATAACTCTGCTTTCCTACATCAAAAAATTGATTGTTTGTTTTAGGAGATAAACAACTTGATGGTTATCAGAAAAAGAAATATGTATGCAAGTTATTGTTCATATTTCTGTTGGGACATGATATTGATTTTGGCCACATGGAAGCTGTCAACTTGCTGTCATCCAATAAATATACAGAGAAACAGATTGTAAGTACTGTATATACAGTATATTTATTAGTCTTAGAAAAAATAAAGACGTTTAGACAGGATTGTTGATGACAATTAAGAACTAGAGGTATTGTAGGGTATGATGGATTTTATAAAAAAACTGAAGCTGAAAATTGTCACAAAAAAGTGATACTACAGTACTGTCAAATCCTCCAAAAGACTTGTTTAAAGTCCCAGAGGTGAGTTAGTCTGTTTCTGGACTAACTCGATGAACTCGTTTTTACTTTGAGTCAGTTTCTTGGGCTTGCTCAATTGAGATGCCCAATATGTTTGAAATCTTCAGCCACAGATCACAATAATACTTCTTTGTCGCCGTTGCAAACAACAATCTTTTTGTTAGAGCAGAGTTCTCGCACGTCACTGGTGGTAATTCATTGATACAGGTACCTCCAAATAAATTTGTACTTCATCTGTTGTACAGGTCTGCTTGCCTAAAGAGTTCAAAAATTTCAATTTTCTTAATCAGTATGAATAATAGGAAATTGGAAGTGTTTACTTTTGTATCTACAAATTTACCACTATCTAATTTAGTATATACTGTTACTGTATGATTTGTTTTGTCTATGAGTTGATTAATAGATGTTTTCTTTTCTGCAGGGCTATCTGTTTATCTCAGTTCTAGTCAGTGCCAATAGTGACCTGATGCGTCTGATTATTCAAAACATCAAGAATGATCTGGTCAATCGTAACCCAGTACACGTCAACCTGGCCCTACAATGCATTGCTAACATTGGCAACACTGAGATGGTCGAGGCTTTCAGTCAAGAGATTCCCAAGCTGTTGATCTCTGGTGAAACAACAGATAGTGTGAAACAATGTGCTGCCCTGTGCCTTCTTCACCTATTCCGAATTAAAATGGATATTCTTCATCAGAGCGACTGGACATCAAGGATTGTGCAGTTACTAAATGACAAGCATCTAGTATGTGGTTTCCATAGAGAATAATACATGGATGCGTGGAAATATGAAATTTATTTTGAGTGTTGACTAGGATATCTCATGAGTGAGCAAAGCGAACGAGTGAGAAGATATCTTGGTCAACACAGATAAACAAAGTAAATGGTACTTGGTCAACACAAATAAATTTCATATTTCCAAGCATTCATGTATTCTGTTTATTATATAAAAAAATAGTCCTATTTCCCCACAAAACTAGAGCAGTAAACTCTAATATGTTTCACGATAATCAACACATGTATTGTGAGATTATCATAAATAATCAGGCATGTGAGATTATCATAAATAATCATGCATGTGAGATTATCGTTTTTATTAGTGGTGGAAACATCAATAAAACACTTCTAGTCAGTGCCGTGTCAAAACTAAATTAAAGTACCAGATTTTATTTATTTTTAAATACCCAAAGAACCACATTGCGGCAAAGTACTATTCATTGTAACAAAGCGCCATGTTGCTAAGTTTCATTTCCCAAAGACCAAAGTACCATTTCACAAAGTAACATGTTGCAAAGTACCACATTGCAAAGTAACATGTTGCAAAGAACCATTTTGCAAAGTAACATGTTGGAAAATATTATTTTGCAAAGTACCATGCTACCAACTACCATTTTCCAAAGTACCACATTGCCAAGTTCCATTTCACAAAGCACCATGTTGCAAAGTCGCATGTTGCGAACTACCATTTTCCAAATTACCACTTTTCAACTTTGCAATGTGGTACTTTGTGAAATGGTACTTTGTGAAGTATGTTGCAAAGTACCAAGTTGCAAATGCAACATGGTACTTTCCAAAATGGTATTTTACAACATGATACTTTGCAAAAGGGTACTTTTCAAAATGGTACTTTTCAAAATGGTACTTTGCAACATGATACTTTGCAAAATGGTACTTTGCAACATGGTACTTTGCAACATGGTACTTTGCAACATGGTACTTTTCAAAATGGTACTTTGCAACATGGTACTTTTCAAAATGGTACTTTGCAACATGGTACTTTTCAAAATGGTACTTTTCAAAATGGTACTTCGCAAAATGGTAAGTTGCAAATGCAACATGGTACTTTCCAAAATGGTACTTTGCAACATGATACTTTGCAAAAGGGTACTTTTCAAAATGGTACTTTTCAAAATGGTACTTTGCAACATGATACTTTGCAAAATGGTACTTTGCAACATGGTACTTTGCAACATGGTACTTTTCAAAATGGTACTTTGCAACATGGTACTTTTCAAAATGGTACTTTGCAACATGATACTTTGCAAAATGGTACTTTGCAACATGGTACTTTTCAACATGGTACTTCACAAAATGGTACTTTGCAACATGGTACTTTGCAACATGGTACTTTGCAACATGGTACTTCTCAAGATGGTACTTTGCAACAAAATGGTTGGTACTTTGCAATATGATTGGTACTTTGTGAAATGGTATCTTGTGAAATAGTACTTTTCAACCTGGTACTTTTCAAAATACCATTACCTTGCAACGTGGTGCTGTTATAATTGAGATATTATAATTGTATATAATATCTCAACAACGAAGCAGGGAAGTGTTCGATACTGTATGCGTGCAGTTGGATATAAAATCACATCTAATCTTTGTGAATTCGATAATTAGAGGTATAGTGGCACTGTGGCAGGCTGGTGTTGGGATTTGTGAGGGGATGAGTTCAAATCCCGCTTACGGTACTGTACTGTAAGTCAACATTTTTTCGATTGATCTTAGCAGTGTTGTGTTGGAGAATTATGAAAATGTTCTCCCCGCCAGTGTTTCTGTAATGATGATTTTGAAATGAATTAACTCTGCATAATATGTATTTTGTATCTGTAGGGTGTAGTAACATCAGCAACAAGTTTAATTCACTCACTTGTTCAAAGAAGCCCAGATGAATACCAAGGATGTGTGCAAGTGGCTGTGGGACGATTGAGCAGGGTAAATCAATAGTTTAGTTTACTTTACTTTACTTCACTTCACTTCACTTCACTTCGCTTCGCTTCGCTTCACTTCACTTCACTTCACTTCACTTCACTTCACTTCACTTCACTTCACTTCACTTCACTTCACTTCACTTCACTTCACTTCACTTCACTTCACTTCACTTCACTTTACTTTACTTTACTTTACTTTACACTTCACTTCACTTCACTTCACTTCACCTCACTTTACTTTACTTTACTTTACTTTACTCTTTACTTTACACTTTACTTCACTTCACTTCACTTTACTTTACTTCACTTCACTTCACTTCACTTCACTTCACTTCACTTCACTTTACTTTACTTTACACTTCACTTCACTTCACTTCACCTCACTTTACTTTACTTTACTTTACTTTACTTTACTCTTTACTTTACTCTTTACTTTACACTTTACTTCACTTCACTTCACTTTACTTTACTTCACTTCACTTCACTTCACTTCACTTTACTTTACTTTACTTTACTTTACTTTACTTTACTTTACTTTACTTTACTTTACTTTACTTTACACTTTACTTTACTTTATACTTTATCACTCGGGCGACCGCATGTAGACGACACGGCGTTATTAGCAGGAATCCCTCAGGCTTCTGATTGGCCGATAAATTTAGCCCTTCTGTTGTCTAGGTGATTAAAATTTTAATAAAATTATGTTAATGCTATTCGCACATCGAAGTATATCTAATCGAAGTATCGCATTGTTATGAATGAAAGTTAAAGATTAATTATTTGACTTTGAAGAGATTGCTGTGCACGTTTTAGCGTTATTAGCAGGAATCCCTCAGTCTTCTGATTGACCGATAAATTTAGTCCTTCTGTTGTCAAGGTGATTAAAATTTTAATAAAATTATGTTAATGCTATTCGCACATCGAAGTATATCTAATCGAAGTATCGCATTGTTATGAATGAAAATTAAAGATTAATTCTTTGACTTTGAAGAGATTGCTGTGCGCGTTTGGCGATAGAATGAGTCAGATACTCGAAGCGCGATGCCACGACCAAAGCGTTAAATATCATAATTTCAGTAAGTTATAATTATGCCCAGTCACATACAAATTCTCCAAGCCACTCTTGGCCAAACAAAGCTTAAAGCTTAGTTCTCACTTGTCGTAAGAATCGGGGACAGTTCTATCCCTGATTGTCGGCGATTCCTTCGACAGCCACGACACTTGTCGTGAGAATCGCCGATGATCATTCGCGAAAATAATCCCTTATTGTCCCAGACGAGTGGTTTCAGTGTTCACACATGTCGTAACTAGTCGTAAGAATCCCCGATCATCTCTACTCTACTCTGCTCTGCTCCGCTCTGCTCTGCTCTGCTCTGCTCTGCTCCGCTCCGCTCCGCTCCGCTCCGCTCCGCTCCGCTCCGCTTCACTTCACTTCACTTCACTTCACTTTACTTTACTTTACTTTACTTTACTTTACTTTACTAATTACTTTACTAATTACTTTACTAATTACTTTACTAATTACTTTACTTTACTTTAGCTTTAGCTTTAGCTTTAGCTTTAGCTTTAGCTGTACTGTACTTACAGATGTATAATACCGTTGTTTATTAGCTAATCAGAAATGAAAACTAATATATTGATTGAACTGTTCAGTTTGTAGTCAAGTAATATAATTTCTACTACTTACTTTGTTCCGTTTATAATGTTATTACAACTTGTCATTTATTTCAAGTGTGTGTTTTTTATTTTAGATCGTAACAGCGTCCTATACAGACCTTCAAGACTACACTTACTATTTTGTACCTGCACCATGGCTTTGTGTGAAATTACTTAAGCTATTACAACTATATCCTCCACCTGGTAAGACTACTGCATTCTCGTTGCTTCTCAAACTCATTAAAGTGCCTATAAACTCAAATAAGATTATTACTGATATGCTAGAAGAGTTGTCTTACATAAGACGCAAACTCACTCATTTATAGAAATAAAAGCAGCGTGCTGCGTAGGCAGTGTTGAAACAACAATCGAAATATAGTAAGGTTAGATATACTGCCGAAACAGAGAACGTAGGAGTCTAACGTTTCGAGCGAAGGCCCTTCGTCAAACGTTTCTCTCTGACGAAGGGCCTTCGCTCGAAACGTTAGACTCCTACGTTCTCTGTTTCGGCAGTATATCTAACCTTACTATGTTTCGATTTCACTCGATTATACGTCGTTTGTTTTGATTTTTGGGACAAGCCGCGGCTAATGTAAGAGGCAAACATAAGTCTTTGTACCTTTGACACGAGTGTTTTGCGTCTTATTTGAGGCGCGTCCTGTGTAAGTCGCGTCTTACAAGCTCTCGTATAAACGGCCCTAATAAGTTTTTAATGTGTGATATGAAAGGATTGTAAATGGAAAACTTTGCATACTTTAAAGTGCCTATGAAACGAAAATTAAGTCTGTCTTATTTGAAAGAACACTTAAAATGATAGAGTAACATCTTTTGCAGTTTTTCATTTCCTTGCTTCGTTCTAGAGATATTTTAGTTTGTTTGATATGCAAATTAAACATTTTGACATCACATGTGCATAATGAGCTATCGGAGAAGGTTAGATATCTTCGCTATTTATCAAACCAAATTAATTTGAATGTAGCGCGTGGGTGTGTTTCGCCAACAACACTAAACATGTAGATCTTCAAGTGATTATTATATTTGATAATGCCAAGATATATAACTTTTTTGATAACTCATTATGCACGTGTGACGTCAGATTGTTAATTTGCATATCAAACAAACTGAAATATCTCAAGAACGAAGCAAGGAAACGAAAAACTGCAAAAGATGTTACTCTGTCATTTTAAGTGTTCTTTCAAATAAGACAAACTTAATTTTCGTTTCATGTGCACTTTAAGTATGACCTTCTTACCCATACTTCTTGCAGTCCGAACAATAGATAATTGGTCTCATTTGCAATCATTTGAAAGTCAATTTTGGTTTGTTTGTCCGCATTTTGTGCTATAAATGAGGAGGTTAAGCCCGACTTCCGATGCGAATACCAATACCGATAGTTTACACTTCCGCTTCGGATTCGTTGTCATTCGAAATCCGATAAGCTTGCGAATTCGAATGCGAGTACTGAAACTGTGAAACATGGCGAGTAATATAAACCTCGAAGACGTCTTACTTCTGCAAGCATATGATGATGATGTCATTATAGACGAGGAAGAGCTTCTCGCCCTAGAGCTAAGAATTAGAGCGACCAGTATTCGGTCTGCATCATCCTATCAAACTGGCTTCCGAAATTCGGTCTACTCCGGAAGTGTTGAATACCGAAATTCCATACGCCGTCGTTAAATGATCTACTGCGCATGGTCAGAACCGTATTCAGTGTTGGTACTCGCATCGGAAGTCGAACTTAACCTCGCTAATAGCAGCTCGACTACACTATTGGACGTTATCACGCAGATCCTCACTTTTTCAAGGGTGGCAATGTCACTGGTGTCTAGCTACGTACGTGTATGGTACTGTGTGTTCTGACGTCTGTTCATGTTTTTTGTAGTTGATGATCCTGCCACTTTAGGAAGATTAAATGAAGCCCTGGAGGCCATTCTTAACAAGGCGCAGGTAGGTGAAGAATTAAGGCTTGAAAGTAACCTGTACAGGCTTCTCTTTTTCCTTCCTTCCCTCCTTCTCTTCCTCTCTCTTTCTGCCTGCCTCCTTCCTTCTCTTCCTGCCTGCTTCCTTCTCTTCCTGCCTGCCTGCCTCCTTCCTTCTCTTCCTGCCTCCTTCCTTCTCTTCCTGCCTCCTTCCTTCTCTTCCTGCCTCCCTGCCTCCTTCCTTCTCTTCCTGCCTGCCTCCTTCCTTCTCTTCCTGCCTGCCTCCTTCCTTCTCTTCCTGCCTGCCTCCTTCCTTCTCTTCCTGCCTCTTTCCTTCTCTTCCTGCCCCCTTGAATGTCCATGTAATCGTTTTCATCCCGGCAAACCGGGCTGAAAAACTGTTGAACTCGGTTCGATACGCGTTCGTTTGCTTGACTGTGTGAATAGATAGTGCTGAAAGGAACTGAAATAGAACATCAACGTTGTTTGTGTGTTTCGTGATCAAAGCGAAGATTTAATATATTAATTAGTCTTCGTGAAGACGCTTTCCTGGGTTAGCTAAGACTTTAACTATCTTTTTATTAACGATGGGCTTACAAAATAAATTATAGACTAATTAGTGTAAAATTGAAGTAAAACTAACGTAACTTTGCCCTTATTTACTTGATAATTGCGAATTTCGGCCTGAAATCATCCCGGCTTACCGGGCTAGCCCGCTCCATGTAATCGTTTCGTAAACTCATCCCGGTTAACCGGGCTAGCTCGGTCCATGTAATCGCCCGCTAACGCGAAGTTGTGTTTGTTCTATCCAGGAACCGCCGAAATCAAAGAAAGTCCAACACTCTAATGCAAAGAATGCTGTACTGTTTGAAGCAATCAGCTTGATCATTCACATGGACTGGTAAGATTATTTACTACTTTATGTAATAGAGAAACAACTGCACGTCGCAGCCTACTAAGGCACTTGTCAGAATGTCGTCGCTAAAAGGATGACTTAAGAGAATTATCCTAGTCCTGTGACTTTTTTTCTAGCTTCGTTAACCCTTTCTCGTCAGCAGGGCCGTCGAGAGGTATTGTGGGGCCCTGGGCAAAGTATCGATTTAGGCCTCCCTGATGACGTCACATATGTTAGGTTGTAAGTGCTTTCTTAGCGGGCTCTTTCAAGTTTGGGGGCCGGTGTCCACATTGACGCATATGACGCATTCCAAGTAAATTTTAAGATTGTAAATATATTTTAGAAATACTATTATACTTTAACTTCTTTATTAATATTATATGTAACATTTTAAAGTTAAACATAATTCAGCCGGTTTTAAGGCTGCAAGTTTTTAACTAATAAAACTGTCTGTCTGTCTGTCTGTCTGTCTGTCTGTCTGTCTGTCTGTCTGTCTGTCTGTCTGTCCGTCCGTCCGTCCGTCCGTCCGTCCGTCCGTCCGTCCGTCCGTCCGTCCGTCCGTCCGTCCGTCCGTCCATCCATCCATCCATCCATCCATTCCTAAACCTAACCCAAATTATTATGTGGATCTAACACGTAGTAGCTACGAGACGAATGATTGGCGTTGCTGCACTAAGTCTCCAGAGTGAACTAACGCAAGAAAAGATATGAAAAACACATTCACACACTTGTAAACTATTTGACCAGGTAGCGGTGTGAACTGAGCACTTGGAATCATTATATACACCAACACCCCACCCCCCCAACATTTCTCACCGGATTTGGAAGAATCTCCCAGTCCGTCCCCCCCCCCCCCCCCTAGCGACGCCCCCTGCATGGTTGAATCTAAATACAAGCAAGCTTGAACAAAGCATTTTGCCAATTTGCATTGGGTTGGAGGCATTAAAAGTTCGCAAGAAAGAAGGCATAGGGGGGAAATACGGCTTTGTGGCTATGGAGAGTTTTGCCAATGGATATTTCTGATTTATTTTGTTTTAGCGAGCAGAGTTTACTTATACGGGCCTGCAACCAACTGGGGCAATTTTTAACTCATAAGGAAACGAATTTAAGGTAAGGGATATGAAGTTTGCAATATCCAATGTTTGCCGTACATCTTCCAGGTGTTTCTTTCAAGTTTTCTCAAAGGCCCAAGCACATGGTTTTAGCTAGCCAGCCGTCTTTTGGTCGATGGCCTTTGTAAATTTTGGACGGCCATTTAAAAACTCTACCGTATTAAATAAAATGGATATTTCGAGGGATTAAATAACCAGAGGGCGAAGCCCGAGGGATATTTCATCCCGAGGGGTATATATTTGTGGAATACCCCGAGCGAAGGGTCTATAATTGATATATTATACTGTTACGTGACCGCTATACGCAACAAAAAGTGTAACCTCAGCTGTTTGGTTTTTACAATTATTTATTTAATTAACAAGAAACTTAGAACAGATATTGAAAATGTCTATAAAGATTAAAACTAAACTAAAGTTCAGAAACTTATCTGTCGTCTGCACACAACGAAACAGTCAATAGGAGATTCCGACACAGGTTAACAATCCGTATGGACTTGAAAAGGAAGGAATAATAAAACCAACGGCAGGAACTCCAGGACTGACTTCGTCACCACTTTGATACATATAGCTCACTCTCATACATATGCATGCCTGATATATGTTCGATGGCTGCTTATATAGTTTCTAGAGTATATAATTATAGTAACATACTTCATTCTATATATAATATATTTACGTAATTACTAAATGACATCATAGCTGACTCATGCCAAGTCACAAGTATTTACTAATTGGTTACAAGTACTTATTAAGTGTTCAGTGATCAAATAACGTCTAGTTAATTAACTGTCTTAGGATAGGCATATCCGTAACAATACCGAAACATATAATCTTTCCAAAAAATTAAATAATTATTCGGGCTACCTGTGGTGGCCGAGTCTAAGTTTCGACTCCGTTTGTTTTTATTTTCTTCGCCACACAAAACTGCAAAATTGCGCAATACCTCCCATATATGGAGCCTACACTTCGAGTGTTCGGTCACTTCGAAAATTCATCGACAGTCATGTTCCTTAGTTCCTATTCTGTGGAACTTTGTATCAAGCACATCACTGATCAACCATATACGCAATTTACTTGGAAAACCTACTAACAATTTTGTCAAAGGCAAAGCTAGCCGAAGCTGTTGCATCCAAGTGGGATATACAGTATATTTTTCTCATGGCTAAACAGGTCTTTACATTCTATAAATATTTAATACCGCCGGTACAGAGATGAGGATCAAAACGCTAACATTCTGGATCTTTATATTGGCACTATATACACTTTCTCATGCTTTTGGTCGAGCAATTGCGATGTTCATAGGTTTTCCACATGGCTTCAGCATTAATACTAACATTTGTTCAATGATCTGTCTAGAGACCTCTGCACTTTCCAGTAGCCTGAGTGAACACCTGACCCAGGTGTCTTGTTTTAATAAAGTTAGCTTAACTGTTCAGTAGAGATGAGCCGATTAATCGGAAACTAATCTGCAAAGCCGATTAATCGGCCAATTTAAAATAATCGGTAATCGGCCGATTATTGTGTAATAATCGGCAAAATATTCGGTGCATGTCTTAAATGAAGCTTTTCATGAATGATGCAAACACATACCATAAGTCCGTAACTGCATAAGCCCAAACACAATAGTCCTTATTTCACAATGATTACAGAGCGTTTCACATAACACGCAAAACTCATCATCACGAAACATTTGTTATATTTCAAAAATCTTGCTTGCAATTTAGCAATCCCTACAACATTGTGAAACTGCGCACAACATAGCACTAATCGGCATATGCCGATTAATCGGCCGATTATTTGTATTAATCGGCCACCAAATAATCGGCTTCAGTAATCGGCAATTTTCGTAATCGGCTCATCTCTAAACTGTTGTCAGCTTTTCATTGTCTGTTTCCATTCTGTTGATATTAAGTGTCGTCTCAAGGCTTCTAGATGCATTCTTTGTTGCTTTCTTTGTATTTCCTGAATTCGTATTTTCTTGTAACCTAACAATCTTCTTGTCAACATCTGAATGTTCAGGCGAAACGTCTTGTTGTTCCGCCATTTGTTGACAGGTTAGTGAATCGTGCGCGGTATTCACGCGTGGTACACGAACTCGAATACAGTGCCACAGCGGGGTATTCGATGATTAATTGACTGGTCACGTGTCAATCTCGTTCCCAGAGCCCACGTTCCCCACCCGGGAAACGAGAGACTCTGGGATAATCCGTTTCAAATCACAGGATTCTTGTTATTCCAGTTGAGGTACGCATGCGTAAATATCCGAACGGAATCTAGATAGTATGTTCTCCTTGTTTGACTTTTCCCCAAACAAGTCAATGGGGTTGCTGGCGAAGCTCGAATTACAGCATCTACACACATACGGCGAAGATATCGATCGCGGCAACGTCTTCACTGGAGTCTTGTCGTCCGACATCTTTGTTATTTTGGTTTTATGAATTCAACTTTTGATCACTTCAGACCAACTCATGCTCACTATTCAGCCAATAACGTAACGATTTGAAACGAATTATCCCAGAGTCTCTCGTTTCCCGGGTGGGGAACGTGCGCTCTGGGAACGAGATTGGTCACGTGGTACAAATCAAGCTTTCTGACTGGACAATTTACAGTTAAGGTATAATATTACCACATATTTCTTTATCTTTAGGTACCTAGCTTTAGAAGGATTATGTGCGATGTCTCAATCTGATTATTCTTCTGATGCCGTAAGAAAACACCAAGAAACCGTCGTAAAAGCTCTCAAGGTACGTATACTTAAAGGAGCAGTGTCACCATTTGCGCATCTTTTTTGCGCACATAGAAATAACTTCGAAAAATGTTGGAAATAGCTCTAAATCGGACAAGAAACCAGAGAAATGAATCAAATGATATTTACCTTCTACGGTATTCCAATGAGAGCAGATGGGCTGCGAAGTCGCTATCGCTACATGAACCATATCCAGCTACGATTTTAGCATCTTTCCATGACTCAAATATAGTCAGTGATAAGTAAATACGTTTGTGCTGACTATTCCAGGCTTTCTGTGAACTATTTGATCCCTCGTATTTTCTCTTTCGGCCTGAATTATCGCGTCTTCCACCATACGCTCCGCCAAGTGCGGCCGCCATCTTGGATCAACAAACTTGAAAACTTACAGGCTGTAGTTTTTCAAGTTGGCGCGTGATTATCGCGTGGGCTTTGCAAGTGACACTGCTCCTTTAAAGTGCATATAAACCCAAATTTTTTATCATCTGAATACGTTCTACATTACAGCAAACAGTTGTTCAGTGAAATTTGTTTTTGATTGGAGCTATTCTTCAATATTTTTTGGCGATTCGCATTTCTAGTATGGTAATGAGATGACGTCTATGTAGGCATTTGGCTTTCTTTCCCCTTTTGGCAAGATAAACTGAGAGTTTTTGTGGAAAAACTCGTACGATATGGAACATGTTGTTCAAATACATGCACCATTAATGGAAGAATTGGGTCATGTCACTCCTATTAAAGGGTATTGGCAATAAAAATTAAGTTTGTCTCATTTGAAAGAACTCGTCAAATGGTATAAGAAGACCTTTTACAATTTTTCCGTATCTGTTTTGGGTTTTGGAAATATTTCGACCAAAAAAATTTTTTTCGATATGCATGTGACATCATAAGCAGGGTAAAGTGAAATTTTTATCTTGCCAACTTTAAGAGATAGAAACTCGATTTTGTTGCGCTATTTCCATTTTAAATTGACCCACAACATCTAAAAAGCCTTCCGTATTTGGTCACCCACGGAGTAGTTTCATCATGTTTACCCTGCTTGTGACGTCACCAATTTCCTAGTTAATTAGACCCAATATTACAACAAGATGGCGGGCAGCACGCTGGTTTTTTTTCTGCGGGAAGTTGGTCGAGGTGATATAGCCGAGAAGACTTCTGAGTGGTCTCCCAACTGTATCCATAAGTCAATGGAGCACACCAAACCATGAACCATTTCTTTTAGAACAGAGAATCAGACACAAAACAACGGAAAACAATATTTATTTCGCTGATTAACAATGAGTTTCTCATTACGTTCGAAATTGCCACGTTCCATCGAGTTACGGAGCACGCAAGGTAGCCAATCCAAAACGCCGTTATATTACATCTTATCTATGCTGTAATTATTATAGTTGCTTTCATTTCGATTCCGAACTATCGTCGTGATATAGACCTTTTTAACTTCCTCCCTTTGGTGGATTTTCCCGTGACAAGTAAAACCGTCTGGCGTTAGCTAGAGTAAATAAAATTCCCACATAATCGTTAAATAGAGGTTTGAGACTTGAGCACTGATTTCTGGCTATTGTCAGTTACCAACATTTTCGTCGCTAGATTTCTGGATATAGTCGGTTACCGACATTTTTTTCGCTAGATTTCTGGATATCGTCAGTTACCGACAATTTTGTCGATAGATTTCTGGATATCGTAAGTTACGGACATTTTTGTCGATAGATTCCTGGATATCGTCAGTTACCGACAATTTTGTCGATAGATTTCTGGATATCGTCAGTTACGGACATTTTTGTCGATAGATTTCTGGATATCGTAAGTTACGGACATTTTTGTCAATAGATTTCTGGATATCGTCAGTTACCGACATGTTTGTCGCTAGATTTCTCGACATTTCTATCAATTTCCGTCAAAATTTCTGTCGGCAGATCGGATAAATTTGAATTTCCATTCTCTTCTGACTTCTGAGTGAATGAGGAGTGAAGGTTTAACGGGAGTAGGGTTCTTAAATGTCAAGATTTCTTTGGCATTTGAGGCAGCATTTCACTTGCGATAGTAACTTCTAGTTTTCGTTTAAAGTGCCTATAAACTCTAATAAGATATTACTGATTTGGGTTATATATAACGTGAATAGTTGAATGCCAAAATATTTTCTGACTTGAACTTCTATTTGTTGTTATATTGAGGTTTGTATTTCCAAAATGGTAATGAGGATGACGTCAATGTAGGCATTTGTGTGTGTTTCTTCCTTTTCTTATGATAAACCGCTTGAAGATTTTAATGAAAAATATGATAAAATACAGAATATACTATTCAAGTATTCCATTAACATGTGAATTAGGTAATATTTCTGCTGTAACGGAACACTGCGTATGCAAATTATGCCTACATAGACGTCATCCTCATTGCCATTTTGGAAATACAAACCTTAATATAACAACAACGAAAAGTTCAAATCAAATAATATTTTGGCATTCAACTATACACATTAAATATAATCCATATGCAGTAATATCATATTTGGGTTTATAAGCATTTTAAATTTTGCACGCGGCATTGCAGAGTGTAAATTTACTCACTTTACCTTATTTTTTGTTGGCTTGTAGGACGAGCGAGATGTTAGTGTGCGACAGAGGGCCGCTGACCTACTGTATTCAATGTGCGACAAATCGAATGCGGAGGAAATCGTATCGGAGATGATTGTCTACTTGGAAAATGCGGATTACTCCATTAGGGAAGAAATGGTAAGGCATAGAAAATCATATGATCATCGAGTACAATTAAGGGTTTAAGCCTGGTTTCCATATAGCCGTAAGAGCCGGTGGCATAGCTGCGGCAAGGGGCAATGGTCCAATCACATACAGCTTTTTATTGCTGGCTAATTCAACACTGTCTATGATTGGACCATCGCCCCTTGCCGCAGCCATGCCGCCGGCTCTTACGGCTATATGGAAACCAGGCTTTACACTATATACGAGTGATATTTGAAAACTGAACCAAAATTGACCGTACCGAAAAAGATGGCGACTTGTACATTTAACCACAATCCTTTGCGTGCAGTAAATATTGTTTCTTGCAGAATTATTGGAAGATATGGTTTAAAAACGATCAACTTTGGTAGGAATGAAGTTCTTGCTTACTTAATCCATCTTAGCGTAATAAACAATGTTTAGTTGTTTTTTGAGCTGATTTGAGGTCGCAAAGCATTGTGGTTAAATGTACCGCCGCCATCTTTTTCGGTACCGTGACTACCGTCAATTGCACGAGCCGTAGAACAATATTCACTTACGAGTCCTTTTGTTTATATCGCAACGAAATCACTTCATGCTACATGCTGCATGGTGTTGCGGAAGGAACACACGCACATGCTTCTTTTGAATTAAGTAATATTGGGCATTTCACTCGATTACATAACATGCTATGTAATCGAGTGAAATGCCCAATATTACTTCTAATAAACCCAATTCTCTCCTGGCATTACCACCTTAATGTATACAGAACTCGCGATCAAGCTCTCGGCAACGGCCTCCGTGGCTCAGTGGTCAGAGCATTGCACTAGAATCGCAAGGTCGTGGGTTCAATTCCTGTCGGAAGGCCTGTGTAGTTGCATTTTTCGCAACTGGTCCCGGTTTTTTGGTTTGATAATAGCAAAGATGTATAACCTTTTCCGATAAGTCATTATATGCACATCAAAACACATGTGACATTTGCATGTTAAACAACCTGACATATCTCAACAACGAAGCGAGGAAACGAAAAACTGCCAAAGATGTTACTTTGTCATTTTAAGTGTTCAGTGGTCAGAGCATTGCACTACAATCGCAAGGTCGTGGGTTCAATTCCTGCCGGAAGGCCTGTGTAGTTGCATATCTCAACAACGAAGCGAGGAAACGAAAAACTGCAAAAGATGTTACTTTGTCATTTTAAGTGTTCTTTCAAATAAGACAAACTTAATTTTCATGTCATGTGGCTTGTTTCTTTTACGTTAGGTTTTAAAGGTTGCTATTCTGGCCGAGAAATACGCCACGGACTACGAGTGGTACGTCGATACGATTCTGAGTTTGATACGAGTGGCGGGAGATTACGTTAGTGAAGAGGTAAGATTGTAATTATGTTTTTGACATATCACCACACCACTACCACCCCTCCACCACCACACTACGCTACACGACACCATCACACTACACACATACACTAGAGTACTATACCACACCACCACCACTTCACTACCACAAACACACTACACCACACCACACTACACTACACTACACTACACTACACTACACTACACTACACTACACTACACTACACCACACCACACCACACCACACCACACCACACCACACCACACCACACCACACCACACCACACCACACCACACCACACCACACCACACCACACCACACCACACCACACCACACCACACCACACCACACCACACCACACCACACCACACCACACCACACCACACCACACTACACTACACTACACTACACTACACTACACCACTACACTACACTGCACCACGCCACACCACACCACACCACTACTCTACTCTACTCTACTCTACTCTACTCTACTCTACTCTACTCTACTCTACTCTACTCTACTCTACTCTACTCTACTCTACTCTACTCTACACCACTACACTACACCACACCACACCACTACACTAGGACATAACACCAGTCCACGCACACACACTACACCATACCACTAGCACACCACCATACAACTACGACACACACACTACACAACACACTACACCACATCACCACTGCATCACCACCGCATCACCACCGCATCACTACCACACCACTACAACGCCACTACCACGGTATCACACCACGCACGCACACACTACATCGCCACTACCACGCCACTACAACACCACACACACACGACACCACCACACTACACTACACTATGACATCACACCACCCATCCACACACTACACTACACTACACTACACTACACTACACTACACTACACTACACTACACTACACTACACTGACCCTACCACCACACCACTAAATCGCCACACACGCGCACGCACGACACAGTACCACACTACACTACGACATCACACCACGAACACACACCACCACCACACTATCATACGCGACACCGCACTACACTATATACGGGTTATTTAGATATGTGAGCGTCGAAAAAAATAAGTGGTGGCCCGCCATTTACCTTAAGCCAGAAATTTGACCCGTGAGTTACCGTGTAAGCTACAGTAGGCGGTAAACCAAGGTTTTTGACCAGGGTAGGGTTTTTGTTGGGGTTTAGTAACCCAGATTATGACATGCCATGCCATTACCCATTGCAAGGGTTTGTCAAATTGATGTGTTTCGTGCGCATGTCCATAGGTGTGGTTTCGTGTCATTCAAGTGGTTATCAACAGAGATGATATCCAAGGTTACGCCGCTAAGACAGTCTTCGAAGCACTTCAGTCACCTACGTGCCACGAGAACATGATTCGCGTTGGTGGATATATCCTTGGAGAGTTTGGTAATCTCATCGCTGGTGATCACAGATCAAGGTAACGAAGCTGAACTAGACATACTGTACATAAACGCAATAACCCCTCGCCCGCTTTTACATGAATTTTTGCAACTCACTTGCGCTCTTTTTTCTTTGGGGCCTGGAAATAGCCACTCCTGTCGATCAAAATATAGTTTTAATTCAAGTACTAATAGAATATTTGAAATAAAAAACTGCAGTTTTAATAACTCTTAAGGATATGATGATCTTTCGTAAAAAATATTAAGCTGAACAAAATTGCAAGTCGCACAAAGATGTCGGACGACAAGACTCCAGTGAAGACGTTGCCGCGATCGATATCTTCGCAGTATGTGTGTAGATGCTGTAATTCGAGCTTCGCCAACAACCCCATTGACTTGTTTGGGGAAAAGTCAAACAAGGAGAACATACTATCCAGATTCCGCTCGGATATTTACGCATGCGTACCTCAACCGGAATAACAAGAATCCTGTGATTTGAAACGGGTTATCCCAGAGTCTCTCGTTTCCCGGGTGGGGAACGTGGGCTCTGGGAACGAGATTGCTCTCGTGTTTAATAAATTAATAGTGAGGTTGTTTTAGTGTTACGTAAAACAAATGTGTGTTTTTTTGGAACGAAATACTGACCTTTTGACCTGTCCTTGTTCCTTTATTTTCTCAGTCCAATGGTTCAGTTTCACTTACTCCACAGCAAGTTCCCTCTTTGTACGTCGGCCACGCGAGGTCTCTTACTCTCGACCTATGTGAAGTTTATTAATCTTTTCCCAGAAATCAAGCCTCAGATACAAGAGGTAAGTTCTTCCACCGGGAGCTTCTCTGTCACTCTTCTCAGTACAGTCGACACGTGTTTACCTGACCCGTCTCTTAAAGGGGATTGGCATTAAAAATTAAGTTTGTCTAATTTGAAAGAACTCGTAAAATTGTAATAGAAGATCCTTTACAACTTTTTCGTATATCTCTGCGTTTTCAAGATATTTCAATTTGTTTGATATGTAAATGAGATGGTCTCTGACGTCAGGAGTGGCGTAAAATATTTTCATACAGAGCAAAATCACTTACGTATCTAACATGAAATGTTCAGCGTCACAAGGAGTTTTTATGTGCACAGTTTCAAATGATTTCGCTGAACAAACTTAGAGATATAACTGGTTTTGCTACATGTGAAAATATTTTACCCCACACCTGACGTCAGAGACCATCTCATTTACATATCAAACAAATTGAAATATCTTGAAAACGAAGAGACATACGAAAAAGTTGTAAAGGTTGTTCTATTACAATTTTATGAGTTCTTTCAAATTAGACAAACTTATATTTTTATTGCCAATGTCCTTTAAGCGGCCACCTGTCTGTGATCCCTACCATTTTAAAACGCTAGAGCAGACACCTCTTTTATAGTCCGTTTCAGCTTGCTTTTGAAATCAGATACGTATAATTGAAATGAAAATTCCGAACTTACGTTGCAATGTTCCGAACTACGTTGCGAGGTAGATACAAATTTAAGTCGGCAATTTGTTTCCGCTTAACCAAGTATCTATTATTATATTCTATACAACAAATAATCTTCTTCTCCGTGATTTTACCAAAGGAATTCAATTCAAAGCTTATTAAATTCGAACTTCACAACGAACGTCCGTACCAAGTTCCCAACCTTCCAACGAACGTTGACAAACGAATTTCAAAAGCAAGCTGAAACTGACTATAAGCAGACATTCCTCTTACTGTAAGCAGGCACCTCTCTAGAGCGGACACCTCTTTTAAGCAGACATTCCTCTTACTGTAAGCTGACACCTCTCTAGAGTGGACACCTCTTTTAAGCAGACATTTCTCTTACTGTAAGCTGACACCCCTCTATAGAGCGGACACCTCTCTTAAACAGACATTCCTCGTAAGCGGACACCTCTCTTAAACAGACATTCCTCTTA
The DNA here is from genome assembly GCA_035771165.1 of Paragorgia papillata. Taxonomy (NCBI): domain Eukaryota; kingdom Metazoa; phylum Cnidaria; class Anthozoa; order Scleralcyonacea; family Coralliidae; genus Paragorgia; species Paragorgia papillata. Next base: position 1,507,680 of record JAWNZC010000336.1, on the reverse strand, counting down.
AGCAGACACCTCTCTTAAGCAGACATTCCTCTTAAGCGGACACCTCTCTTAAGCAGACATTCCTCTTAAGCAGACACCTCTCTTAAGCAGACATTCCTCTTAAGCAGACACCTCTCTTAAGCAGACATTCCTCTTAAGCAGACACCTCTCTTAGGCAGATATTCCTGTTAAGCAGACATTCCTCTTAAGCAGACACCTCTCTTAGGCAGATATTCCTGTTAAGCAGACACCTCTATAGAGCGGACACCTCTCTTAAACAGACATTCCTCTTAAGCGGACACCTCTCTTAAGCAGACATTCCTGTTAAACAGACACCTCTCTATAGAGCGGACACCTCTCTTAGGCAGATATTCCTGTTAAACAGACACCTCTATATAGAGCGGACACCTCTCTTAGGCCGACACGTCTCTATAAAGCGGACACCTCTCTTAGGCAGATAATCCTGTTAAGCAGACACCTCTATAGAGCGGACACCTCTCTTAAACAGACATTCCTCTTAAGCAGACACCTCTATAGAGCGGACACCTCTCTTAAACAGACATTCCTCTTAAGCGGACACGCCCCGTGAATCGACGCTTCTCTTGAGCGGACACCCCTATTGACCACAACACAGCCCTCTCGTGAGCGGACATCTCTCTTATAAGCCCACACCCGTATTGAGCGGGTACTGGTCCCAGCTACTGTATCATAAAGACTATAATTATAACCCTTGTTAAACGGACACCTGCATGGCTGTGGTGCCAACCATTATAAAACACTACAGTTTAGTCATCTAGAAATGGCAAAGGTTGTCATGGCTTTCAGTTTCTGTTTTCTACTCGTAGGTTCTGCAACAGAACAGTAATTTACGCAGCAGTGATGCTGAGATTCAACAGCGTGCGTTGGAGTATTTCCAGCTGAGTACTATTGCAACACAAGACGTGCTGGTAAGATTACTGTGGCGTGTTTCCCTGTAAGAGTAATGTTTTATGTAATAGATACAGCATGAGTAGCAGTGTTTTACCAGATTTAAAACACGAGGCGATAGCCGAGTGTTTTAGATCTGATAAAACACGTACTGCGAATGTTTTAAATAGCTTCAAAAACGACCCATTTGGTAAGTTCATTGGCGTAGTAAGTTTGAAACATAACGTTGTCTAAGCCGAGAAAATCAAAACTAAAGTTTATGTAAATCAGGAGGTTTCTTTATCAGATCTAAACCACGAACATGGTACTGATTTCCTTTGTGTTTTCCTCATCAATTATTAATGAGTTTTTGAAGTATTTTTATACTGATGGAAAATTTCCAGGGTTAGGATAAAGGATAAAGGACTCGGGGCTAATCATCCTTACTTGCAGCCAGCGGCTGAATTACGAAGGACGCAGATAACGTGGCCGTGTCGAGGCATATCAAAGGCGCTCCAGGCAGCCGCCATATGACACAGTTCAGACCACGGATCACAGCTAAGATGTTAGGTGTTGATTTTATGGAGGGAGGAAAACCGGAGAACCCGGCGAAAAACCCTCGAAGCACAGGAGAGATCAACTACAACTACAACTCTACTCACGTGAGTTCCAAGCCCGACAACGGGGTCATTCCCAAGCGGTTACCCATCCAATTTCGGGGGAGGTAAGTACCGGGACCCAAGATACGGCCGGAAATCAAGCCTCGTGGATGCCCTGCCGGCTGCCACCGTACTTATGTGTAATGTGTGTAATTTGTGTATTTGTCGTAAATGTGGAGAAGTTTAAAATATTGTAAATTATATTTCAGGCTACTGTTCTCGAGGAGATGCCGCCGTTTCCCGAGAGAGAGTCTTCTCTGCTGGCTAAGCTGAAGAAAAAGAAGGCTCTGGCCTCTGGCATCACGGAAGAGGAAGTTGTTGAACCTGTTAAGCCGACCGTGAATGGCCAAGCGAGTCCCGAGGCAGCGGCGGCGCCCGTCTCGGTGCCTGAACCGATCGCTCGTAATCTAATAGGAATCAACCTGAGCAGCAACCAGATCTCGCCGCCAGTAGTGGCGAACGACTCCGGGGGCTTACTGGTCGACGTATTCGAGACGAGCACGACAACCGTACACAGCAGTGCACCAACCACACTTTCACCTGGTGCTGAAGATAATCTTAAAAAGTAGGTCAACTTGGGAGGTTTAGCTTTCACTACGAGTACGACTACGAGATTCATCATCGCACCGCCATCTTGTTTCGCCATTTCGTACTGACGTGAATGCGTAGTCGCCGCTTATGTCGGTACGGGAAAAAATGGCGAAACAAAATGGCGCGTAGAATAACGAATTTTGTAGTTGTACATGCACTTACTCTGATATTACCATTGAACTAAAAATAACTGGAACGCTACGTTCAACCGGAAGTTTGAAGCCAAATTATGCAAGTCGTACCCAGCCTTTCCACGAAAAAAACAAACACGGCCAAAACAAAAAAAGTAGAAACACGCGTGGAAGTGCGTGTCTGGGAGTCAAAACTGGCTTCATGGGAGTCAGATTTTGGCTTCAAGATTTGTATGCGCAGTTTACTGAACGTAGCGTTCCAGTTATTTTTAGTTCAATGGATATTACTGGATTTCTCTAGGGAGAAGTTTAGATCTGACTGATAGGGTTATCCAGTATAAATAAAGTTAGTTTAGTTTACTGGCGTGTGGTGTGTAGTGTGGTCACTGGTGCGGTGTAGTGTGGTGTGGTGTGGTGTGGTGTGGTGTGGTGTAGTGTGGAGTAGTGTGCTGTGGTGTGGTGTGGAGTAGTGTGCTGTGGTGTGGTGTGTAGTGTGGGGTAGTGTGGTCACTGGTGTGGAGTAATGTGGTGTGGTGTAGTGTGGAGTAGCGTGGTGTAGTGTGGAGTAGCGTGGTGTAGTGTGCTGTGCTGTAGTGTGGAGTAGTGTGCTGTAGCATGGTGTGGTCTGGAGTAGTGTCGTGTGAAATGATGTGGTGTTTAGTGGCGTAGAGTAGTGTGCGTGGTGTGGAGGGGCATGGTGTGTCGGTGTAGTGACGTGGTGTGGTGTGGAGTGGAGTGTTGTTGCGTGGAATGGAGTGATGTGGTTTAGAGTGTTATGGCGTGGTGTCGTCTGCCCTGGGGTGGTGTGGATTTTCTTGTGTCAGGTGTTTCGGCAACTTGTAACTAAAGTCGAGCATATTTTTCAATTTCTAGATTCGTCTGCAAAAATACTGGTGTTGTATTTGAGAATGACATACTACAAATTGGGTTGAAGTCCGAGTACAAGGATTACTTCGGTAAGATTCTAAAATTTATTAAATGTGGTTATATATATATATATTTAAGCGAAGTTAACTGCTGATGTAGTTGGCCTGCGGTTCCCCTTATTAGGGGAGTCCCTTACGTCACTACGTTAAAGGGTTTCCCGCGCATTCGAGATTCATTGAGCGTCTGTTGTTGCTGCAAGTAGCGTCTTGCTCAGATTGTGCTCCCCCTTCGCCCTTTTCCCACCCGTGTTAGATACGAAGTATAGAATCCTGTAGATCGTATATGTTATTCCACTGACTCGTCATTGTGACTGGTGCCGGTGGTCTGCCTTGGCAGAGTTGTCATGGCAAACGCCTATTGCTTCTCTGATTACCCTAATTGCTATTGCTTAGTTTGCTGGCTATTTGCTCATGGCCCAATTGCTTACAGTTACTTTGCTTGCTAACAAGGCTAGATTGCTGACTAGCCTGGGCTAGATTGCTGACTAGCCTGGTCACCAACGGCACCTACCTCCAAACAACGCATATTCTGCAGTTAAATTAAATTAAATAAGGCACGTGGTTGTCGCAAGTCGAAAATCTCCTTAACAAGGACAGAGAAAGGTCTGTACGCCAAAATAATTTAATTTATTTTTTTATCAATTGTGAGCGGGCGGAATCCTAGGTAATTGCTGCAATTTGATTGGCTGTGTGAGCGGGCAGTTTTTTACGATATCTGACCACGGGCAGAAAGTGATATTTTTTTGCAATTAAGAATTTACTGTTGCGTTGATCGATTTTCATAACTATTTCGCTTGACACTGGAGAAAATAGATTCAAACGAAAGGTGATTACGATATGAATGAGTCATTTTATTATGGTGACACTCGTCGTGTCGTGTCTTTGGAAAAAACTTACAGATGGCTTATCACAAGCATTTTTGTCCTGATACTCGAACAATATAATGCACCAACCTCGTACCCAGGCTTTTCGCTCCCGCCCCCGCGAACTCGTCGAGCGAAAACCCTGGCATGGGCTGGTCACGTGCCTCCCCCCAGAATCTGGATATACTAAGCGGGGTTGGGTCGTTACACATTCGTGTTTTGTTTTTATCATGTCTGGATTCCGCTATCAAAAAGAGTATTTATACAAATGTTAATTTAAAGCCAAAGCAAGTCACCTGCTTAGAGGCTCTTCTTAATCGAAGAGATACAGTCGCTGTATTGCCTACAGGATATGGGAAATCGCTGATTTACCAACTGCTTCCTTCCCTGCTCACTGAGAGAAATTTATACCTGCAGAGGCAATCATGTCGAAGCTCGTCAATCATTCCTTCTGCTGTTGTGCTCGTCGTTTCGCCGCTGAACTCGCTCATTGATGATCAGCCCAGGAAAATAAATGAGTGTAATGAAGTAACAGCTGCCGTTCTTAAGGTTATTAATCGAGAAGAGTCGGTAACTGGCGACCTAAGCGATATTTTTGCAGTGAGTTAATACATCGCAAATCTTGAGGCACAAGCGGCAGCACGAACGTGGAATTCCCTCACTGTAGAACTTTTTCGGTGTATTAAACTGTTTCGACATCGAGCCAGGTTAAATGATACGAAATTATATGTGATCTCGTGTCGCGGCAATTTAATAAACCGAAACTATACCACAAGACAATACGTACTTACCATCCCCTCCCTAATAACGGTATTTTAAAATCTCCCAGATTCTGGGAGGCACGTTACCAGCCCATACCAGGGTTTTCGCTCGACGAGTTCGCGAGGCGGGAGTGAAAAGCCTGGGTACGAGGTGACCTTCCATTTCCAAGCCATGTATATGACTTATCCAATTCACACGTCTAATTGTCCAGCTTTATCAACAATCTTTAGATATAACCTGTTAAAGTTGAATATATGAAATACAAGCAGCCGGTCTATATATACGCCAACCGAAAATTGAATATTAATTTCCTTTGAATTTTCCTCGTGAACTATTAATGATTTGGTACTTAAATAGGATTTTTTTACTTATTTCAGGTCGTCTAGGTTTGTTTTATGGTAACAAAACGTCGGCACAATTTGCAGGTTGGAAGACCACGCTTCATCTACCCGGAGAACTGACGGATAATATCCTTGAATTACTTAATACTATATTGCAATAATAATATGAAAAGTCTGACTGCCCCCAACCAGAAATCGAACCCAGGTTTCCAAATCAACGCATCGGCGTTGTGCCTTCTAGTAGGGGACAAAGGGTGACAAGGTCTTGAAGTACTGTTTAATAAACGAGCAGGAGTGTTTTATCAGATATAAAGACACGAGGCGAAGCCGAATGTTTTTATATCTGATAAAACACGAACTGCGAGTTTATTGAACGGCTTCAAAAACGAACCACTTGGTAAGTTCATTGGCGTAGTAAGTATACGCAGCCCTCGGGGTTAATAACCAGCGTAGTGACCTCGGTTTCAGTCACTAACCAACTTAGTTTATTCATGACACAGACGATATTTGTCGTTATTTAATAAAAAAATGGTATTCTAGACGTAGTTTTAAAGCGATATAGTAGGTCATTTAAGGTCAATAACCTATTTATTAACCGCGGCACATCAAAGATAATTTATGCATGAATGAACTAAGTTTGAAAAATAACCTTGTCTGAGCCGAGAAAATCAAAGCTAAAGTTTACGTAAATCAGGAGGTATCTTTATCACATATAAAGACACTGATTAAACTTTAATTTCTTTTGAATTTTCCTCATGAATTATTAATGAGTTTGAGATGTGTAGTAAATGAATATGTGTGATAGCATTTGTGAGACATGTCAAGATTTAAAGCAGGCGGCAGGCAGGCAGTCAGTCAGTTACTTACTGTAGTTAGTTACTTACTTACTTACTTACTTACTTACTTACTTACTTACTTACTTACTTACTTACTTACTTACTTACTTACTTACTAATTACTTACTTACTTACTTACTTACTTACTTACTTACTTACTTACTTACTTACTTACTTACTTACTTACTTACTTACTTACTTACTTACTTACTTACTTACTTACTTACTTACTTACTTACTTACTTACTTACTTACTTACTTACTTACTTACTTACTTACTTACTTACTTACTTACTTACTGTAGTTACTTAGTTATTCAGTTACTTACTTACTTACTGACTGACTGACTGACTGACTGACTGACTGACTGACTGACTGACTGACTGACTGACTGACTGACTGACTGACTGACTGACTGACTGACTGACTGACTGACTGACTGACTTACTGTAGTTACTTACTGTAGTTACTTACTTACTTACTTACTTACTTTACTTACTTACTTACTTACTTACTTACTTACTTACTTACTTACTTACTTACTTACTTACTTACTTACTTACTTACTTACTTACTTACTTACTTACTTACTTACTTACTTACTTACTTACTTACTTACTTACTTACTTACTTACTTACGTACTGTAGTTACTTAGTTATTCAGTTACTTACTTAGTTACGTACTTAGTTACTTACAAATATTAAAAACAGCAAAATTAGACTGCGGGAGCATTACATTTTAGCTGTATAGTCGCATGCATTGCCTAGCACGTCGTGATGAACGTTTCCTTGACAATGCTTCACAGTTAACGGCTGAACTCAAGTCAGTTGCAGAGACGGTGGAAGGAGGTGCTCAGATCCAACAACAAATCAGTGTAGAATGTATTAGCGACTTTTTAGAACAGCCCATATTGGATATTGTGTTTACGTGAGTATTTCTTCTTTGGTGATGGTGGTGGTTGTTTATGGTCATGATGGTGGTTATGACGATGGTGATTGTGCTGATGGTAGTGGTTGTGGTGATGGTCTTTAGGATAATGGTGATGATCGTGGTGGTGGTTTTCAGGATAATGGTGGTGGTGATTGTGATGGCGGTGATTGTGCTGATTGTGTGGCGACAATGGTGGTACTGGCGATGATGGTGATGATCGTGGTGAAGTGGGCGATCTTTAGGATAATGGTGATGATCGTAGTGGTTCTGGTGGTGGTGGTGGTGGTGATCTTATTGATTGATGGTGGTGGTGGTGATGATGGTGGTAGTGGTGGTGATGATGGTGGTAGTGGTAGTGGTGGTGATGATGGTGGTGGGTGTGGCGATGGTCTTTAGGATAATGGTGATGATCGTTGTGGTGGTGATGATGATCTTGTTGATGGTGGTGGTGATCGTGGTAAAGTGGTGGTGTGATGATGGTGGTAGTAGTGATGATGATGATGGTGGTTGTAGTGATGGTCTTTAGGATAATGGTGATGATCGTAGTGGTTGTGGTGGTGGTGATCTTGTTGATGGTGGTGGTGATGAAGTGGTGGTGATGGTGGTGGTTGTGGTGATGGTCTTTAGGATAATGGTGATGATAGTTGTGGTGGTGATGATCTTGTTGATGGTGGTGGTGATGATGGTGACTGGTGACCGTGGTGGTGGTGGTGGTGGTGGTAGTGGTGGTGATGATCTTGTTGGTGGTGGTGGTGGTGGTGATGATCTTGTTGATGGTGGAGGTGGTGGTGATGATCTTGTTGGTGATGGTGGTGGTGGTGGGGATTGTGTTGTGTAACTATTATTTTTCTTTTAGTGTAAACGGCATTAATCAAAGAATAACATTGAAGTTACCAATATTTCCTAACAAGTTCTTTAAACCTTCGCTAATGAACTCAGCGGAATTCTTCTCACGTTGGAAACAATTATCAACGTAAGTGATTATCGAAGTAAGAAATTGTGCTAGCTCGGATATAAGCGTAGATGTTCTTCAGTTCAAACACTTCCTGGTCTCAGTAAAATAGCTCAACCAACGTCAAGACATACAGTAAACACCGCGTGTAAGAACCTAGTGATTTAAGAACCTGTAGGCAGAAATTTTGGATTTTAATACCCCAAAATATAAGAACCTGTTTAGCCGACCAAAGCCACAAGGTTCTTATATGAAGAGTCACTCTGAATAATGAAACAGTGCTGTAGCCAAAATGTGGGACTATAAAATATAAATTTGCTATATATTTGGCCCTTCCATAAAAATATCATTACAGAAATTACATACATACAGTATAATCTCTCTATAACAAAGTGGTTTATATATCTGGTCATATAACAATAGCATTTCCCTTAAAGGGCATATGACTCGAAAATTAAGTTTGTCTTATTGAAAAGAACATTTAAAATGATAAAATAACATCTTTTGCAGTTTTTGGTTTCCTTGCTTCGTTTTTGAGATATTCCAGTTTGTTTGATATGCAAATGACACAACTTTTACGTCACACGTGCATAATGAGTATTGTGAGTTACCGAGAGGTTACATATCTTTGCTATTGTGAAACGAAATCACTTGGAATTCTACATGTTTGGTGTTGTGGGTTTAGAAACACGCACATGCTTCCTTTGAGTTAAGCCCATGTTTTCATAATAGCAAAGATATATTCTGGTAACTCGTTATGCACATGTGACGTAAAAAGTTGTGTCATTTGCATATCAAACAAGCTGGAATATCTCAAAAACGAAGCAAGGAAACCAAAAACTGCAAAAGATGTTATTTTATCATTTTAAATGTTCTTTTCAATAAGACAAACTTAATTTTCGAGTCATATGCCCTTTAAAGAAATTTTAAGAACCTATTAAGAAGCTATTTTGCCTAAATTGTCAGTAATTACCCCAAAATATAAGAACCTATTTTGCCAGACTTGAAAAAATCTAGGTTCTTACACGTTTTCAATGTTGTAAGACTTCCTTATGGTTCCTTCTTAATAGTCCCGGCCAAGAATCACAACAGGTCTTCCAAGCTGCGTTAACCATGGATTCTGAAACAGTAAAAACAAAGGTTAGCACACTTTGAAACATAGTTTTGATAACATTTAAAGTGCCTATGAAACGAAAATTAAGTTTGTCTTATTTGAAAGAACACTTAAAAGGGTGTTCGGACGTATTTCGTTGCTAGGCGACCGGTTGCCAAGGACATTACTTCCGGTCGGAGAAATCTTTTCACAAAAACATGTTTTTGTACTTATACACTGCGAAAAGGTATAAAATGATTTTAAAAAAAAAACACGAAAAGAGCCGAGCAAGTTTGTGAGAAAAAGTACCAAAACAAAAGAAAACTATTCCTTTGCTGTAGAATGTCGCTGGCAAACAGAGTTGAAGAACTTCGGTACACAGACGGCGATAGATGGAAAAATAAACGAAGGACGTCGTCACGTCGAGATATTTGGATTGAATGCCGGAATTTAGAAATCGGCAGAGCTGATGCACTATAAATGACAGTGGACATCAACTTTTAACTTTGTATGTAGAACAAGACGACTTTTCGAGCATTCTTGGCTTGGAACCACGGCTGAACTCTCAATTTAGCTGGCAAGCTCCGATCAGGCAGGAGGGGGCTCGCGCCATATTTGTTCAGGCTAGGTTGAGTGGCATGGAGTCGCAAAAACATGAGCTCACAAGATTCCTATAATTTCCGCGAGTATTTATCGAGTCGTTACTTTTCTTTCGTTTACACTTAGGGAAAACATGTCTCCCAAAAAGTACGCATGGATTTTATGAATAAACTAAAAATGACAAAGATACTCTATTTTTTGTTAAACATATCCCTTAAAATTTCATTAAAACGGCCATAAAGTCATTAAGATTTGCTCAATTGAGAAACGCATGCGTCCTTTTTTGCACATAACAATTCTGGTTCTAGTGAAACTTCTTTAGTTAGCAAAACTTTTATAGTCCGTTTCAGCTTGCTTTTGAAATCCGATACGTATAATTGAAATAAACTGTTTCTGCTTGACCAAGTATCTATTATTATATTCTATACGACAAATAATCGTCTTCTCCGTGATTTTACCAAAGGAATTCAATTCAAAGCTTATTAAATTCGAACTTCACAACGAACTTCGCGAACTTCCGTACCAAGTTCCCAACCTTCCAACGAATGTTGACAAACGAATTTCAAAATCAAGCTGAAACTGACTATAAGTGGGCGGAAATTATAGGTTTTTTCTTATCTCAATGACGTCACAATGACGTCACTGTACGACGTCATCAAACGAAAGAACTTCATTCATGTATACTACGTGCAGAATATCTAGCATGGAGATCAAATTTGTAAAGCTCTAGAAGCTCTGTGGTCAAATCAAGTTTTCCCTAGCAACGGGTCGAAATAAATATGTCTGAACACCCTTAAAATGGTAGAGTAGAGTAACATCTTTTGCAATTTTTCGTTTCCTCGCTTCGTTCTTGAGATATTTCAGTTTATTTGATATGCAAATTAAACATTTTGACGTCACACGTGCATAATGAGTTATCGAAAAACGTTATATATTTTGTCAAATATAATCACTTGAAAATCTACATGTTTAGTGTTCTGGGCGAAACACACGCACATGCTTCCTTCGAATTATTTTGGTTTGATAATAGCAGAGATATATAACTTTTTTTAATAACTCGTTATGCACATGTGACGTTAAAATGTTTAATTTGCATATCAAACAAACTGAAATAACTCAAAAACGGAGCAAGGAAACGGAAAACTACAAAAGGTGTTACTCTATCATTTTAAGTGTTCTTTCAAATAAGACAGACTTAATTTTCGTTTCATAATCACTTTAAATAAAATACATAATTACTGGTGTTGTGGTCTTATCCTAGACCAAGAGGTGTTCGCCCAGATCGAGACCTTGACTTAGAGTGTGTTTCATGGCTAGAAATCCAGGACACTCAGCGGCAGTGGCCTGTGGGCTCATATTTAGATGGTAATATTAATTTGAAATTCTGATGGCTAAATATCGATCATTTCGGCTATAAACAGAAGTCTATAGCAATAAATTAAAGTAGAGTTATTCGCTAAAATGTCTTATTGACCCATTTCTTACCCAAATATCAAATTACAAAAGGTTTAATCGTTTAGACAGGCCTGTACACTCGTACTCACAAAAATTGCCGCATAAATTTCGGTTATTATTTCTGAATCCACAGTCACATTTAATAATAATAACAGCGGTTAAGGCCCTGGCAACCTAGCAACAGCTCCATAAGAAATGGCGGACAAGAACCCGAAATTATCGAGGAATGCATTGCTTCTTCACGCCGAGTTCAGTATTTATCTCGGCGCTTGATGGATTAAATTACAACGACTCGGCTGCAATAAATCGTACATTTTAAGGTCTTTGGGAACCTATTAAACAACGAAAAAGTGGAACGAACAACTCCGCAAAACAAAGTAACGTTCATCCCGAGCAAATTCAGACGTTCGCATCGTGGACAAACAACACAGAAGCAGCCAAAATTGGAGCTCCAAAATAAGTGATATAGCAGATTAATAGACTTTAAACAGCGAATAAGAGGTATGTTTGTGAGGGGCTCGGGAACCTATTTAGGACGCTCCAAACTTAATAGAAATTGTAGTGCTGAACGATTGTTCAATTTGGTGAAGTTTTGGACGTTCGCATGTCGGAATTTACAATAGTAAATAACCGAAAATGATTGTTCTTTATATTTCCTTAAGAAATCTATTGAAGGACGCCATATTGAATTAATTAAAAAGGGATTCAGTGCGCATGCTTTGCCGCCATGTTGTCCTCGATTTCTGGCCATGATATGGATGCCCGGGTATCTGGACTAGCCCGCTTTGCCGAGATGAGGGCTAGCCGGGCTGGCTTGCTTTTTTTCTTTTTTTTATTTCAACAACTTTATTGGGTTATCTACTAACAAAATTACAATGATCAAATGTTATATAACAAAACAAAAAAAATATATATATATTTAACAAAAAAAAAAAAAATAATAATAATAAAATTAAAATAACCCAAACGGGAAGAGTGCGAACGGGACACTAAGTCCCATGCAGGGCACTCCCCGTAAAAATTAAAAAAAAACACGAGTTTATGACCTATGACAGGGGCAATCACGTACGAGGGACCACGTGCACGGAACTTAAATTATAGTACATTTCTTTCAGGGAACTTTTAAAAAAGGAAAGACTAGAAAAACTAGTGGTAGGGAGTATTTTACAGGTTGAATTCCATAGTTTGACCATGGATAGTAAAAAGACTGGATTGGAAACTTGATGGCGTGAGCATAACAACCTGGTTGCAATTGACAAGCTTAAAAAACCCGAGTATATTCAAAGTTTGGGATTAATACAGCCTAAAATGATAATCGAATTGTCTGTAAATACGACAAAGCCACAATACGACAAAATGTCCGTCTATTCTTACTCATTTTAAAAGAAGATATCAAGGTTTACTAGTTAAAATATGCATCCCAAATTCCGAGCAAAACAAAGCACAATTTGGGGACGCCAGTTTCTTCAAAACAACACAGGAATCATCAACATCTCTCGAGCAAAGAAAAACGCTTTTCAGCCAATCGGCGGCCTGGAAACACCTCACGTGACTTAGTTTCCAATCCACTCATTTTACTATCCATGGTTTGACTATGCGGTTGAAGTAAGAAGCTTGGAATGTCCTGGATTTACAGAGAGGAACTTTAAGAGTAAGGGTTGGGTTTTGACTAAATCGAGTGCGACCATTGTTAACAAAAGAAACAAATTTGTGAACATTCAGGTCTGTATATCCATAGAGAGCCTTAAAGAAAAATATCAAGTCCTTAATTTCTCTTTCATAACTTAAGGGTAGCAAGTTAAGAGCTACCAGCCTCTGTTTATAAGATATTTCTCCTTGTTTGGATTTGAGAATCCAAGCGGTAGCTCTTCTCTGGATCTTCTCAACCTTAGGGGCCGAATACATGGGGAAATTTCAGCCCGGGCTGAGATTTCAGCCCGGCTGCTGAGGTATGGAAAAGAGGAGAATGATTTGAATAAGAAACACGAAGTGTGGAAATCAGCCAAGTTGTCACAAACATGCAGCATAAAACAAACATATTTAGATGTGTATTTCAAATAAACCATATTTATTCCTTCTTTATCGCTTTTCACAAGGCACTTTCTGTATTCCACACTTCGTGTTTCTCATTCAAAACATTCACTCCCTCTTTTCCATCCCCCAGTAGCCGGGCTGAAATCTCAGCCCGGGCTGAAATTTCCCCATGTATTCGGCCCCTTAGACTTGAGTTTGGTGTTGGCTGGGGACCATATCTTTGTGGCGTTGTGCTAATTGCGTAATTTATCAGTTCTGGTATAAGACACGAAGTCTCATTGTTTTAAATATGAACTGTACATGAACAAGCAGAACTTGTGAATTGTTAATATGTCGGAAAAAGCTGATAAAAACAAATTTTGTCGCGTGTACGAAGCTTTTAATACCAGCCCTCTTTTCGTACTCTGATTTCGTGTTGCCCAATTCTTCTTCACAAGCACGTAGACGAGAAGATGTTGATTCATATTCCTCGCCTAAACGGTGGTCTTCTCTCTTTCTTTTGTGCGTATTAATAACAGGCGACGATTCCCAAAAGGCCACCAATGCTTTTTCGTTGTTGCATCGTCCCTTATGGCCATTTAACTCCGAACATTTTCGGCTTCGTTTGCATTGAACTTCGATACCTGAGACGAAGCAGCCATCTTGGATTTACGCACACACTATTATGTTGGTATTTTGATTTCCCTACATCTTATTTTATGTTTCTAAAACAGCTTAACGAATTTATTGGGTTATATAAAGATAAATCTCAATAATTCGTTTTGTTAAGTAGCTGTACAATGTCTAAATGAAGAGAATTGTCAGAAAATGCTTCGAATTTTGGTACAATTTCCGTTTTTTTTGCAATGAATGCTTATTCCAGAAATCTCTCTAGGGAGGGCTAAGTAAAATAGTTAGATATAATGGTAGTCTACCTTCCCCTCCCATATTTTTGGTTATTGGCTTTGTATTTTAGCCGCTATAAACCGCCCAATTTCAAAGGGTAGGCTCGAAATAATGTAATTTTTAGTATAGTATGTCACAGTTTGGCCACAAATAATGGTTTATTGGAGAAATCAATGTTTAAAGTATGTCTTTAACGTGTGTTGGTTCTTATATATAGATCACAGCCATTGTATTCTACATAACAATACTTGGTCATTCATGCGTCTCACTGGACGCCATTCAAACCATAAAGTGTCACGTGACCGTTGCCTAGCTAGTGGGAGAAAAGCAATGGTAATGAGCCAACGTGTTTACATGGGGAAAAAAACCAGCCCGGGTAACCGGGATCTTGGCCTCACAAAGCGAGGTCTCAGCTAGGCGAGCTGGCTCGGCTCTCATATAAACACAAGATGAAAATTAACAAGAAATAATAGCGCAAGCACGACCTCGGCAAAGCATAGTGGTTATGCTTAAATCCTCTCTCTTTCTGTTTGTAGCTTATTGGATTTGGCTGTAGTGTGTTAGATGATGTCGACCCTAATCCTGAAAATTACGTATGCGCGGGAATAATTGGTAGCAAGAATACACAAATTGGAGTCCTAATTCGACTAGAGCCAAATCTATCTTCACAGGTTGGTAACTACGTCTGCCACGCTATAACAATATTGAGCCGTTGCAATGCGTACTATAAAATAGAGTGATCAGTTACCGTATTTATTACCCTGCGAGTCAGAGCCCCTTTCCGACCTATACGCAGGCTTCGGGGGAAAGTGGGCTCTGCCAACAAACTTGATATTTCTTTTTGAGCATGCGTGAACGGTTGCCAAGATACTATTTTGGGCCCAGGCTCTAACGCGTCACTTCCTATTTTCCTGCTTACGCGTGTTCGTAAACTAGAACTTGTTTGACCAGTTTAAAACCTGACTGACTCGCCCCAAACTTGGGGCGAAGATCGAGTTTTCCCCCGAAGCCTGCGTTGGTCGGACTTCATCTCAAACAAATCAGTATTTTAAGAGAAAATCAAGATGAAAGTTTGCTTAATTTATGTAATTTCTTCCTCCGATATCCAAACCACCGACATGGTACTGATTTTCTTTGTGTTTTCTTCATGAATTATTAATGAGTTTGAGATATGATTATAATAAGTAATAACATGACTTGAGGGAAATTAGCGATTAAATTTCCCGTAGTCGAGGGAAGGTTTGTGAAAGACCGAGGCCCGAGGACTTTTACAAATCTTCCCGAGGCGAATGGGAAATTTAATCGCTAATTTCCCGAAAAGTCATGGTATTAGTTTGCAATATTATGATCGCCGAGGAAAACTTTGAGAATCTTACCGACAGGAAATTTACACGGTTGATCAGAGAAGTTGCATCTAATTTTCCCGTGCATGTTGATGAGGGAAAATATATGCAAGCGGGAAATTTAGAAGAAGACGAAGGATTTCTTTGTCTTCTAATTTTTCCCCATCAACATGCACGGGAAAATTCGAAGAAGACAAAGGATTTCTTTGTCTTCTAATTTTCCCTCATCAACATGCACGGGAAAATTAGAAGACAAAGGATAAATTTCCCTCTTGCATGAGCGACGAGGGAAATACGAGGTTTACATTCCCTCGGAGAACAAAAGAATCCGAGGCGATCATGGTATTACTATACTAATAAGAAGTTAGTACCACTATAACCATGTCCTATTTATTCTTCACTATAGATGTACCGTCTGACATGCCGTACTCCGAAGCCCTCCGTTTCAGTGCAGCTCTGCGACCTTCTCAAGACTCAACTCTAATCCACCAATGGTCATAATATGCAATAAACCCGACGGAGTCGACCGCATCAGTTTCACACACAACGCCATGCGTTTCTATTCCAAAATAATGCATTTTTTATAAATTTTTTCTCGTATAGATAGGTGCTTAAATAATCCGACGGTGATTAGAACTCGTGAATAGGTTGAATAATACGAGGAAGCCTTCGATGGCTTAGGAAATTGCGAATTAGCCAAATTAGGCTGAGAATAATTTTAAGAATCTGTGTTTATGGTGAATCTGACCACCCTAAATATAACCCCTGCAACCCCATTTCCCCCCAAGAATTATAAAAGCTTGAAACTTTCCACGAGTTTGTTTTTTTGTGTCCATTATTTATGTCCTGAAACAATGAAAGCAGTAGACCATTTGCACGGTGACATGAGATGGCGTTGGGTGACTACAACTGTACCAGAGTGCTTTGCCAGTATTCTAGGGTTTCGGCTAAAAGGAATGAGTCAAAGGGACGCGTCCAGTCCTTTCGCGGCTTTTCCAAAATGGGGGTAAACCACAGACTTGTTCCTAGTCCTCTTTTCTCTCGAACTTATTTTGGTGACGTCACAGAATAGGGATCGAGCGAGAGGACAAGCGGAAAATGTTCATCTTTATCTATCATGAATCCTGCTGGAGCTCGGATTCTTTAATCTTTATGAACGAGGGCACTTAAACAAACTTCTTCTTGAGAGCAGACGGCAAACGAGTAGGTTTCTTTATTTTATATTACGTTAAAAGGTCGTTACATACGAGGCTTTATAAAGTAGTATTCGGCGTAGGAAGTGATTGTGTTGAAACACATTTATACAAATCGAAATATGCTATTTTAACGTTTCGGCAGTAGACCAACCTTGCTATATGATGTTATAAAGAATTGTGCAGACCGACGCGAGTGTTATCTGCTTTGGTTTTCCGCCAAACGGCCGTTTGGTGCCTGTATAATTTGTGGCCAGTTTTGGGGCGAAGCAAAACATTTTTTTTCAGGCCTCTCACAATTTCGGTCTGTCGCTCGACGTAAAAAAAAATAGGCCTGGGAACTAGGCTGGGTAAACCAGCCTGATTAGGGTTAAGGTATCGAAAAGATTGCTAAAATCTTGAGACTCGCTGAAAATTGACGACAAACTTGGAAAAAACAAATTTGACGACATGTTTTGAAAAAGTCGCTAAAGGACTGGACGGGTCCTTTTGAGTCGTCCCTTTTAGGCGAAACCCTAGAATACTGGCAAAGCATTCTGGTAGTTGTAGTCACTCAACGCCATCTCACGCCATCGTTCAAATGCCTATTGTATTGGGATAATAAACCAGTTTACGTCATCAAATCCAAGATGGCGGTGACCGTGAGACATATTTGTTTAAGCCATAGATATAGGAGGTCTAGATCGCCGACTCGCAACAGGATCACTGTTTCGATAGTGGGCCCACTTTTGATCTCCCCATGGCGGCCCAAGCGGGCAAATTCAAGTAATAACCCCGTCCAAGTGGGCTTCACTTTCCACTGCAGCAGTGGGAGGAAGCGCCCTAACTAACAGCATAGGCCAACTTAATACTTTAAAGTGCTTCTCTGAGGAAAATATTGTTGGCAGTGTTTTTGCTTAATCCTAAAGATGTTTACCCTGCGGGCAGAGCCTTCTTTTCCTTATTTCTTCGCTGAGATAGAGGAAGAAAATTATAGGCTCTGCTGTATTCGTGTTTGGCTTCGTCCAAGATTTAGGGCGAAGTAACCCGTTTAAGACCCGTTTAACCGGTTCTCGTTTTGTTTCTGGGTTCGAGATTGTAACCAAGCAACTGACATGCATGCGCAATGGAAACCAGTCCCGAATACAGCAGAGCCTATTTTTCTTCCTCTCTCTCAGCGGAAAAATAAGGAAAAGAAGGCTCTGCTCGCAGGGTAAAAGATGTTATGGTAGTTAGTAATCGTGCAAAATTTTATTTCAAAAAGTCGTTGAAGAAAAGGTGATATTTTACGTAGTTTGTATTTTAGAGCGCCGCCATTAAAGTGGCCGAGCTAGAGAAGAACGAGTGGGAGGAAGCTTATGACGTCATAGACTCGATAACAACAATGACCCTTTTATTGACAACAACAATGATCTTTTGTTTTTGTTGAGTTTATGGCTCAACTCTTTCTTCTCAAACACGGCCGATTTAATGGCGGCGCTCCAAAATACAAACTTCACACGTAAAATATCACCTTTTCTTCAACGAATTTTGAAATGAAACTTTGCACGATTATCAACTACTATAACATCTTTGCCAAGAATATTTTCATGCAAAGAACAACTTTAACCTTAATGCAGCGCAAATTTTAGGTCCCTAAGGAATTATGGCTTTGACAATTGACGTTTTCAACATAGTAATATTCAAATTTTCATTCGACGGCGTCTGTTGTTTTGCAATGGTCAAGCTTAGGGCATGCTAATTCGAAGCCGTAAAGTCCAAACGAAGAAGCAAACTCCACAAGTGCAATTCAAAGTTCTTTAAGATTCTACGTGCCCAAGATTGACTGTTTTATCTAACAGAATGAGATTAATGAAGATGCGGCAGAAGCTGAATGGGTGTTCTTTCGATATACCGTCACTTCAGGTTAGAAATTTTGTATTGTGGTTAATGGTATTTCATGAAGTTATTTCACTACTTTTTAGCCTTATATAGCATTGTTGAATAATTGCTTGTTAACACTTTGAAGCCTAACGACGAGTCTTTAAGGTTCATTCTGGCTAACGCCAGACGATTTTATTCAGCACAGGGAGAGGTCCAGGTCTCGAAGTGTTAAATCGATAGGTCCAGGTCTCTGCCAGAGCGGCTGGCTGAGATAGCGTGACTACCAACTTGCGTTCTCGTTTGATTAGGGCTTAGTAATATTTCACATAAACGAGTGTTTTACCAGGGGTTACAAACACGAGAAGACAATGAAAATCACGAGGCCGAGTAATTTTCATATGTTCTCGAGCTGTTTGCAAAACATGAGAGAATGATGAAAATCACGAGGCTGCAGGCCGAGTGATTTTTATTATTTTCGAAGGTTTTACAGACACGAGAGAACATTGAAAATTACGAGGCAATAGGCCGAGTGATTTTTGTTGTTCTCGGGTGTTTGTAACCCCTGGTAAAACACGATACACGAGTTTATGAAATAGCTTCTCAATCGTCTATTATAGTAGAATTCGCGAGAGGACTTCGTGATATTGGTTCCAATGCTCTCATGTTGGATTTATAATTAAGAAATGTGGTAATAAACTGTCTTTAATTTGTGCCGTTTATTATCTGATTTCTTAATTATGAATTCAGTTAGCGCGACCTTTACCGGGTTTCAAAACTCGTACACATGACCAAGTCTTTTTCTTTGATTGGCTAATTTATTAATGAGTTTGAGAACTTTATTTATAGTCCGCTGTCTTTTTAATACATTGCTGTTGAGACATAACTAAAGCCGCTGTTACACGATACAACGATTTGTGCGGAAACCTGTGTCACAATGCGTTTGATTCGTCCTCGTTTTCTATGAGCAGATATTTTCATAGAAAACTCGGGCTCGTCTAATTGTTAAAGTGCCTATGAAACGAAAATTAAGTTTGTCTTATTTGAAAGAGCGCTTAAAACTACAGAGTAACATCTTTTTCAGTTTTTCATTTCCTTGCTTCGTTCTTGAGATATTTCAATTCGTTTGATATGGAAATTAAACATTTTAGCCATGTTTACACGGCCAAAATTTTAGCACGCTTAAGGTTAAGCGTGCTTAAAATGCGCCACCTTGGTGCGTTTACACCGTCATTTAATAATCCCTTACTAAAACACGTACACCATTATTCAACATGGCGGACGAGCTATATTTTTGGTTTTGGAAGCTTCGTATGGGTAGCGTGCGTCAAAGAACAACGGAAGACATCGGTACACGAAAAGAGTAATAGCTAAAAGAAAGAAAGAATGACCGTATTAATAGCAAGCGTTTTTCAATCCCGTTGCGTTTACACGGCCAAGTTAAGCGCGATTAACTGATCGTGCTCAGTTTAATCCACCTCCCTTGAGGTGGTGCAAACTAATCGCGATTAATTTACGCCGATCTGTTTACACGGACATTTTAAACCCGCTATAAAGTCAGATGTGGCTCAGATCCCGCTTAAATTTTGGCCGTGTAAATAGGGCTTTTGACGTGCATAATGAGTTATTGAAAAAGTTATATATCTTTGCTATTATCACTTGAAGATCTACATGTTTAGTTATTGTGGGCGAAACACATCCACATGCTTCATTCAAATTAATTTGGTAATTGTATGATAATAGAAGAAATATCTAACCTCCAATAGCTCATTATGCATGCACCTACGACGTCAAAATGTTTAATTTGCATATCAAACAACCTGAAATATCTCCAGAACAAAGCAAGGAAACAAAACAACTGCAAAATATGTTTCTCTACCATTTTAAGTGTTCTTCCAAAGAAGAGAAACTTAATTTTCGTTTCACAGGCACTTTAAATATTTATTTTTTCAATTCTATTCATAGGGAGGGGGCTTAATAGGGGAAATGTGGTAATGTGACGTCTTACGACACCAATCTATACATACGCACTTCCGCTGACCCCACTTTAATGTATTGATCTGAACTTCCCGAACATACATGCGGTGTGTGTGAGGCAGGGTTTTGTCTAACGTAGTAATGTACTGGTAATTCAGCAACTAGGCTGTCTACTAACTTGTAATTCATCGGATTCAAATGTTAGAACAACACTGACAATGTATACATCACACACGTTTTGCGATAAGTCATAAATTTTAAACGAGTGATTCCCTCGAGTGAAAAGTATAGGCGTTATGCGAAGGTAACAAAGAGGGCTTTGACTCTTAAAATTGCATAAAGATTAATATCGCGTAGGTGGAAGTATATACTTCCTGTATTTGAGCGAAATTAAAGTTGCCATAGTTTTCGTGCAATAAAACCTCAAAACGTCTTTGAAAACTGAAGACGTGAATAATGACCGACAAAGGAACAGAAGCGGCGAAGAAGATATAGATTTTGATTGACGATACATCGCAAAGGTTTACAGTTCTATATGTGTGGATATGCTACGTTCAATTGTGTTCCCTTTGTACTTTTTATTGGTATCAACTCAATTATCAACACAGTCATCACCGACAAGTGCCCGAAATGAACAATTCAAATCGCCAGTCATCTTAAATGTTGAAAGACCATTGGTATGTACCACTATTGGAGAGTCGGTGAAAATTAGTTGTACGCTGACGAGAATAGATGGTGTGAAATTCAAGAACGACTGGGAGATATCATGGTTTTCCGATGGGAGAAAACTTAATTACGAAAACGTAACGGCGAAAAACGATTCGGTGTTTATATCCTATTTGACCTTAGACGTCACTTGGTCAAATGAAAGAATATTTACGTGCGTTGGAAGAACACTCGAAAAAACAACGAATATCACGGTCTTGAACTCGTCGCTTATCGTTCGACTTAAACCACCGGCAATAGCGAATATTATCGGTCTTCGGTTCATCGAAAAAGCTTTGGGAAAGACAATTCAGGTTTTTTGGAAGCCAGTGAATTACTTAAACTCGACTAAGTATACCTTGAAATACTGTGTCGACGATACAGAAGAAATACTCGGGACAACTGCCTGTCCACATTACCGCTCGTTTGCGGGTAACTGCCTGCTTCGTCACAGGGATTACTACAAGGTACCGAATACAACGGGTTTCATCTGCAAGGCGGAGTTCAAGCAAAGGGCGGGTATTTACACCGTACACAAGCTCTACGTTGCCACAAAGGTCGCAGGGTGCGAGGGCGTTAGTGCCGAGCGGAGATTTCATCTCTCATTTTGGAAAGATCCAATTCCGGATCCAGATATTACAGAACTGGTCATGGTCCCGTATCCCATCACGAATCTCAAAGTGCTGGCTACCAAGCAACGCATAGTCGAACTCAGCTGGTCTGATCCCCGGTTTGTACATGGTGAGAACTCTAGGGAGTACACCGTTGGCTTTAAGTGCTTGAGAAGTAGAAACTGGAGCCGAAGGCAACATTCTGGAATTACAAACGTTACGTTGACCAGTAGGGACATTCGTCACTACCACCCGTACGATCTGTGTCGCTTCTGCGTAACAGCGAAGGCCTACGACGTCGGCTCCGAACCCGTGTGCGTAGATATACGATTGCACGAGGAGGTTCCGACGGGTGTGCCGACCGTGACATGTGTCGGAGACGAGTGTAAAACGACCAGCGACGGAACCAAACGGAATGTGACCCTCACGTGGGCACTACCAGCCGAGGAGGAAAGGAACGGAGTTTTGACAAAGGTGAAGATATTTCTCCGAGATGATCGGGTCGCACGTTCAGTGGATATGGCCGTCACAAATCGGTCGAAAAGCGAAACCGTGCTCACGGGCTTGGCTACAAATCGTAGTTACGTTATTCAAATGGTTGTTTGCAACAAAGAGGGCTGTGGTGGGCTAGGAAACGCAACAAAAATATCAGCTTTGTCTGATGGTGCTTTTTCGGGAGGATACTCTGGTGGATCTATTGGCGACAATCTTTTAGTTAAACTCGTGAGTTCTATCGGTGGTCCGTTGTTCGTTTTGCTTGCCGTGTATTTCGCATACGTTACATGGACGTGGTTACAAATTCGCAAAGACCATAAGGCGAGTCTGCAGCCTGACATCTTTGAACCGATTAGTTACGAGAGTGTAAAGGAGCCTGATGAAGATATGGCAGAGTATGTTGTGCTTGATTGGAAAGATCAGAAACAACAAAAGGACAGTGCTGACTTGTGGGTATTCTATAAGGAAGATCGAGAATACAAAAGCGATCAACAACAGTGTGTTTAGTCATAGTCAATCGAGATATGGTCTGGAAACTCGGCAAACTTCAAAGCGCCTATAATGAGCTGTGATTTTATGTTGAACCGTACCTTACACCGTGCACATCCTTTGTTTTAGGTTTATTAATATTTAAATAGCACGGTTGAGTGATTGAACTGAAACCTTGCTATTGGACAATTCGTTCATTATACTAAAATACAATGTGTTCAGTGACCGTGCACAAAACTGCATAAAGGCGAACAAAAAGATGACCAAAGACTTTAGCTGAGTTTCCAGACCACATCTCGATTGACTATGGTTTAGTGGAGAGATGTATCAACTACGGTGTGTTCCTGAAACAATGCTGTTCTTCCATCATCGATCGCGAGGTTTGGCGGGTTCAGGAAGCAGAGTAATATATTGTGGATAACTTTTTGAGACTTGCCTATGGCTGCTTCAAATTATAGAAGACTTTAAAGTGGTAGGACACTCGATGCTGATTTGCGTATTAAAAAATATTGGCGGGAAATGTTAATCTATCAAAACTGGTTTATGCAGAGTTTAGGTTTGTTATACACGAGCAGATATGTACGAACGATGCTCCAAAAGTTTCAGACTCAAGTTATGCGGCAGAAGAGAGGTCTCTAAAAGCTATTTTACATAATTTACTTTAAAGCCCTAATCAAACGAGAACGCAAGTCCTCGCAAGTTGGCAGTCACGCTATCTCAGCCAGCCACTCTGCCAATGATTTCTCGAAAATATTATGTACCGTGACAACGTTAAAACTTGTTTAAAACACTCATGAAACCTTTATTTTGTTAATTTGGGTGTCCGAACGACCGCCACAGAAATTCTGACTGCCAACTTGCGATGACTTGCGTTCTCGTTTGATTACGGCTTAACAGCTCTTTCCCAGTGGCGGGGGCGGTCGCCTCCCCAATGGTCTCCAAGCCAGTTCTTGTGAAAAGTTTAAATCCGTGGAGAAACTTGTAGGGGGGGGGGGTACAGTTGCTTTAAGGCCAAGTGAGTAGACTAGTAATGTTATTTATGTTATTTATATATATATATGCTATAAATTACAATACTAAAGGTCTATACAAAATGCCTCCAACCTGTTTTTACATTTACGACTTGTTTATAAATAAATCTAAAGATATTCTGACGTGTATCATTCTATGTTCTGGTCAACAAAATTATGTAATTTATGGCTTTCAGATTACTCTTAAATACTTGCCTCAAAATGCAGGAAATAGTGTTTCAGAGACCCTAGAAATGCCAAATTTTCCGGGGGGCATGCCCCCGGACCCCCCTAGGAGATACCGACATAGAGGTTCTTGGCCCCCCAAACCCAAGACCCTGGCTATACGCCACTGCTCTTTCCGATTACTCTTGTATCATTTGACTCTGACATTCTTGGACCATCTCTTGTACATGTCTGTGCGTACAGTATAAAACCTGAACAACTTTAAAGCCGTAATCAAACGAGAACGCAAGTCATCGCAAGTTGGCAGTCACGCTATCTCAGCCAGCCTCTGAAAAGTTTCCCGAAAATATTGTTTAAAACACTCATGAAACATTTATTTTGTTAATTTGGGGAGTTCGACGACCGCCACAGAAATTCTGACTGCCAACTTGTGATGACTTGCGTTCTCGTTTGATAAGGGCTTAACAAGGTCGCAATGACGTAATTTTATGGCCTTACGGTCGCAATGCATCACAGGAAGTAAATTGTACAAAAATGCAATTTTGTGACACCGAAGAAAAAAAAACAGAAACGGAGCCGAAACCTAGACTCGGCCTACCACAGGTAGCCCGAGTAATACGATATTTCACATTTTTCTAGTATTTCTCTATACGTAGATGAGCTTGAGTGATTTACCATCATAAAATTAATAGCTTCATTATTTTTCGACTGGTGGTAAACACGTGTTCTTTTCGAAGCATGATTTGTTTAATTTTCACCTCGTTTGCAGTGCCGCTGATTTCAGTTAGTTTTCGCTATGCAGCGCGGGTGCTCTGAAACCCTACTGGCTGAAAACCGGGATGAGGCTCTCTGGGATCTTTTCCGAAGATGTAGCCTTGTAAAGTATGGAATTTAATGAAAACATATCCCTCCACCCCCTAAAGGAACCCCTAACCCTAACCTCAAAAGTGTGGCGCCTTGGTCCCTTAGCGCGATGACGTGAGATGGCGTTGGGTGACTACAACTACCAGAATGCTTTGCCAGTATTCTAGGCTTTCGGCTAAAAAGGATCACTCAAAGGGAGCCATCCAGTCCTTTCGTGGCTTTTCCAAAATATGTCGTCAAATATGTTTTTCCAAAAAGCTAGGCGGTAAACCATATTTCAGATTAGTCTGTTAGGGTTTATGTTGTGGTTAGGGTATCGAAAAGATTGCTAAAGTCTCGAGACTCACGGAAACTTGACGACAAATTTGGAAACAACAAATTTGACGACATATTTTGGAAAAGCCGCGAAAGGACTGGACGGGTCCTCTTGAGTCATCCCTTTCAGCCGAAACCCTAGAGTACTGGCAAAGCATTCTGGTAGTTGCAGTCACCCAACGCCATCTCACGTTATCGTGCAAATGGTCTATTTCCATGTATAGTCCACAGTCGTTTCCAAAGCTTGTGGGATGTGCAGTAAAGGTCAATACGTCACTTGCCGCAGCCTTCGCAAAAGGTCCCTGCAGAGAGCCATCCCATCTAACTTCTACCAGGGACGTAGCCAGGGGGGCCGCGGCTCCCCCCCCCCTTTTTTGATATAAAACAACAGACATGTAACTGCAAAACTTATGCAATATGAATTGTGTCAGGAAATAAACTGTAAACAGTGTATTCAATCTACTGAGTGTATGCATTTGGAGTATCTATGTGACGTTTGCGTGTTTTGAGTATTTTATATGAGTCTGTAAAATCTTCCTCCAAAAGCCAGGAAATGGCATTTCAGCGACTCTCGATTTCAAAATTTCCCGGGGGAGCATGTCCCGGATCCCCCTAAAAATTTATTTTGATTTTGCCCCCCCCTTTCAAAATCCTGGCTACGTGCCTGACTTCTACCCTATTCAACAGTGAAACCGAATTGAATTAAAGATACCGAGTATCTGTTTTGTAAATAGTAATAGTATAAGAATTCTCAGAATTCCGAACAAACTAGGATATAGATGGATGTACTGTATAAATAAAAGTATTGCTAAAAATATAACCCAGTAAAAGCGTAATAAAGACAATAATTATACCTATTAGCCGACAAAGTCGGTTTTCTTTGATCTACCGCGAGAATATATCACGGATATCCCGAAAATCGGTGCTGTAACCTATATCATAGTTAACGTTAAAGTGCCTATGCAATGGTTGGGGATTTTACATATTTAGGATATTTGGAACCTTCTGAGAAGATTTGTAATATATCTTCCTTTTCTAAAATTTCATCTTCATGGACTTTTGGGCTGTTAAAGTTGACGGAAGTGACGTCAAAGGAGGAATCTGCAAAGTGGTTTTATATAGACAAATTCCTCTTTTGACGTCACTTCCGTCCACTTTAACAGCAAAAAAGTCCACGAAGATGAAATTTTAGAAAAGGAAGATATATTACAAATCTTCTCAGAAGGTTCCAAATATCCTAAATATGTAAAATCCCCAACCATTGCATAGGCACTTTAATAGAACGTATACATGGTTTGGAAACTCGTCCAAAGTGATTGTTCTATGTTTTTGTTCAAGTTCATGGAAATTTGTGCAACTTCACGGTATTGTATTTTCTGTATAATCAGAAGCAGTTATCCAATAGCAACGATCGGGTTTAATTAGTGTGGTCCTTCATCGTCACTGCACGTGTTGTGGTAGAATTTACTTCCATATAAGGAACTCCATTGTCTTTCAACATGACCATTATTACTTCAAGTTGAAAGACAATAGAGCTTCCAAACCATATGTTCTAATAACTATGTAATATATCATACACGAGGAGGAGTGTTTCATCAGGATATCCAAACACCGAGACGTTTGTTGAAAACCGAGGCAAAGCCGAGGCACCCACGGTACCCATATATATATATATATAGGTACCCATATATATATACCCATATATATATATATATATATATATATATATATATATATATATATATATATATATATATATATATATATGTACGAACAGAATAAACAACTAAATTTATATTTAAAAACGGTAAAAACGATAAAAACAGTAAAAACAGTTACTTAGACTTTCACGCTATTGCGATCATCAGACTGAATTAAATTCTCCTAACTTGCAATAGTCAACCACGTCGCAGCACGAAGCTTAAGCATGGTTTAACCGTGTTAGATTTATTTTTCTCTTCAGTATTTCCAGAGCCCATTGTAGTTTCCTTTGAGTTACGTTTTCCCCATTGGCCACCCATTGACCATTTCTACAAACGTGGTGCGGCCGATTCCACCCGTCGTCCGCTCCGTAAAATCGCGTTACCAGCGCCAGCGTATCATATGGACAGCGTGCTTTCAAGCCCATAAACGAACACGAGTTGACTGGGTAGATCTCGCGTTCAACAAACTTTAAGTTCGGTTTTTTCACGTACTCATTGCCCGTTCGGTACAGAAAAACGTCTAGAAAGTTGAAAAATCCAAGCACAACGCGAGCGGGAGGAGATAAGATCGAACAAGGGTCTACTTTCTCGTTAACTAGGCTCCCTCTGCAGTTCATCCTTCGCGCATTTGAATAGTTTCTTTGGATAACCAAGCGAGGCTTGTCATCCTGGAAACGAAAAGGCCTTTTCGATTCCAGCTTGACCAAGCGATGAAAATCTCGTTGATTCATGCAAATGTCGATGTCGTGATCGTAAGGGATGACATCACGAGTCCGATGATACCCCAACAATGAGCCAAAACATAGAAAATACTCCATATTGTGCGCACTGACTAACTTGTTCCAGTATCTTAAAAGCCTTCTTAGTCGGGGACGAAATGGGTTGTCGCCGCATCCCTTGCCGTAGACGCTTTTTGTCACTTCTCGGCGTCGGCGTTCGGCTATAGTATTTTGCCTGTTTTTAAAGGTTTGTTCTTGTCCACGAGTTTCCGTCTTGCGGTCGAACCCGTCGCTTTGTATTGCTTTTTTGTGTCCGTTTTCGTAGACAAGATTGATATCTTTGTCAATGAGTGCTGGACCCCCGATAAACACGTCTCTTTGATTGTCTTCAAACTGTCGCCATTGGAGATCATTGTCCAGGTTCTCTGAATGAGAAGTTGATGATACGCTCCCGAACCATGCCTTCCGCAGATAACAAACCATATACACTATCAAAAGAACTTTAAGCAATAAAAATGTTTGTGCCCTAAAAATTGCCATGTGGTTGGTTCACTTTGACAAACTTCAGACAATTCAGTCAATTCGAGTATATGAATTAGCATTGTCTTGTGTTGAATGCTACAGTAGGTACATAAGTGTATGAATGCTTGCCCTGCAACCACCCGCAATCGTACGCTTCACGGTCGGTTTCAATCTCGTTCCCAGAGCCCACGTTCCCCACCCGGGAAACAGAGTACAGCTAGCACATCCTCATTAAACAGGACTTTTTCTATACATTCGCGCCGTTCTTTCTTTAGATATTTTACTTTAAACTTCCGTCTAAACATCGTCTGTGACATCGTTGAATCGCTAGATTCGTTAGACGCTCTGTTAATTATGTAAATCATATTAATTCATAATTAAATGTACACAAACCAATCAGAATAGAGCTCAATTCGGTTAATTTTGTCTTATGGACCAATCAGACGAAAAAGCCAAAATCCGGCTTTTTACATGCGGCCTAATTGTAATCTCGTTCCCAGAGCCCACGTTCCCCACCCGGGAAACGAGAGACTCTGGGATAATCCGTTTCAAATCGTTACGTTATTGGCTGAATAGTGAGCATGAGTTGGTCTGAAGTGACCGGAAGTAGAATTAATTAAACAAAAATAACAAAGATGTCGGACGACAAGACTCCAGTGAAGACGTTGCCGCGATCGATATCTTCGCCGTATGTGTGTAGATGCTGTAATTCGAGCTTCGCCAACAACCCCATTGACTTTATTGGCTGAATAGTGAGCATGAGTTGGTCTGAAGTGACCGGAAGTAGTAGAATTAATAAAACCAAAATAACAACGATGTCGGACGACAGGACTCCAGTGAAAACGTTGCCGCGATCGATATCTTCGCCGTATGTGTGTAGATGATGTAATTCGAGCTTCGCCAGCAACCTCATTGACTTGTTTGGGGAAAAGTCAAACAAGGAGAACATACTATCCAGATTCCGCTCGGATATTTACGCATGCGTACCTCAACCGGAATAACAAGAATCCTGTGATTTGAAACAGATTATCCCAGAGTCTCTCGTTTTCCGGGTGGGGAATGTGGGCTCTGGGAACGAGATTGGGTCGGTTTCTGTTATATGGCACGGATTACTTCCGGTAAAATCACGTGCTGTGGTTGGTTGCTGACGCACGATCGGGGCTGACCTGCCTTAGCTACACATGCGTAGAACGAATATCTTGCGTGTAAACGTCATCAATACACGGCCAACAACTCACTTGAGCCAGCACGCACGTGGACTGCGAACTGCCCCACGAAAGTGGCCGATTTTCTGGTAATAATTCCATGTCCTACATAACCCAAGTACTTCATGAAAGCCTTACCCCAACACACAACCTAACCTAAGGATGGCAATTCGTGTAAATAGGACATGGACGTATAACCGATTTTCTATGCGATTTCCGATCGTGGTTGAAGAAAAATGTTGCCCGTATTTCCTCAATCTTCATAGGCCTGCCCAATCTCGTTCCCAGAGCCCACGTTCCCCACGCGGGAAACGAGAGACTCTGGGATAATCCGTTTCACATCGATATTTCATTGGCTGATGAACACAGTGAACTCTATATAACTCTTCTTCCGGATAACAAGAATCCTGTGATGGCGTGATCATGAAACGGATTATCCCAGAGTCTCGTTTCCCGGGTGGGGAACGTGGGCTCTGGGAACGAGATTGAGGCCTGCCCGCAGGCTACACCCAGTGCAAGTAAACCTGCTAGCTTCCGATCGAATCACCTGAACGCAGGCTAACTTCCTGTCAGATCTATATATAATTTGCAACTTTTGATATTCATCTTCCTTTCCTGTCAAGCTTCGTTTGTTGCTGCTAGCTGTCATCAAGATCTTCTGCGGCAACTATGAGGACTTTTTCCACGGCCGTGCTGGCTGTACTTCTCTGTTTAATAGGTATGTTATTTATTTTTTATTGAAGTCTTTCTGTCATGCAGTTGAATTTCGCGAGGAAGGGTTTATATATAAAACAGAAATATTTCGGAATATTTTAATACATCAAATTTGAGAGTTTGACATTTGAGCCATTGCTATTAAAAGTTCTAGAGATTAAACCCGAGTGCTCATTTCTACTATTGTTGTCTACATAATGCACAGATTCACTCGTAGTTTTTCAATGCTCTTCCATTTATCGAATCTCATATTGATTCGTCGTTCATTTATATTGCTCAATGCTCGTCGTCGCAGCAGGTAAAATTGCATGACAAGAAAATATGTCCAAGTACAGGGGCCCTTACAAGGCTCAAAATAACGGCCGGTCACCGGTCAATGACTGGCCAAATTTTTAATGTGACCGATCAAATTTGTATAACGCCGGTCATTTTGACCGGTCATATTACTTGCAATTAATTTTAATACTTCCATTTGAAGGAACTTAAAATGATTGTTGTTGTGCTGTTGTAGACCCGTTTCATAATGTCTGATATATATTGAAGTGAACTACGCATGCATTTCCTTTTTATGACAAACGTTCATATCAGCACTAGCGTATATATATAGCGTAGAATATACTTTACATGTGTTTTTTTTTTGTGTTGTGTTTGTTTTTTGTTGGGGGTTTGTTTGGTTGTTTTTTGGTTGGTTTTTTTTTGTTTTTTTTTTTGTTGGGGTTGTTGTGTGTGTTGTGTTTTTTTCGGGGGGGGGGGCGTCGTGAAATTTGACTGGTCAAAAATCGCCTTTGACCGGTCACAATTGGAACTGATCAGTCATCATGACCGGCGTAACATGAAACGTTATTTTGAGCCCTGCCTTAGGTGGTTAAATAACCAAAATTAAAAGGCATTTAATTAGGCAATTTAATTACTAACTTGACAGAACAGTCGGTACTCGAAGCTGATGTTTTCAAAGTGGGCAGGTTATATTTCTAAATTTCGGCATTGATTGTGCCTTTATCAGTTGCTTTTCGATGTGTGAGGGTGATCAAAGTAAAATTGTATAAAATTATAATTTAAAATTTATATTAAAATTGAATAAACCCTCAAGGATTTTAATGCGAGTACACGTATCCTTGGAATATATAAGTGGCTTTGGCACTTTGAATATTCTGTAAACAGTCTGTATAGGGTATAGGGTATACTGTAGTATGTATGTAGGGGTGCTTCAATAATTTCTTTTGAACTGTTTTTCAAGTACATGTATATGTATTCTACAGTTTAAAGTACTTCATTTTTCCATATTAGGTTTCAGCTTTGACGTTCGGTTGCTTTACTTTCAAAATTGTGTTTGCATGCCATTGCACTGTTCTTTTGCTGTTTTATTTGTCAACTTAAGTGCACTTAAATATTATTTTATTTAAATTTAAATAAAGGTGTGGGTTAGCAATTAGGCAATCATAGGGCAAAGTGTCAATTAGGCAATTTCTATTCATCATACTTTTAATATTCGATTCATCTAAGCGATATGGGCGGAGGCCGCGGAAGCACCTGAAAAGTGTGTGTGTGTGTGTGTGTGTGTGTGTGTGTGTGTGGGGGGGGGGGGTTCTGCCAAAAAGGGGCACCTTGGTTATTTTCAAAATAATTGTATAATTTGAAATGTTGTACGGTTGTAACTTCCATTTGATCACCACCATTTTTTTTTAAACATAATTTGTTGGTCATGGGCATTTCTTTTAGAAATTACAGAACACGTCAAGTAGCGCCAATGCATGTGCTGGAAACTTACATTATATCATATTTTATAAATAACTCTTTTACATCACTCCTCGGGCAATGGCACAGTCACTCTTTTCTATAGCAAATAGCAATGTTATACGTCTTCTACGAAAAGAGTAGAGGGTACATTAATTCTTCCCAGTATAAGCAATATGCCGCCGTAAACCGTAACTGCCACATGCCACATTTATAAAAAGGGCATTTTTATTTCAGAAAAAGTTCCGCACCCTCTAAATATTTACTGTAGTATATATATATATAGGTAAGACATTATATATATATATATATATATATAATGTTTAGGTAAGACATTAGGTTGAGGCAAAAATCCTGCCTGAAGCAGCCACAAACGGCTCCTTTATTGTTTTACTCTTTCTAACACTAGACAACTTAATAATTTACTCATCAAGTGTCAGAATCTTCAGACACAGTGATTGGGTTTTGTGTGACCTATCCAAACATTGCTGTGCAATATGTAATTGCCCTACATTACTGGACTCAGGGGTGTAGGAGTGACCGGGAGTGCAGAGGGGGTATGTGCTCCCCGAAACTTTGCTGTAAAATGCCCTTGTTTGCAAAAGAAAAGTGCTTTTTTTGATAAAACATGTACTTTAAGGTGGCTCCCTACAGTAATTTCAATTGGGGACTGGTGACTAGAAATAGTATCGCTACGCATGAGTAAATAGCGATCTTGTCGATTCGAAATTCTATGACCGCGTGGACATAGATGTTAGACTTGTAGACGTTTTCTTCGGTGAATTTTGCTAAAATTTTGTAAATACGTAGTTTATAAAAAGTTCTAAAGTATATATAATTTTAAAACATTTTCATAAGACAGAACATTTTTAAATCGATAATTTTTATAGCGAAAAATCTGTCCATACAACCCTCTCTGATTTTGTGCATGGATATTCTCCACACCAGTATCTATCATCTCAGCAATTTTTAAAAAATTTCACCGAAGCAAACTGAAGACATGCCGCTTCAATTATGCAATATTTAAAAATTTTTCCAAAGTTCCAACGTCATTATTACTATGGTAACAGCAAATAATTGAACTTTTTGATAGATATTTTATATCTGCGATAGTTCTGCTATAGTAAGGTCTACTTAGTATTTATCTAACAAATTTTTAAACTTGTGAATAACATTAGGTAATGAGCGTATGAAATAGCGCGTATTTATTGAAACTATAGAGAACCACCTTAAGTGCCCCTTTGAAGCTGTGCCCCTCCGACATAAAGTTGCTTCCTATGCCACTGGCTGGACTGGCATTTAACTATTAAGATACCGGTAGTCCAGCAGTGGACCAGATTGATTATTTGTGAGGGTAATATAAATAATAACTATAAGTATTGTAGTATGGCAGCAACTAATTTTGGTAGTATTAATTAAAAGCGTTTTTTTAATAATATTTTTCTGACTTCTTTATATTTTTTGAGAAATAGTTTGAATTTTTGCAATATTTTTTTTATTTGCAAAATTACCTTCAAGTTGTTAAAGTTGCAACATGGTTGCAATCAGGTGTATACTGATATTGCATTTGTTATTTCATGATTGACATACTGTAGGTGTATACAATACTGCATAATACAGTTTCAATGCTTGTGCTTATGGTTGAGATCAATGTTACATAATTATACACATTGATCTACTTGAATGAACAAATTAACAATATCACTTTTTAAGCTTATATACTGTAGTACTTCAGCAGGGGCGTCGGAAGCGGGGGAGCCGGGGGGGGGCCTGGGCCCCCACTTTTTTGCGTGGGGGGCCCAGAACATGTTTGCTCCCCCCCCCCCCACTTTTTAACAAGGCCAGTAATAATGAAACATTATTTCTAACATTATTTTTAACATCAACTTATGGCCTTGTGTTTGTCTGGTCTTTTTACATTAATACAGCATTCATTCCTTTCAATTCTGTTTTTAAATGACCTCTTGTAAGCATTATCCAATACAACAAATGCACTAATCCGTATTTGAATAAAGATATACTAAAGAAATTTGAATGCAGATATTCAATGTCCGCAAAAGTAATGTTTTTTTAAGACGTTTCGGACCTTCAGAATTCTGTAAATCCTTGTCCGCAAATGCAGGAAATGCCATTTCCGGGACTCTAGATTTCAAAATTTTCCGGTGGGGCATGCCCCCGGACCCCCCTAGATTTCTTGGGCCCCTCCACTTTTATCGTCGCTCCGACGCCCCTGTACTTCAGTATTTTCTGCCTCGGTTATAATCATATTTATATACACATTACACTGTTGTTTTTTTACTGTTTAGTTTGTCAACTCAAAAAGGAAGTGCAGTTAAATGTTAAATATTAGTTAATTAAGCCCCGCACAGACGACCAAGTTTTTCTTGACAAGTTCCTTGGTAGCTTTCCTTGCTCGTGTGTACGATGAGCACGTTTTTTCCCAACAATTTCCCTTGACAAGTTATAATTGCTCGTGTGCACGGTTGGACAAGTTTTCCTTGACGGCAATGATCGCGTAATAAGCTTAGGAGATGATCTTGTCAAGTTTTCCTTGACGACTATACACACGAACAAATTTCCCTGTTCAAAAGCTGGCATGACCAGCTTTTGAACAAGGTTCCTTGTCAAGGAAAAACTTGTCAATTTGTGTCGTGCACACGAACAAATAAAATTTGTCCAGGAAAAACTTGTCAAGGAAAACTTGGTCGTCTGTGCGGGGCTTTAAAGTGTAAAAATGTGTGGGTAGTCCACAGTCCAGAGCAAAGTCCAAAGTTTCAGTCATGAGTTTACAGATCATAAATCAACACTTTTATCTAGCTGCTGAGCGTTTTTTAAGCTGGAGTTCCACTAGGCACGAAATTTCGCACGCTCGACTTTTTTCTTTTGTCTTGCATGTGAGTTTCCATGTGGAACGAAGTAGAAAACTATTCAATATTTTGCGCCTAGTGGAAATCCAGCTTATTAAGCTCGTATCTGTCGAAAATTGTCGGAGCGCGCGATCGTAAAAAAATGCAGGGCTGCAAATAAATATTTTTTCTTGATAGGACATGTGTCTGATCCATTTCCAATTTTGGTCAGTCATTACAAAAATTTGTTCGGACATAAAACCATTATCACTACATTTTGTTGGACATATAATTCTTCAGAATACAGTTCTGAGTTCATGATATGAAGCCAGTTTCCGTGACGGTCGTCTGACTCGTTTGTTTAGCGTCGCGAGGGTTAGACTTTCTCAAAGTCCT
The DNA here is from genome assembly GCA_035771165.1 of Paragorgia papillata. Taxonomy (NCBI): domain Eukaryota; kingdom Metazoa; phylum Cnidaria; class Anthozoa; order Scleralcyonacea; family Coralliidae; genus Paragorgia; species Paragorgia papillata. The sequence continues at coordinate 1,472,870 of JAWNZC010000336.1, read as the reverse complement.
TTTCAAACATTTTTGACCTTTCGGTTCCTCGTTGAAAAGGACTTTTCCCACCTGCAGCGCGCCAAAATTCACCGGTGAATTTTTCGACCGGTGACGTAATTTGGGAAGTAATTATATTCAGGCTAAATTGCTATGCAAGTGCTATCTTTGGACGTTGGAGTTAAACAGACTCTTGAAAACGTTTTAGTAGGGGTAGAACCACTTTCCATTGCATGTACGACAACCCGAAACACGTCAAAACAGGGCGATGTACATTTCAGCGATTTCCCGCCAGAATATTTAATTAGATTCAAAAACCTGCAAGCGAAACAAGTCCGTCTCTTTCCTCCCGCTTTTCCGCTCTCCCGCCTTTCCGCTCTCCCGCCTTTCAACCCGCCCGCAAAAACTAGCGCTAAGAGGCGGACTTGGAGCAAGTCTACGCGAGGGTGTGTTATACTTATACATTGTTTTAACTCCTTGGTACCAGAGTAATTAAATACTATCAGTTTCTCTCAGAAGACCGATTCAGTTACGGAAGATTTAAAATTCAAACATGCTCAATCTAGTCGATAGAATTACGCAAGGAAATCGGTATTTTTCTCTCAAAAAGAGAAGTTTCTCTTTCAACAACATAAAGCCAAATTTCTTGATCAGACAATATATTTTATTTGCACGGACACTATGTCCGATGACAATTTGGTTTTGTTCTGACATTTGCCAAATTTGGTCGGACATTGTCCGATGTCCGACAGTAATTTCCAGCCCTGGAAGTGTTTTCTACTTTTCCTGAATCGCGTTTGCAGTGATCAAATTGAAATCCATCGTGAATCCAAGATGGCTGGAAACGAAAGAACTGTTCAGCTGCTTGACTGCTTCTATCTGGCCTATCTGTTTTAAGTCTAGCTGTTTATAAATGCGGATTAGCATATGGGCAAATTTTCGCGAAGTTAATTAACACTTTCGTAATGTTTTGATATCATGACATGACAACTTTTTCAGGGCGGCATCCGACTTTCACTGAAGAATACACATTTCACCCTTTCTAAAGGCGGATTCCCAGTCCTCGCACGGCAACTTGCAGCGAGCTGCGTGTATTTTAGCGCTCGTGACAATCTCGTTCCCAGAGCCCACGTTCCCCACCCGGGAAACGAGAGATTCTGGGATAATCCGTTTCAAATCACAGGATTCTTGTTATTCCGGTTGAGGTACGCATGCGTAAATATCCGAGCGGAATATGGATAGTATGTTCTCCTTGTTTGACTTTTCCCCAAACAAGTCGATGGGGTTGCTGGCGAAGCTCGAATTACAGCATCTACACACATACGGCGAAGATATCGATCGCGGCAACGTCTTCACTGGAGTCTTGTCGTCCGACATCTTTGTTATTTTGGTTTTATTAATTCTACTTCCGGTCACTTCAGACCAACTCATGCTCACTATATATTCAGCCAATAACGTAACGATTTGAAACGGATTTTCCCAGAGTCTCTCGTTTCCCCGGTGGGGAACGTGGGCTCTGGAAACGAGATTGATACCACATCTTATACTGTAAAAACAACTGCAACTTTAAATTTTCTTTGTTTTCAGCCATCCTTTTGGGACCAGTGCACATAACAGGTACATTACATTTACAGTCATATCGATTTTGTATTTGAAGGCACAAAAAGGCATAAAAATATCGTGGACAAATTCAAGCCAATTTAATTGATTAAAATTATGGTGAATATCTCGCACTTCAAAATTTGGACTAAATAGTTTGGACGAAAATGCTCTAATGACTTGAAGGTGACGTACAGTCCGTTCTGCGCATGTACGAAACTGATGTTTACATCTTTATTTACAAAAAAAAATACTAATACCTTATTCAAGATTGTAAGCTTTTCTTGGTTCCCATTCATTACTTGTACCTAAAACAAAACATTTTCAGGAGAAATAGAGGAAATCCGAGGAGATATCCTCGCCGAATCGCTTGGTTTTCTGCCATGTTGTTCCTAACGGTTTACATTGAGCTGAGTACTTCATGTAATTGTCTACGAATGTCATGTTTTGGGGACCACATTGCGGTCATGCGCAGAACGGACTGTACGTCACCTTTAATACTTTTTTAACGTTGTTAAAAAGAGATCGCCTATTCACGTTATTGGAGGATTGTTGCCAAGCCACAGGGGGGATGCCACCCTCTGATCAGAGGTAATCATGGCAACCCCGCCACAGCCCGCCTCCAGGCACCAGTCGCACTGTCAAAGCATTGGAAATATATACTTACCTTGCATTCTATCAGGAGTGGAAGGGTGGGTCAACACAGCGCAAAGCAAGAAATCCCAAAGTATCAACTCAATAAACAGCGCGCGCAAAACAAACCGAAATATCTCAAGAACGAAGCAAGGTAACAAAAACTGAAAAAGATGTTACTTTGTCATTTTAAGTGTTATTTCAAATAAGACAAACTTAATTTTCGTTTCATAGGCACTTTAATTTTCGCTTTCTTCATAGACATGCACCTTAAAATTGTAATCTAGATTGATTTGACCTTTCTGTTCTCGTTATCCGTTAGATGGCGATTCTTCTCCGGACTGTTGCGTTCAGAAGAACATCCCATCGGAATGTCACTTTCTTTGCGGGACAAAGACAGTTGGTTATTTTACGACAACGAGATGGACGTGCACACACCAGTATTTTGCCACTATCAAAACGTGCCAAGCAAAGGGTGTATATGGTAAGAGTACTGAAGGCATTTGACATACGAACGAGCGATCTAACTAACTAACCAAACAACCATGCAACCAAGGAGCCAGCCAATCAACCAACCATGCATGCAACGAACGAACGAAAGAGCGATTCAACCAATCAACAAACAAACAAACAAACAAACAAACAAACAAACAAACAAACAAACAAACAAACAAACCAATAATGCAACAAATGAACGATTCAACCAACTAACCAACCAACCAACCAACCAACCATGCAACCAACGATCTTATAATACTTGCTTTTTAATTTATTTTATCACTCTAAGTTAAAATTTATACTGCCCAAATTCGGAAAGCAAAACATTTAAATTTAACGAGCGAGATGCGTAATTAGGAGGAAGGAACCCAAACTAATTAATCGTCGCTGGTCGTCGTGATCGACGATTGACGAAGTGAGTTCGATGCATTATGCATGTGAATATCTGATTTAAAATGAATATATATATATATATATATATATATTATATATATAATATATATATATATATATATATATATATATATATATATATAAATTATTATTAAAAAATGTTATTGACAAACGTTTACTGTGAGTCTGTCGGTCTGTGTGCATCTTCCAGTAACAGATATTAAATTAATAAAGACAGCTAGACTGCTTCTCCCACTAAATCAAAAATTTCCTTTTGCTTGTTTGCCAAGTAAGGTGAAAGTGCCCTTTTTTCAGATTCTGCCCCCGCTGCCCTAAGTTGCTTCCGGCGCCTCTGCCAGCCAACCAACCAACCAATCAACCAACCATGCATGCGTGCAACGAACGAACGAAAGAAAGAGCGATTCAACCAACGAACAAACAAACAAACAAACAAACAAACAAACAAACAAACAAACAAACAAACAAAAACACAAACCAATAATGCAACAAACGAACGATTCAACCAACTAACCAACCAACCAACCATGCAACGAACGAGTTGAATTAAAATGACTACGATGAAAGACGTTTTAAATACACACGTTAAAAATAGTTGTTTTCACTGAACTTCTCTCTGTATTAACTCTTTCTAGACTACGTCAAGTTGTTTGGGCACAAACTGACGCAATCGTAAGTATGCATTTTTACTATAGGCGATTTTTGAGGAAGTGACCAGAAACCTCGGGTTATCCTACGTAGGACCGCAAAGGGATGAGAACCAAGTTTTCTATCGCTGAAAAATACGCCAGCCGTTTGGTTAGGAGCTGAAAATTTAGGAACTGGGTACTAAAGCGGAGCGAAAAAGCGCCGGATCTTACGTTCACACGACACCGCCAAGGGTTCCGTTTTCACCTCGCTCCGTCCAGAAATCGTTTTCAAAACGCTCCGGTTAGGGCGCCGTTTTCACACAATTTCGATCCGGTACCGTGTGAACGCAACGGCGTTTTGTGACTTTTTAGCGCCGTTTTAAACTCGCTCCGGTCTCGTAGCATGGTCTTTCCGTACTGCCGTTGTTTCGATCAAATTTATTTACAGTCGAAAAGTGTGTCAAATCTCACACTTTCCCGGAGGGTTGTGTCTTAGGTTTAGGGCCACCTGGGGTTATGGTTAGATTTAGGGTTGGCGGGGGGGGGGGGTTGTGGTTAGGGTCAAGGTCAGGGTCAGGTTTAGAGGTGGTGGTTGGGGTGGGGGTTGGGATTTAGTTCCTTTAATATTCAGGATTATCCTGAATTCTAAACCATTTCACAATTAAGGATAATCCTGAATTCTTGATGAGGGGATACGCTGTTCAATTCTTTCACATCCCATCTAATTTTATTCCATGCAATGCCATAATTCTATCATATCTTACTTACATCTTTTCACACTTCGGTTGTCTTATTTTTTCTTGTGATATTTAGAGTGGCAAATGGCTTCGAGAACCTGAGTGCAGCAATTAGAGGGAAACTTATCAAGGCCAAGGACTTTGTAAAGCTTACGATTGACGAATTAAAACAGATCCCTCAGGACGTTCTTGCATCTTTGCAGGTAAAAATCTGCCACCCCCGAAAGTAGCGGTCTTCAGTCGGGGCCCGCCACTTTGGGAACTTTACGGTATATATATAGAGAGAGTTCACTGGGCCATTCTGTCGATCCTAGCCTAGTTTCTAGGCCTTCCTCGGTTGACACGTTTCGGAAGTGATCCGAACGGACCCGCTGGGGAAGGCCTAGCAAAATTCATAAACACTTTCACTTTACAGCTCAGTTGTTTATTGAGGAAGAATTGTGATGTTATGACGTCCTAAGTGTTTCCCGACACTTACTATTTCCATCTGCATAAAATAATACAAGCCTACTCACCTCGGATCGACGAAGGTTCACTGGCCTAGCTTTCTTATCACTAGCTTTCCTTCTGCAACCGCCAAAAGTTGAAAGTTAAACAGTTAAATTTTCATTTCGAGCCCCAATTGGAATATATTCCATAATTTCCTTCTTTCGATCGCCATGATCTTTGGTAAAATCTTCGCAGACATCCTTATGCTTTTTATATAATATACTGTCGCTACGCTAGATCCCAGGAACACTCGAAGGGCCAGAACGATTCTGGGCAGGACCTTTTTACGAATGTTGCTAGGCCTTCTCGTTTCCAGCCTCTCCCCAGTCTTCCCAAGAAGCCAAACCGACTACGCGGCCAAGCTCATGACGGAAACGAAAGGCTTAGAAACTAGGCTATGTCGATCCCTGGTCAGCTGTGACGTAGCGTGACCATTCTGACTGCGGGGTGTTACCTCTATTGCTTCCTCGCATTACCGACCCATTTTTATGATCAATTTACCGACAATTCCTCATGAATTTACCTACAAATCAGGTTTTTCTCTACAGAATCTTTGTTTTTCCAACAAGTTTTTCGAAAAGTGGGGGTGTCACACCATGCACCCACACCCCCCCGTACGCTACTCCCTTGTCCCTGGTATTGAACCACCTTAACTCGCTTTAATTTTTGCCAATTTTAGGACGGTTTGGAATACATGACTTCTAGTCAGTTTGGTGGTATTGCTAAACGTCTGAAGTACTTTACAAGACAAAATTTAAACGCTGTGTTGTCTCAAATTCCAACAAAAACTTTCGAGGATAATCTTGCGATTCTAAACGTGAGTTCTTAATTTGTTCTATGTGCTTCGGAAATTAGTAATATTTCATAAAAGAAAGAAGAGAATTGAAATTGCGGGGAAGGGCCGGAGAGTTTGGGATTTCATTCAAATTTGGTCAATTTTCATGTGGATCAGTTCGCGAGATACAATTAGACTGACTGACCGACCGACCGACCGACCGACCGACCGACCGACTGACTGATCGACTGACTGGCCGACCGGCCGACCGACTGACTGACCGACTGACCGACCGACCGACCGACGCGACGCGACGCGACTGACTGACGCGACTGACTGACGTGACTGACTGACGTGCTGACTGACGTGACTGACTGACGTGACTGACTGACTGACGTGACTGACTGACTAACGTGACTGACTGACGTGACTGACTGACTGACTGACTGACTGACGTGACTGACTGACTGACGTGACTGACTGACTGACTGACTGACTGACCTGACTGACGTGACGTGACTGACTGACTGACTGACGTGACTGACTGACGTGACTGACTGACGTGACTGACTGACGTGACTGACTGACGTGACGTGACTGACTGACGTGACGTGACGTGACTGACTGACGTGACTGACTGACGTGACTGACTGACTGACGTGACGTGACGTGACTGACTGGCGTGACTGGCGTGACTGGCGTGACTGGCGTGACTGGCGTGACTGGCGTGACTGACGTGACTGACGTGACTGACGGGACTGACGGGACTGACGTGACGTGACGTGACTGACGTGACGTGACTGACGTGACGTGACGTGACGTGACTGACGTGACGTGACGTGACTGACGTGACGTGACTGACGTGACTGACGTGACGTGACTGACGTGACGGGACGTGACTGACGGGACGTGACGGGACGTGACTGACGGGACGGGACGTGACTGACGGGACTGACTGACGGGACTGACTGACGGGACTGACTGACGGGACTGACTGACGGGACTGACTGACGGGACTGACTGACGGGACTGACTGACGGGACTGACTGACGGGACTGACTGACGGGACTGACTGACGGGACTGACTGACGGGACTGACTGACGGGGCTGACTGACGGGACTGACTGACGGGACTGACTGACGGGACTGACCGACCGACCGACCGACCGACGAACGCACGGACGGGACGGATCGACGGACGGATCACGAAACCACTTTCTAAATACGTAGAAACAAAAGAAGCTAATTCTTTGAAAGTTTTCATGGCGATAATGTAATATAAATAAGTTTTGTGGAAACACCACGTAAAATATTTCTAGCAAAGAAATATTTTACGTGGTATTCATATTACAAAAGAAACATACGTTATAATATCAGCATATATTTTTATATTATAAAATATAATAAATTGCTCTTATGAACATTTTCTACTTATTTTTTAAATAACCTGTAAAGGAACTGTCTATTTGTTTTAACTTTAACTTGTTAAGATTGAAGTTGATTTTGATAATGATCAGCTTCGTGTATTGGCCGAAGCGGGACTACGTGCGTTTGGAAAGAACGTTGCTAATTGGAACAGTACAGTTCTCAAATTGATGAATAAACTTCTTGCCGGACTAGAAACTTTCGAAATCGTTGACATAGCTGGCAATGCAATTCAGTTAAGGTTAGATGTTTTCTTTTCTTCTTTCTTTTCTTTTTTCCTACCTTCCTTCCTACCTACCTACCTTCCTAATTCATTCCTTCCTTCCTTCCTTCCTTCCTTCCTTCCTTCCTTCCTTCCTTCTTTCCTTCCTTCCTTCCTTCCTTCCTTCCTTCCTTCCTTCCTTCCTTCCTTCCTTCCTTCCTTCCTTCCTTCCTTCCTTCCTTCCTCCCTCCCTCCCTCCCTCCCTCCCTCCCTCCCTCCCTCCCTTCCTCCCTCCCTGCCTCCCTCCCTGCCTCCCTGCCTCCCTCCCTCCCTCCCTGCCTCCCTGCCTCCCTCCCTGCCTCCCTCCCTTCCTGCCTCCCTTCCTTCCTTCCTTCCTTCCTCCCTTCCTTCCTTCCTCCCTCCCTCCCTTCCTTCCTTCCTCCCTCCCTCCCTTCCTTCCTTCCTCCCTCCCTCCCTCCCTTCCTTCCTTCCCTCCTTCCTTCCTTCCTTCCTTCCTTCCTTCCTCCCTCCCTCCCTCCCTCCCTCCCTCCCTCCCTCCCTCCCTCCCTCCCTCCCTCCCTCCCTCCCTCCCTCCCTCCCTCCCTCCCTCCCTCCCTCCCTCCCTCCCTCCCTCCCTCCCTCCCTCCCTCCCTCCCTCCCTCCCTCCCTCCCTGCCTTCCTGCCTTCCCTCCTTCCTTCCTGCCTTCCCTCCTTCCTTCCTGCCTTCCCTCCCTCCCTCCCTCCCTCCCTCCCTCCCTCCCTCCCTCCCTCCCTCCCTCCCTCCCTCCCTCCCTCCCTCCCTCCCTCCCTCCCTCCCTCCCTCCCTCCCTCCCTCCCTCCCTCCTTCCCTCCCTCCCTCCCTTCCTTCCTCCCTCCCTCCCTCCCTTCCTTCCTTCCTTCCTTCCTTCCTTCCTTCCTTCCTTCCTTCCTTCCTCCCTTCCTCCCTCCCTTCCTCCCTTCCTTCTTTAGCTTTCTTCTTTCTTTCTCTCCTATCTTCCTCTCTCCTTCGTTTCCACCTAGCTTCCTAGCTTAAACCTACTTGTTTACAAAAGTATTTGTCTTTATTTTATATTTAGTCATGCTATTTTGTGTGACGTTAACTTTAACGACGATCAGAAGAATGCATTTATTGGTCCTGCTAAGAAGGCGTTCGGTGAACTTGCTAGTTGGGACGAAGACGCCATCCAAAAAGTATGCAAAGTCCTCGAGGTTGTACCTCCAGCGAAACTTCTACAACTATCAGCTAAAGCGGTACGTACTTCTTGTGTGGTTTATATTTTAGTTGAAAGAATGAGAATGATAAAACAGGCTGTTTTACAAGAAGGCATATTTCTCGCAGCATTAAGCCTAGCTACAAATTGGTAACTTTTCGGCAACTTTCTCTTATTTTGTGTGTTTTGGCTTGCATATTTACAACTTCTGATATTTCTGTAATGTTAGTCAGGCTGGGGGCTTAATAAATTTTCGAGTAATTTTCATTGTTCTCGAGTGTTTATAAAACATAGAGAATAATGAAAATCTCGAGGCTGCAAGCCGAATGATTTTTATTGTTTTCGAATGTTTTACAAACACGAGAGAACATTGAAAATTACGAGGTAATAGGCCGAGTGATTTTTGATGTGCTTGAGTGTTTGCAACCCCTGGTAAAACACGATACACGAGTTTATGGAATAGCTTCTCAATCGTCAATTATAGTAGAGGGACTTGGTGATATTGGGGCGTATTTGATTTATAGACAATGGTTTCGCGTTGAATTTATAATTATGAAATGTGGTAATAAACGGTTCTTTGTTTGTGCCGTTTATTATCTGATTTCTTAATTATAAATTCAGTTTGCGCGACCTTTACCGGGTTTCAAAACTCATACACATGACCAAATATTGTCCTCTGATTGGCTAATTAACTCATTAAATTATTAATGAGTTTGAGAATGTATTATAAAAGTTCAGTGGAATAGAACAAATGAAATAGCGCTGTAATGGCATTTCTAGCTCTCATGCTGGACAACTGCCTGTTGGGGTTAGCGTCAGAAAACTATATATCCATTTCCCCCCCTGAAAATGACACAACTGGAAATGCTATCATCCAAAAATGAAAACTAGGGATGTTGAACTACATCACCACGAACATTAGCCTTTGTCCCCCCATGCAAGTGGTACCAATCGATCAATTTTGGGATGCTGGTTCACGCACTGCAACAGCGTGGTCTGCGTCGCCAGAGTTGGAAAAAGTATTCAAGCTTCCTCCGGATGGGTTTTTAAGTTTAGATAACCTTCCTCAAAATATATAGCGAGAATTTTGTGTTTTGCAACGTTCATAAATACTGCGTGACTTTTACAGTACCTTGGTTTTCTAGGTTTTCCTAAGTAAGCTTTGGCATACTACAATAGCTACTAATAACTGACCGCTGCTGACTGATAGCCTGCCAACTACCCTCGACTGCTGCGAAGATACAGACATCAGCGTACATGTCTCACACATGTAACTGCTGCCAGTGCTGCATAATTGTTGGTTAGCCAAAGTTTTGCTGCAAATCGCATTTCTTCTCGACACCTTGCTTGATCAATTGTAACTTTCTCAGATTACCGAATGTGTTGTTTCACGTGTTTTCACTTTAAACCTTCCTCACTAAAGTAAACCTTCCTCCGTGTGGTACCCGCATACCCGCAGCTTTTTTCAAACTCTGCGCGTCGCAATTTCATACGCAACATAGCCGTATATGGCTGAGGCTAATTGTGCTTTTTAGTCAAATTTCTTTCCTCTAACAATTACTCTCTTTTACCTACTATTACGCTTCCAAGGGGGAGCACGGGTGGCGTTGTTAGGGCGCTGCCTCTCACCAATAGTTAAGCCCGGTTAGACGGGGTTAGTACTTGGATGGGCGACCGTCTGGGAATAGCCCCGTTCTCGAGCTTGGAACTCATGTGAGTAGAGTTTAGTTGGTCTCTCCTGTGCTCCGAGCGTTTTTCGCCGGGTTCTCCGGTTTTCCTCCCTCCGCAAAATCAACACCATGTGGGATAGGAGTGGCGCCCAACCCACTAGGGTAGTAGCTAATGAAAGAGGGGCCTTCTGGCTCCTCTGACTGCGGTCGGCCGGTACATATGTATGTACGCTTCCAAAACACCAATTTCGTTTTCATCCCCTACTCTTAAAGTGCCTCTATGGCCTGTGGGATCTTTACATATTTAAATAACTTAGGTTAAAAGAAAATGTTTCCCGAAATTTTTTCTCAAAAATATTAAATCCCCGCCCATTAACAGCGCTTCAAAGTTGGTACCTCTATAACTGTGACCGTGCATTAGGGACATGGTGCGAGTTTACTCTGTGACGTCACGGTCGGAACCGAACTTCTGACTATTTAGTGTGTTTTTGGTATTGCGTCTCTTAAACCTTTATTTAAGCAATGGAAACTTTAGATATATTCATCAATATGCTCCAAGATGGTTCGTCTGACTCGGACTCGGTGGAAGAAATGTTGGTGCACTGTTAATGGGCGAGCATTTAATATTTTTGAGAAACATTTCGGGAAACATTTTCTTTTAACCTAAGTTATTTAAATATGTAAAGATCCCACAGACCATAGAGGCACTTTAAAAGTTCCCTCCAGTCCGTTCTGCGCATGTACGAAACTAATGTTTACTTCTTCGTTTATAAAAATATTTACTGATACCTTATTGAAGATTGTAAGCTTTTCTTGCTTCCTCTTCATTACTTGTACCCAAAACAATGTACCCGGAAATCCGAAGAGATATCCTCACCGAATCGCTTGGTTTTCTGCCAAGTCGCTTCTAACGGTTTACATTGAGCTGAGTACTTCATGTAATTATCTACCAATGTCATGTTTGTGGGTCCCAATAAACAAAGATGCGGATCATGCGCAGAACGGACTGGACAGCACCTTTAAACTTACAAATTCAAACATTATTTTGTCTATTTTTTTTGTTAAATATGAAGGTCGGCAAAAGCGCCAAGTTCCTGTCCGAGAGGAACTTCTTCGTGCCTCAAACGCGAGCTCTCGTTAAGAAGATCAAGGAGGCCTGGGGAGAAGTGAATTCCTGGGATGATGTACAACTTAAAAATCTTTCCAAGCTTTTGAAAGGACTAAACAAGAAGGAAATTGCGTCGTTTCTTAAAGATACTGTCAAGGTAAATCAAAGCCAGTCCATGTAGGGTTGAACTCCTGAAATGCAATAAAGTACGAACCCGTGTGTAACGGTGTGTGACCCCCGCCCCCCCAACAACTGAGAGTCGGTCGGAAAAGTCGGTCCCGGATTGTATATCAGACTACCTTTTCGATCTTGACCGTCCGGTAGGATTTGAGAACTTGAGGAGATGAGTTTAAGGGGAAAAGGCAAGCTTATAAAAAGGACTGTGATCCACAGTGTCCAACCATTCCGATTTCGTTAGGATTATCCCCAAGCTCGTTCCCAGAGCTTTTTTTAATATGGGAGGGCAGGAAAAGGCCCTGGCATCGGCTGGTGGATTCTGCATTTTCATTGGTTGTTTGCTTTTCCTAAACCTTCCTCAGGAAACGTAAATATATTTATGCGTAGTTTTGTGCCAGTTATAATCAAATAGCTTCAACGGGACCGCCAACGGGACCAATGAAACCGCCCATTACAATGAATTTCTTCCTACTAAATTAAATTGCTAATTTATCACACCTAGTATTTCTGGGTGCTGTGCCCAGCCTATGCCAGGGCCTTTTCCCGCACGCCTAATTTCAAAAAGGCCCTGGGAACGAGGTTGGATTATCCCGATTTTGCTTGAAAATCCCCGAATCCGGACGCGACCTCGATTAAGGTGTAATTCATTTTTAACTCGAACGTCAACCTGCTAACCTCGAACTGCAGTCAGCGGTTAGCGCGGTAAATATCAGTATCTTTAACGTCAATCTTAAATTATCTATTACTTAAAACGGTCAAGCCCTTAGCTCGAGGCGAACATGCATACGTCTCGTAAAATATCTTACTTGCCAGATCTCATTGTGTTTTAATTTTTTAGAAAGGCTTAGCTGAAATTGGGAAGATAGATTGGAAAGAGGGACAGGCTCGTGAGTGGATAAAAAGAGCGAAAGAAATCTTGGGGAACCCTGACAAGTGGACCGTCGATAACCTGAAGGATCTTGGACAGACTGCAGTGGCTCTGTTTCCTTCTGACTTACAGAAGATTAGCAACCAAACTTTGTACAATGCATTGAAGTATCTGAAAGACGTCGAAGTACATTTTGATCAGGTAAATCTTGAATGGTAATTGTTTGAACTCTCTCACTTTTGCAGAGGGGAAAACACGTGGGTGACCTGTGCTATTAGCGCGCTGCCTCTCGCGCTGCCTTGTTTCTTTCCCCCAATATGGCCGCCGTGCATGACGTCAGATGGAAACCAAGAATTCGTTAAGTAATCGTTGCCTAGGATTTCCGTGTATTGTCCTTTCGACAAGAAAAATCGTCTGGCGTTAGACAGAATAAAAAAGTAAAGGGTCTGCTTTTGACCGGCTCAGGCAGAAATGGGTTACATTTGTCGGATTCTTTGTAAGTGGAACAAATTGACTATTCGTAACTTCGCCACTCGAAGAGAACAACAAAGTAGTCGGCTTGTGGCAAGTCCTAGTCAATCGAGATATGGTCTGGAAACTCGGCAAACTTCAAAGCGCCTATAAAGGCTGATTTCCAGTCCGTGGAATTTTGCGAGCGGGCGGAATTTTTCTTTGTCTTTTGTGCTCTGAATTAGATTAGTCCCGCTCGAGAGCTCACAAGACAAAGAAAAATTCCGCCCGCTCGCAAAATTCCACTGACTGGAAATCAGCCTTAATGAGCTGTGATTTTATGTGCAACCGTACCTTACACCGTGCACATCCTTTGTTTTAGGTTTATTAATATTTAAATAGCACGAAATATAGTAAGGTTAGGTATACTGCCGAAACAGAGAACGTAGGAGTCTAACGTTTCGAGCGAAGGCCCTTCGTCAGAGAGAAACGTGGTTCGTCAGAGAGCACGGTTGAGTGATTGAACTGAACCGTTCCTATTGGATAATTCGTTCATTATACTAAAATACAATGGGTTCAGTGACCGTGCACAAAAATGCATAAAGGCGAACAAAAAGATAGAACAAAGACTTGAGCTGAGTTTCCAGACCATATTTTGAATGACTATGGGCAAGTCTAATGTACTACATGTACACATACCTATATGTAATTTAAAGTACCTATGAAACGAAAATTAAGTTTGTCTTATTTGAAAGAACACTTAAAATGGTAGAGTAACATATTTTGCAGTTTTTGGTTTCCTTGCTTCGTTTTTGAAATATCTCCGTTTGTTTGATATGTAAATTTAACTTATAAGATAACTTTACGTCACTCTTTGCATAATAACTTATCGCAAAAGATTATATATCTTTGTTATTGTGAAACAAAAACACTTAACATTTACAGACTCTGTTGTAGGAGAAACACTCGCATATGGTTCCTAATTCGCCAAGTACTTTTGTTCGATAATAATAAAAATATAGAACACTTTGCGATAACTCATTATGCAAACTGTGACGTAAAGTTATCTTATAAGTCAAATTTGCATATCAAACAAACTGAAATATCTCAAAAACGAAGCAAGGAAACGAAAATCTACAAAATATGTTATATTGTCATTTTAAGCGTTCTTTCAAATAAGACAAACTTAATTTTCGTTTCATAGGCAACTTTAACAGTACTGTTTATGTCAATTGCAATGACTTGTGTATGAAACTGTTTATATTTATTCATGTGCTCTCATTTTATCCAGGCTCAGGTGATTGTTCAGAAGATCAAAGGAGTTAAGCGGGTATGGGAATGCATAAAGTGGCACTTTGATGAGAAATTAAAATCGTGTATCTAATTTTGATTTCAGTAAATTATAATTTCTAAATGATGAATACCGGTGTTTTCAGTTTCTCGGTATATTGTCTCTTTCTCAAGATATTCCTGTTTCTAAAACATGTAAATTAGGTGCTTTGTGACATCATTTACTCACACAGGCAAAAATGAGATTTACAAAATGACTAATATATTTGAAACTATGAAGTAGAAATAATTCAAACTTTGCACAAGAATAGTTATGGGGAAAATACACTCCAGCGTTCACATTATGTTGTTTCCATGGATACCGTTTGCAAACACGCGCCTTCCATTTGTAAAACAAAAATGTTTATTTTTTCTCCATAAAACAACTTTTCCTGCAATACATTGACATGAATATTTGTAGACACACAGATATTGTATTTCGAATGTTTCAATCATCGTATTCTTTTGAAAAGAAACCTGCAATTAATATTTTAATTGTTTTAGTAAAAAGGCTCGTGTTTCTAAACGGTTTCCGTAGCAACAACATGATGCGCACAGTGGAGTGATGTTGAATAAATATTACTCATTTTGTAAATCTTATTTCGCTGTGTGAGAAAATGACGTTTCACAAACCTGAATATCTGGAGAAAGAGATATTGAGATACAACATACAATATATTGAGAAACTGAGAACCCTGGTATTCATCACTTGGAAATTAGTTACTGAAATTAAAATGAGATACACGATTTTCTCGTCATAGTGTCACTTTAAAGTATGTTGTGTGTAGTAAAATTGTTGAGTGAAACAAGTGAATGGAAACAAAGTGCCTTTTAAATATATTACCAGGAGGTCTCGCTTCTGTCTGTCTGTTTGTTTGTTTGTTTGTTTGTTTGTTTGTTTGTTTGTTTGTTTGTTTGTCTGTCTGTCTGTCTGTCTGTCTGTCTGTCTGTCTGTCTGTCTGTCTGTCTGTCTGCTTGTCTGTCTGCTTGTCTGTCTGCTTGTCTGTCTGCTTGTCTGTCTGCTTGTCTGTCTGCTTGTCTGTCTGCTTGTCTGTCTGCTTGTCTGTCTGCTTGTCTGTCTGCTTGTCTGTCTGCTTGTCTGTCTGCTTGTCTGTCTGCTTGTCTGTCTGCTTGTCTGTCTGCTTGTCTGTCTGCTTGTCTGTCTGCTTGTCTGTCTGCTTGTCTGTCTGCTTGTCTGTCTGCTTGTCTGTCTGCTTGTCTGTCTGCTTGTCTGTCTGCTTGTCTGTCTGCTTGTCTGTCTGTCTGCTTGTCTGTCTGTCTGCTTGTCTGTCTGTCTGCTTGTCTGTCTGTCTGCTTGTCTGTCTGTCTGCTTGTCTGTCTGTCTGCTTGTCTGTTTGTCCGTTTGTCCGTTTGTCCGTTTGTCCGTTTGTCCGTTTGTCCGTTTGTCCGTTTGTCCGTTTGTCCGTTTGTCCGTTTATCCGTTTGTCCGTTTGTCCGTTTGTCCGTTTGTCCGTTTGTTTGTTTGTTTGTTTGTTTGTCTGTTTGTTTATTTGTTTGTTTGTCCGTTTGTTTATTTGTTTGTTTGTCCGTTTGTTTGTTTGTTTGTTTGTTTGTTTGTCTGTCTGTCTGTCTGTCTGTCTGTCTGTCTGTCTGTTTGTGTGTCTGTCTAACTAGTACCAGACCCCTTGCCGAGTTCGTGACGCAGTACTTCGAACTATTGTCAGTCGTATTGAATTGATACTCAACAGTTTTTTTGCTTATTTAGCTGGATCAACTCACTAAAGAAGACCTAATTGCGATGCAAAAAGTCCTCGATGGATTCCTATCTTCTGATATTGGCAAGCTATCCCAGGTGGTCGTCACTGCTGCTTTTCCAGAGCTAATCATCGCTAAAAAAGTCGGAATGCCAATTCTTCGAGCTTTTATCGAACAAGTAAGGAAGTAGAACAAATAGAAGTTCAAGTCAGAAAATATTTTGGCATTCAACTATTCACGTTACATAGAATCCATATCAGTAATATATTTTATAATTTAAATAATAATATCTCAAACTCATTAATAATTCATGACGAAAACACAAAGGAAATCAGTACCGTGTCTGTGGTTTGGATATCGGAGGAAGAAATTACATAAATTAAGCAAACTTTCATCTTGATTTTCTCTTAAAATACTGATTTGTTCAAAATCTTAAAATATCGAAGTTTCTTCAAAAACCTCGGCTTCGCCTTGGTTTTCAACAAACGTCTCGGTGTTTGGATATCCTGATGAAACACTCCTCCTCGTGTATGATATATTAAAATACTCATTAATAATTCATGGCGAAAATTCAAAAGAAATCAGTACTAGTGCTGTGCAAACTCCGGTTTTTCAGCTCCGGCTCCGGCTCCGGCTCCGGCTGCTTTACAACTCAAATATCCGGCTCCGGCTCCGGCCTCCGGCTTCTTTGGTAAGTTGGTTCACAACTGGGGATAAAGTCCAACCGGATATTATTCTGCTCAACTTTGTCCCCAGGGTCTTTTCCCGGTGAAAGCCGCGAAACTGTCAAGCGACTCAAGCAAACGCAATGCGACAACTAGCAATGTCAGGAATGATAAAAACTTTATAGAACCGAATAAAGTTACACTACTACAAATAATAAAATACAAAGTATAAATTGCCAAAGATTTTTAATTTTTAAAACTTTTTATAATTAAATTTAATTGAACGCTAAGCGACCAATGTTGCCTGGAAGGAGTGCACAACGCTTCTTTGAGACGATGTTCCCCGTCAACGAAAAGACTCGTTCAGAAGTAACAGAGGACGGTGGACAAGAAAGATATGAGAGAGCTAGACGCGTCAAAGCAGGCCATTCGTTTTTTGTGGCGATACCAATACTCCAATAAATCCTGAGCATTAACTTTGCCGTCTTGGGATCTGACTGGTATCACTGGTTCAGACAGGTAGGCAATGAGTTCTTGTCCTGGTGTTAAGGTGCCTGGTTGCCGTTCAACAGCTCCACTTGCTCTCCCCATGCGCTCACTCACAATATCTGTCAGTGTTGTCAGTAGTGACCCTTTATGTGGTTTATGAGCTGCTGGATTTCCCACAGGCAAATAATCCCTCAAAAAGTTGATAATTGATATAGGCATGCAACACTTTTTTTATTTCTTAATTCTTATATGAAAGAATGAAGGCACATTTATGTACTGCAGCTACTGCTATTATTGATTCGTTTATTATCCAAAAAGTAAACATAAAGCTAATATAAATGGATATTTCATTACTTCGACAGCACATGAATACAACAGACTATGAACAGACATGTGTAGTGACGCAGCGCATGACAAATGCAGCGTATCAAAGCATGACGCTTGCGATTGTATTACGGACATAACAAGATCACAGACATAATAACTTATTGCAATTTGGCCGTTTGTGATAGCCGAAATGGTTTGACACTTCAGATGATATGCGCATTCAACAAATTCTATGTTGCCATTATTTGTAACCAAAGCATCTTCGAAATTGTCACATTTCTTGTCATTCTGAATTTCCAGCCGGAGCTGGGAGAACTCCGGCTCCGGCTCCGGCTGACCAAAAAACGCCGGAGCTCCCGCAGAGCTCCGACCTCCGGCGCTCCGGCGCACAGCACTAATCAGTACCGGTTGTAAATCGGATACAGCATCGTCCTGATTTACATAAACTTTAGCTTGATTACTTAGATGCATTTGTGTTTTAAGAAAGATATGCAGCTCACCTTGTAACTCAGATACAGCTCGACTGCTCATGCTGTATCTATTACTTACATAATTTATAAATAATTTATAATTTGAATATCTTTTAATTATTCCGCTTTTGCTTTTAGTTCAACAAGAATCCTAGAGAGGGCAACATTGGAGTGCTGAGGGGTTTTGCGAAGGCGTTAGCTCGCATTGAACTGAATGAGACCGATATCAATAACATTGTAAAAGATTTACGGACAGTTGGCTTAATCGATTGGGACATCACTCAGGTAACGCCTCCCAAACTAAACTAAAAATACCGTATTTATTCTCCAATAGACGCCCCCTCTTCTAATAAAAATATTTAATAAACACCCCCTCCAAAGACGCCCCCCTCTAATAAACGCCTCCCTCCAGTAACCCCACCCCCCCCCCCCAACTAAACTACTTAATAGCAAGATGCACATTTTGGTCTAAGGCCATATACCGCATACATTGTACTTTGCAAATTTACATTCATCTACATTATACTAGTATTTGTCCAGTTACATTTTATTCAAAGAATCATGAGATTGTGTGAATATTTGTGTGAAGTTTTTCTAATAATTTGAAATAAACGTCTCTCTCTAATAAACACCTCTCTCTAATAAACACCTCTCTCTAATAAACACCTCTCTCTAATAAACGCCTCTGTCTAATAAACACCTCTCTCTCTAATAAATACCTCTCTCTCTCTCTCTCTCTCTCTCTCTCTCTCTCTCTCTCTCTCTCTCTCTCTCTCTCTCTCTCTAATAAACACCTCTCTCTCTCTCTCTAATAAACACCTCTCTCGCTCTAATAAACACCTCTCTCTCTCTAATAAACACCTCTCTCTCTAATAAACGCCTCTCTCTAATAAACGCCCATCTCTAATAAATGCCTCTCTCTAATAAACGCCTCTCTCTAATAAACGCCTCTCTCTAATAAACGCCTCTCTCTAATAAACGCCTCTCTCTAATAAACACCCCTCTCTAATAAACGCCTCTCTCTAATAAACGCCTCTGTCTAATAAACACCTCTCTCTCTCTCTCTCTCTCTCTCTCTCTCTCTCTCTCTCTCTCTCTCTCTCTCTCTCTCTCTCTCTCTCTCTCTCTCTCTCTCTCTCTCTCTCTCTCTCTCTCTCTCTCTCTCTCTCTCTCTCTCTCTCTCTCTCTCTCTCTCTCTAATAAACACCTCTCTCTCTCTCTCTAATAAACACCTCTCTCTCTCTCTCTAATAAACACCTCTCTCTCTCTCTCTAATAAACACCTCTCTCGCTCTAATAAACACCTCTCTCGCTCTAATAAACACCTCTCTCTCTAATAAACACCTCTCTCTCTAATAAACGCCTCTCTCTAATAAACGCCCATCTCTAATAAATGCCTCTCTCTAATAAACGCCTCTCTCTAATAAACGCCTCTCTCTAATAAACACCTCTCTCTAATAAACGCCTCTCTCTAATAAACGCCTCTCTCTAATAAACACCTCTCTCTCTAATAAACACCTCTCTCTCTAATAAACGCCTCTCTCTAATAAACACCTCTCTCTAATAAACGCCTCTCTCTAATAAACACCTCTCTCTAATAAACGCCTCTCTCTAATAAACACCTCTCTCTAATAAACGCCTCTCTCTAATAAACACCTCTCTCTAATAAACGCCTCTCTCTAATAAACACCTCTCTCTCTCTAATAAACGCCTCTCTCTAATGAACACCTCTCTCTCTAATAAACGCCTCTCTCTAATAAACACCTCTCTCTCTAATAAACACCTCTCTCTCTAATAAACGCCTCTCTCTAATAAACACCTCTCTCTCTCTCTAATAAACACCTCTCTCTCTAATAAACACCTCTCTCTCTAATAAACACCTCTCTCTCTCTCTAATAAACACCTCTCTCTCTCTCTCTCTCTCTCTCTCTCTCTCTCTCTCTCTCTCTCTCTCTCTCTCTCTCTCTCTCTCTCTCTCTCTCTAATAAACACCTCTCTCTCTAATAAACACCTCTCTCTCTCTCTCTCTAACAAACACCTCTCTCTCTAATAAACACCTCTCTCTCTCTCTCTAATAAACACCTCTCTCTCTCTCTCTAATAAACACCTCTCTCTCTCTCTCTCTAATAAACACCTCTCTCTCTCTCTCTAATAAACACCTCTCTCTCTAATAAACACCTCTCTCTCTAATAAACACCTCTCTCTCTAATAAACACCTCTATATATCTCTCTCTCTCTCTCTCTCTCTCTCTCTCTCTCTCTCTCTCTCTCTCTCTCTCTCTCTCTCTCTCTCTCTCTCTCTCTCTCTCTCTCTCTCTCTCTCTCTCTCTCTCTCTCTCTCTCTCTCTCTCTCTCTCTCTCTCTCTCTCTCTCTCTCTCTCTCTCTCTCTCTCTCTCTCTCTCTCTCTGAAATTGGTCCAAGCTTAGCCGCTGAATTACCAGCCTCCTCTAAAAGATTCGATGAATACATTACACCAACAAAGAGCACATTTACCTTAAACCAAATTTCCGTAGCAGATGTTCAACTGCTGCTTAAAAACATTAAAACAGACAAAGCGACAGGCCTTGATAAGATCCCCTGTCGTTTGGTCAAAGAGGCCACTCGGGTAATAGCAGTGTCGCTCTGTTATATTTTTAATAAATCTATAAGTTCAGGGGTTTTCCCTGTTGACTGGAAAATGGCAAAAGTAACTCCAATTTACAAGTCTGAGTTAAAAGACAACATGAATAATTATAGACCAATTTCTGTCATATCGCCTATTGCGAAAGTGTTCGAAAGAATTATTTACAACCAGCTATACAGCTACTTGCAGACAAACAATCTACTATCAAAACATCAATCAGGGTTTAGGAGCTCTCATTCCACTGCGACATCTTTAATCGATGCCACAATGGAATGGCTATCAAACATGGATAATGGTGAAATTAATTCTGTGGTGTTTCTTGATCTATCGAAGGCATTTGATACAGTTGATCACTCTATTCTTATACAAAAGCTCCGTCTATACGGCCTATCGGCCCAAACGCTAAAATGGTTTGAATCCTACCTTACGGATCGAACACAATGTTGTTTTATAAATGGGCACTTCTCATCTCTTAAGAGAATAAAGTGCGGAGTACCGCAAGGCTCGATTCTCGGGCCACTGCTCTTTTTAATTTATATAAATGACCTGCCAAACTGTGTGCATCATTCAAAGCCAAGAATGTATGCAGATGATACTAATGTTACTACAAGTGGCAGATCACTAAAAAAGGTAATTCATTCAACTAACAAAGACCTGAGCAATATAAAAACAGTGGTTACTAGCAAACAAATTAAGTCTTAACGCAACAAAAACTGAACATAATGTTCATAGGATCGGACGATAACCTAAATAAAACCCGAAACACTTCGCAAATTAACATCGACGGTCATGCACTAAACAGTGTTAAAAGTAATAAATGCCTAGGTGTGCATATCGATGAAAGACTCTCCTGGGATGAACACATAGATTATGTGTCAAAAAAAGTTTCGCAAGCAATTGCAGGCCTAAGGCAAGCACGTCCGCTTGTTTCTAAAGAGGTGGCTCTTGCAATTTACAATTCTTTAATTCAGCCTTTATTCGATTATTGTGATGTTGTTTGGGATAATTTCAATGCATCACAGGCAACTAGACTGCAAAAGTTAAAAAAACCGTGCTGGCCGCGTTATTACACAACAAGGTTATGACGTCCGATCTTATGTCATTAGAGAGGAACTAGGTTGGAAAACACTACAAGAAATGAGGGATCAACATAAACTTGTCCTCATATATAAGGCGCTTAACAACCTAGCACCTCCGTATTTATTAGATTACCTCCGCTTGTGTAACTATTCAGAAAATTATAATCTCAGAGATCGTGAGATGAAAATTGCCTTACCAAGGCCAAAAACAAACTATCTTAAAAACAGTTTTGCACTAAGCGGAGGAAAATTGTGGAATGGTTTACCCACAGAAGCAAGATTAGCAACAAGTTTAAAATCATTTAAGAAAACTCTCTCAACCTTCAGTTTCCCACAATAGTGTTTTAAATAAGTTATCTTATTGTTTCAAAATAACAAAAAAAAATGTAAATATATTTTTAAATAGTTCTCGGCTTTCACGAAAAGCAATTTATGTATATATTGATGAAATTCCGAGTTTAAATAAATTTTCTGTCTGTCTGTCTGTCTGTCTCTCTCTCTCTCTCTCTCTCTCTCTCTCTCTCTCTCTCTCTCTCTCTCTCTCTCTCTCTCTCTCTCTCTCTCTCTCTCTCTCTCTCTCTCTCTCTCTCTTTCTTTCTCTCTAATAAACATCTCTCTCTAATAAACACCTCTCTCTCTAATAAACGCCTCTCTCTAATAAACGCCTCTCTCTAATAAACACCTCTCTCTAATAAACACCTCTCTCTAATAAACGCCTCTCTCTAATAAACACCTCTCTGTAATAAACGCCTCTCTCTAATAAACACCTCTCTCTAATAAACGCCTCTCTCTAATAAACACCTCTCTCTAATAAACGCCTCTCTCTAATAAACACCTCTCTCTAATAAACGCCTCTCTCTAATAAACACCTCTCTCTAATAAACACCTCTCTCTCTCTAATAAACGCCTCTCTCTAATGAACACCTCTCTCTCTAATAAACGCCTCTCTCTAATAAACACCTCTCTCTCTAATAAACACCTCTCTCTCTAATAAACGCCTCTCTCTAATAAACGCCTCTCTCTAATAAACATCTCTCTCTAATAAACGCCTCTCTCTAATAAACGCCTCTCTCTAATAAACACCTCTCTCTAATTAACGCCTCTCTCTAATAAACCCCTCTCTCTAATAAACACCCCTCCCTAATAAACACCTCTGTCTAATAAACGCCTCTCTCTAATAAACGCCTCTCTCTAATAAACACCTCTCTCTAATAAACACCTCTCTCTAATAAACGCCTCTCTCTAATAAACGCCTCTCTCTAATAAACGCCTCTCTCTAATAAACGCCTCTCTCTAATAAACGCCTCTCTCTAATAAACACCTCTCTCTAATAAACGCCTCTCTCTAATAAACGCCTCTCTCTAATAAACGCCTCTCTCTAATAAACGCCTCTCTCTAATAAACGCCTCTCTCTAATAAACACCCCTCTCTAATAAACGCCTCTCTCTAATAAACGCCTCTCTCTAATAAACGCCTCTCTAATAAACGCCTCTCTCTAATAAACGCCTCTCTCTAATAAACGCCTCTCTCTAATAAACGCCTCTCTCTAATAAACGCCTCTCTCTAAGAAACGCCTCTCTCTAAGAAACGCCTCTCTAAGAAACGCCTCTCTCTAAGAAACGCCTCTCTCTAATAAACGCCTTTCTCTAATAAACACCCCTCTCTAATAAACGCCTCTCTCTAAGAAACGCCTCTCTAAGAAACGCCTCTCTCTAAGAAACGCCTATCTAAGAAACGCCTCTCTCTAAGAAACGCCTTTCTCTAATAAACACCCCTCTCTAATAAACGCCTCTCTCTAATAAACGCCTCTCTCTAATAAACGCCTCTCTAATAAACGCCTCTCTCTAATAAACGCCTCTCTCTAATAAACGCCTCTCTCTAATAAACGCCTCTCTCTAATAAACGCCTCTCTCTAAGAAACGCCTCTCTAAGAAACGCCTCTCTCTAAGAAACGCCTCTCTAAGAAACGCCTCTCTCTAAGAAACGCCTCTCTCTAATAAACGCCTTTCTCTAATAAACGCCTCTCTAATAAACGCCTCTCTCTAATAAACGCCTCTAATAAACGCCTCTCTAATAAACGCCTCTCTAATAAACGCCCCTTTAGAGCTCATTTTTCAATAAACGCTGGGGGCGTCTATTGGAATAAATACGGTAGACTAGGTTAGCAAGATACCAAGGGCCTGTTTTTGCCTGGCGCTTGTTGGGATCTTGCCAACTAGATCATTTCTGCTTACGCTTCGACTTCAGTGTATATATATGATAATATTAATACCATGATCGCCTCGGATTATTTTGTTCTTCGAGGAATGTAAACCTCGTATTTCCCCCATTGCTCATGCAACAAGGGAATTTATCCTTTGTCTTCTAATTTTCCCGTGCATGTTGATGAGGGAAAATTAGAAGACAAAGAAATCCTTTGTCTTCTTCTAAATTTCCCGCTTGCATATATTTTCCCTCATCAACATGCACGGGAAAATTAAATGCAACTTCTCTGATCAACCGTGTAAATTTCCTGTTGGTAAGATTCTCAAAGTTTTCCTCGGCGATCATAATATTACAAACTATTGCCTCGGGAAGATTTGTAAAACTCCTCGGGCCTGCGGCGACAAATCTTCCCTCGGCGGCGGGGAAATTTAATCTCTAATTTCCCTCAAGTCATGTTATTACTTATAATAACCAGGCTTGCCCGATTAGCCGACATCCCGCTTCTTGCTTGCCGATATTTCAGTTACGTTAGGCTGTTTTCTTCCCATATAAACGCAGCTACCGTGCCAGCCCGGCTGACTCACAACCAAAGTATTGCCGATATACACTTGAAATCGATTGATCGGAAACTTTGCAAGATGTCTTGAGTGAAAAGCTTTTGAGTGAAATGACAAAGTTAAATATAAATAATTTGGACTATTTCCTGCCAAATCAAAACCTGGCTGGCTCATCGCATGTAAAGTAGGGTTAGTAGGCTGGTTGCCTATCAATATTTCATAGAACCCGGCCTGGAACTTCGATACGCGTGATATAACAAGCGACCAGTATAGCCTAGTTTCTAGGCCTTCTTCGGTTGACACGTTTCGGAAGTGATCCGAACGGATCGACCCGCTGGGGAAGGCCTAGCAAAATTCGTAAACACTTTCACTTTACAGCTCAGTTGTTTATTGAGGAAGAATTGTGATGTTATGACGTCCTAAGTGTTTCCCGACACTTACTATTCCATCTGCATAAAATAATACAAGCCTACTCACTTCGGATCGACGAAGGTTCACTGGCCTAGCTTTCTTATCACTAGCTTTCCTTCTGCAACCGCCAAAAGTTGGAAGTTAAACAGTTACATTTTCATTCCGAGCTCCAATTGGAATATATTCCATAATTTCCTTCTTTCGATCGCCAAGATCTTTGGTAAAATCTTCGCAGACATCCTTATGCTTTTTATATAATATATCCCAGGAACACTCGAAGGGCCAGAACGATTCTGGGCAGGACCTTTTTACGAATGTTGCTAGGCCTTCTCGTTTCCAGCCTCTCCCCAGTCTTCCCAAGAACCCAAACCAACTACGCGGCCAAGCTCATGAAACGAAAGGCTTAGAAACTAGGCTACGTCCAGTACACTCGGGGCAACACCGCTGCCAAACGTTTGAGCATGCGTGAATTCGCTAGAGTAAACATTGCAAGAGAAGTGGGAACTAGCCGTGGCGGCAACAACCAGACAGTGAAGACTAAGTAAGACTCGACTATTCATTTGTGTTTTAAAAAAAGGGTAAAGAAAATTACGAAGGGGTAAATTCAGAATATGTTACAATATTGACAAAGAAGCCATGCACAAATTACCTACCTTATCTTTTTGGTAGTATGCTTATAATTTTAACTTTTGTGTCGGACTCTCGGACCAGTCTAAATATTTCAGTGTTTTCCCGCTCTTTTTTTCAGGACGAGCTCGGACGTCGCGCATGCGCTAAACGTTTGGCAGCGGTGTTACTCGGGGCTGTTGTCAGGGCCTTACGGGTTTCTTGTGGTGGCTGGCTGAGAAGCATAATTTAGATTGTGTTAGCCTCATACATAGCCTGGTAAACACTAAAGACTTCTGCTTTCCTATTGGTTAATATTTTCGCGCGTTTTTATTGGCTATGAGTGGGATTTAGCCCTGATGACGCGGAAATGAGATTAGTGGTTACCCATATTTTTTCCCATAGTCTTGGCCCATATTTCTTTTGAAATTGGACTAGGTACCAGGCTACCTCATACACTGAACGCACTCGGTTTCGTCTCGGTTTTTAACAAACGTCTCGGTGTTTGGATATCCTGATGAAACACTCCAGTTCACGTGTACGATATAGCGTACCTGAAAGTGCACAAACTGAACAAAAAAAACCCAGAACAATGACTTTGGTCGGGCTTCCAGACCATCTATATTTCTATTGACTGTGGTTTAACGTTTTTCTAGGTATTAGAGTTGATGCAGCGCATTAAGAGAGAGTGGGGAGGCTTCAATGGCACGGACTATGAGGATCAGCCAACATGGGGATTTCAAAACTTTAAAAAACTGGGCAAGATTGTTGTGGGTTTGGCTAAAGAAGATCTTCGTGCCTTGCCCGTGAGGGGAATCGATGATGTCATTGAAGTTCTGGGAAACAACAAAGGATGGACACGTGGACAGGTAAGACCCCAGGGTTAGCTCTGTTCGTCTAAGAGTTCTGTTTTGTTCTAATACTTCAATTTATTGCAACGCGCGGTAGGTAGAAAGAAAGGAGGGAAGAAAGGAAAGAGGGAGGGAAAAAAGAAAGGGAGGAAGGATTGCGGGAAGGAGGGGAGGAAAAAAGAGGGGAGGGAGGGAGGGAGGGAGGGAGGGAGGGAGGGAGGGAGGGAGGGAGGGAGGGAGGGAGGGAGGGAGGGAGGGAGGGAGGGAGGGAGGGAGGGAGGGAGGGAGGGAGGAAGGAAGGAAGGAAGGAAGGCATTTAGGAGGGAAAGAAGGAAATAATGAAGGGAGGGAGGGAGGGAGGGAGGGAAAGGAAAGGAAGGAGGGACGAACAGACGGAGGGAGGGAGGGAGGGAGGGAAAAGGAAAGAAAGAAGTTGGAACTGCAGCGGAAGTATACTTGCTAAAATATGACTGACCTAACATTCACCTAGATTTTGTTGTCTAGATTTCTCCATCAGAAACAAAACGAAACGCGTTTGATGTTGATAGATTTTTGCTCACGCGATAGCCAATTCACATTCTAATTAATTTCAATTTTAATAATAATTATTGTATTCTAAAGAAGGAATTTGCAGGAAATTGTTGATTGTACGATCGAGATATTGGGAAAAAATATATAGTGGAACTTACTGCTATTATTTTTCAACTTTTTAGATTCTTGCCGCGTTAAAACGTCTTCGAGAATTCTGGGGAATGGAGGGACTGGATTTGACTAATTTGACAGAAACTGACATCAACGGTCTTGGTGAATTTGTCACGGGTTTGACGCTGACCGAGTTGAAGAAATTGCCTGAGAAGATTCTGCATACGGCTGTGAAACGCCTTGGGGAGAAGTTAGATCTACCCGAAGATAAATTGCGTGCACGAGCCTTTCTGTCCATTGAACTTTTCAAGGTTCGTTAGCCTCATGGTTATTAGTCTCGTACTCCTCGCCTGCGATCCAACGTCTCGGCGGATTCTGGGCGGCAGAAGTATTTCATGTAACTGTCCACATAGTAGTTTGGGTTAAGTTCAGGCAAGGTGGGTTAATCTTAGGGATGTCAATAATGACTTTTCTCAACATGGTGTCCGACCATTCATTTGAAAGCCATCGATGAACTCTATCGAATAATTTCGGTCCTGTGCCCTAAAATGTAATCGTTTATGGTTATGTGGTAATGATTATGCCTGTGGTTATGGTTATGGTCAGTGTTATGGTTACGGTCGTGGTTATGTTTATTGTTATTCCTGTGGTTATGGTTATTGCTGTGGTTATGGTTATTCCTGTGGTTATGGTTATTCCTGTGGTTATGGTTATTCCTGTGGTTATGGTTATTCCTGTGGTTATGGTTATTCCTGTGGTTATGGTTATGCCTGTGGTTATGGTTATTCCTGTGGTTATGGTTATGCCTGTGGTTATGGTTATTCCTGTGGTTATGGTTATGCCTGTGGTTATGGTTATTCCTGTGGTTATTCCTGTGGTTATGGTTATGCCTGTGCATGGTTATGGTTATTCCTGTGGTTATGGTTATTCCTGCGGTTATATGGTTATTCCTGTAGTTATGGTTATTCCTCTGGTTATGATTATTCCTGTGGTTATTCCTGTGGTTATGGTTATTCCTGTGGTTATGGTTATTCCTGTGTTTATGGTTATTCCTGTGTTTATGGTTATTCCTGTGTTTATGGTTATTCCTGTGTTTATGGTTAGTTATTCCTGTGTTTATGGTTATTCCTGTGGTTATGGTTATTCCTGTAGTTATGGTTATTCCTGTGGTTATGGTTATTCCTGTAGTTATGGTTATTCCTGTGGTTATGGTTATTCCTGTAGTTATGGTTATTCCTGTGGTTGTGGTTATTCCTGTGGTTATGGTTATTCCTGTAGTTATGGTTATTCCTGTGGTTATGGTTATTCCTGTGGTTATGGTTATTCCTGTAGTTATATGGCTATTCCTGTGGTTATGGTTATTCCTGTAGTTATATGGCTATTCCTGTGGTTATGGTTATTCCTGTAGTTATGGCTATTCCTGTGGTTATGGTTATTCCTGTGTTTATGGTTATTCCTGTGGTTATGGTTATTCCTGTGGTTATGGTTATTCCTGTGGTTATGGTTATTGTTATGGTTATGTCTGTGGTTAGGTTTATGGCTATGGTTAAGTTTTCCCTTAATTCTTTTACATCATTTGTTTCTGATAGGTTTCCAATTGTTTATTTCTTAACTTTTAGAATCAAACAGGTGTTGGTATACTTACCAGTTTACAAGTGACCGACTTGGGTGAATTGCTGAAAGGCGTAAACCGTGCCGTGTTGAAGAAAATATCTAAAGAAGGCTTCCTGGACAATGTGTATAAGATCACTCGCATCGAGGGAATGAGCGACGATCGTTTATGGGAAGTTTTGCAATTGGCCAAAAAGCACTTCGGGAAAAGTGACGTGAGCGAATGGCTCGCCGAGCAATGGGAGGACCTCGGTCCAGCAGTTAAAGCGATGGACGACGGTGAACTTCGTCGAATTAGTAAGGAGGCGTTTGATGAGGTGATTGACGAACTAGGGGAGCTCGGCGTGTTCTCTGAGCAACAGGCGCGTGTTTTGATCGAGAAAGCCAAAGAACACTGGAAGCAAAACGATGTTAGTAAATGGACCGGGGAGCAGTTACGGAAACTGGGATCGCTCGTCAAGGGACTGGACGTCGAGGAAATTAAAAGCATTCCCAGGGAGTACTTCGAGGAAGCCGTTGGCGTGTGGGGAGAGCGCTTGGATCTAACCTCGGAAACTCTTGTTGCCTTGGCAAAACGGGCAAAGGATGTTTTTGTTGACTTGGATGTGTCGAAATTTGTTGCCGAACAACTGAAAGTGTTAGGGCGTGTTGTGTTGGGATTAACGGCGGAGGATTTGGAAAAACTTAACATTAACGACATCGACACCGTTGCTGCTCTTGGAAAGTGGAAAGGATGGAGCAAAGATCAGGTGAGGCTAGTGTTGCCACCAGTAATACTTATTTAATATTTTTTTACGCGGTAGTTGTGACAACAGTATTAATTTGCTGATTTCGATGGGATGCAAGGGATGTTGCTGGGATGATTCGATGGGATGTTGCTGCTACTAGTACTGTCCTTTCCGCAGCTCCTGTTTTTGGTACTGCTGTTTCTCCTTCTACTGCTCCTTCCGTTTTTGTATCTGCGCAGCAGATATATTGCTATCGTGTTGTTTGTCTGTTAACCTTTTTGTGTAACCATGCACCAGAGGTGGACTGGCCCACGGGGATACCGGGAACTTTCCCGGTGCGCCCCCTTGTTTTCCGTTTCAGGCGCCCCCACATGCAAAGACAATTAACAAAATACAGCTCATACAGTTGTTACTAGTTGCATTGCTAGGTTACCAGTTGCATTACTAGGCTATTAGTCGTAATCTCCAAACACAATGATATACAATTTGTATTTTCTAAACTACTGACTCTGCATGTAATTGTGTTATCTTTTCTTTGTTATTCACTCTTCATAAGATGTAACCTTATTGTAATTTTTCTGGTATATAATAAATTTTGTAAGTGTAAGACTAAGAGTATATAGTTGAATCGTGGAACAGTAATCCACTTGTGACTTAAATATATACTCATACATAGTAGATGATATATTATTGTCTATTAAATGTTGTAGTCACAAAAACAAATATGGGCATACACAATACATAAAATTGTGCTTAAACTTATTAATGCTGCTCTCAAAATCGAGGAAATACGATCTCAGAGGCTCAAAAGTTTCCTAGAGGCTGGAACGCCCCGGGCGCACAGAGGCGCACCCCGACCGGGACCATTAGAGCATTCAGGCTTTGCACTCAACCCTTTCATATAATTTCCCGGTAACTTTTCTGCTGCCAGTCCGCCCCTGAGTTCCACTGACCTGTAGTGTGTGCTGTGGTGTAACTCTAACCAATGCGCGACAATTAAATCGGGGACAATCGAAGCTCAGAAATTTTTGGCGTCAGCGTACGAGCTGTCAGTTTGAACGATGGAATCAAGTATTCTTTAATCCCCGATCGTGTATTGTACAATTCGAAGCTAGTCGAAGAGAGCAACACTATTTTCGAAGAAAGACAATATTGCTGATACAAATGGCAAGTCTTTTTTAACATGACTTATAGTAAACTTGCAAGTGTGATCTACCACAGTTTTTGTGCGTTATACAGAATGATTGAAGAGTTGACAAAAGGTTTTCAACTCGTTGGGCGATTTATCGAGTCAGGCGACTCAGGCCAACACCAGTGTCGGATTAACCTTCCCATGCAGGGCCGGGGGCAAAAATATTTTAGGGCCGGTCACAAAATGAGAGCCATCCCCGGAGTACGGTGAGCTGAAAGCGTAGGTTGAACGGATCATCGGAGGTTCGTACTTAGCCTACCTCAGGCGCCCCTCCCCTCCCGCTTTCAAACAGAAGGGGTCCCGTGGCTGAGATAGCGTGTGATTCTCTCTCTCTCTCTCTCTCTCTCTCTCTCTCTCTCTCTCTCTCTCTCTCTCTCTCTCTCTCTCTCTCTCTCTCTCTCTCTCTCTCTCTCTCTCTCTCTCTCTCTCTCTCTCTCTCTCTTTCTCTCTCTTTCTCTTTCTCTCTCTCTCTCTCTCTCTCTCTCTCTCTCTCTCTCTCTCTCTCTCTCTCTCTCTCTCTCTCTCTCTCTCTCTCTCTCTCTCTCTCTCTCTCTCTCTCTCTCTCTCTCTCTCTCTCTCTCTCTCTCTCTCTCTCTCTCTCTCTCTCTCTCTCTCTCTCTCTCTCTTTCTCTCTCTTTCTCTCTCTTTCTCTCTCTTTCTCTCTCTTTCTCTCTCTTTCTCTCTCTTTCTCTCTCTTTCTCTCTCTTTCTCTCTCTTTCTCTCTCTTTCTCTCTCTTTCTCTCTCTTTCTCTCTCTTTCTCTCTCTTTCTCTCTCTTTCTCTCTTTTTCTCTCTTTTTCTCTCTTTTTCTCTCTCTTTCTCTCTCTTTCTCTCTCTTTTTCTCTTTCTCGTTGTTCAAATCTCTCTCTCGTTCAAATGTTCAAATATTACATCGAATACAACTGCTTAATTTAAAACTTATATCCGTTGTTGCTATATTAATATATAAAGTCTTTACAAAATTTCTATTTTTATTAAAGCTTTCAAAACTTAGGCCAAAGATTCAAGATTTTCTTAATAAAGTACAGAAGCAAGAATACTACATGAGCCTTGGTCATTTATCGCCCATCCTGCAACCAAAGGACATCAAGCGTCTTAGCAAAAGAGCATTTGAGTAAGTTGTATTGAAACGTGCGTACTACTTTGCTATTTAACAAATAGATTCCATTTTGCCGTTGTCTGTTCAGTTATTATAGATGCACAGATGACGTCACAACGTGGTAAGAACAAAAGTGGCCCACGAGCCGCAGTCGAGTGGGTCGCTCATGTTCTTACCGCGTTGTGACGTCTTCTGGGCATCTAGAACTGAACAGACAACAAAAAATGGAATAGAACTGAACAGACAACAAAAAAATGAAATAGAACTGAACAGACAACAAAAAAATGGAATAGAACTGAACAGACAACAAAAAGTGGAATAAAACTGAACAGACAACAAAAAAATGGAATCTATTTGTTTTATACAATACAAAAATTTAAAAGATTTTTATCAAAACTCTTGTCGGGTTTTGGGGCACGAAGAAGGAAAAAAGCAACCAATGAAAACACGCATAGCAACAAGGGTATTATATAAATGTCATTAGTATATAAAAACATGCTCTACACTCTACAGTTACGCGCACTTACACGAGTACCTTAGTCTGCCTGCACTGTAGATTTCATGTATGTGTAGACGTACGTGCATTTGTAGACTACCCAGTACCCATACAATTACCTACGTCTACAGTAATCGAAGTATAGTAAGGTTAGATAAACTGCCGAAACAGAGAACGTAGGAGTCTAACGTTTCGAGCGAAGGCCCTTCGTCAGAGAGAAAGAGAGAAGGGCCTTCGCTCGAAACGTTAGACTTCTACGTTCTCTGTTTCGGCAGTATATCTAAAATTAATATATTTTTGACTGAAGTTCCCATTTAACTAGCTTCCACGTTATTGTGTTTTTTTTTGTCTGGTAGTTTGTCGGCTAAATTGTTTGGAGAGATCGAAGGTTGGACGAAAGAACAACTGGTAGCTCTAGCTGACAAGGCCAAAGTAAGCTGGGGCTCCAGTGAATTCTGGGAGAAAGCCCAAATCAGTGAACTGGGCAAGATATTAGGTAAGGTGAGATTTTGCCTGCACATGTGAACTGACGAAACCACAATCTCGTATCCAAACCCCTGATCTCTCTCTATATATATATATACTGGATAGCGCAACACCGCTGCCAAACGTTTTGCGCATGCGCGACGTCCGAGCTCGTCCTCAAAAAAAGAGCGGGAAAACACTGAAATATTTAGACTGGTCCGAGAGTCCGACACAAAAGTTAAAATTATAAGCATACTACCAAAAAGATAAGGTAGGTAATTTGTGCATGGCTTCTTTGTCAATATTGTAACATATTTTGAAATTACCCCTTCGTAATTTTCTTTACCCTTTTTTTAAAACACAAATGAATAGTCGAGTCTTACTTAGTCTTCACTGTCTGGTTGTTGTTGCCACGGCTAGTTCCCACTTCTCTTGCAATGTTTACTCTAGCAAATTCACGCATGCGCAAACGTTTTGGCAGCGGTGTTGGATAGCGCATTCCTACTGGCCAGCAGTCAAAATTTTGAAGCCAGATCCGCTATCTTACTACTCCCTGTCCAGTACTCTTTGCGGGCTTAAGAGTAGTAAAAGTTAACCGGGGGACCGGGGAGTCGGAAAAGCCGTAAAACAATACCACTAGGAAACGGGAAGAAAATACAAGCAAAATAGCAAATACAGTTCGAAATCGTCAACTAACATACTTCAAGGCTTTGTAAAGACATATTTTACTATCAAAGGTACATAAAGCGTTTCATAATTAAGTAGTTATTGACTGTTTTTGTTGTATTTTTACGAGTTTTGTGATGTAGGCAAGTTTGTCGATTACAAGGCAGAGTAAAAAAACTACAAAATAACCCGTTTTACTGCTTAATAATACCAACAAATGCAAAAACTAAGCTTTTAAACCTTATACAGTGTTCTTTGTTTGATACCAATGGCAGAAATATGGCACACACGCAAAACAAGAACAAGTGAACTGTCCATATATAGCCAAAAACAAAATGAAGACAAAGAAAAAATCAATAGTTGATTGGGTTTGTTTTATGTCAACTCTTCACTTCCTCGGTCGTCAAGTACACTTTCCGCGACTGATTCGAACTTTAAAATCCATTTTAAAGGTCAATTGGGTACACACATCTTCCAAAAAAACCCAACCCGACTTCTTTTGGGGGTAGTAAACGGTCAACAAACAACAGATATTAGTCATTTAACATAGAAGTTTACGATACTAGATCGCACCTTATTCTTCGTCTAATTTGTCCGCCATATTTGATTTCAAGT
This sequence comes from Paragorgia papillata, assembly GCA_035771165.1. Lineage (NCBI taxonomy): Eukaryota > Metazoa > Cnidaria > Anthozoa > Scleralcyonacea > Coralliidae > Paragorgia > Paragorgia papillata. The sequence goes on along the minus strand of JAWNZC010000336.1, from coordinate 1,439,168 downwards.
CAGCAAATGCTTGATATCCTACAATATCCCTAGTATCCTCTTCAATGGATCCATTATTTTCCTTTATCTTCACTAATTTTATCGTATGAACCCACATGTACCACAACGCTCCTTCGCTCCTCATTCATCTCGCGCCAGCCTCGCTTGGTCTCGCGTGTATTGACGTTTACACGCAAGATATTCGTTCTACGCATGCGTAGCTAATCCAGGTCAACCTGGATCAACCCGCAATTTCCGATCGTATCTGGGTACTCCCAATTGGCCATTTCCCAAAAGAGTTGAAGACTGGTGACGGGTTAGGAACGCTAGGGTACTTGGGATCGTTTGGAGGGACATGAGATTTCACGCTTGGTAGCGTATAGCACAATGAAACTGTCCCTCCAAACGATCCCAATTACCCTGGCGGTCCTAACCCGTCACCAGTCTTCAACTCTTTTGCCAATTCGTCATCTCTGCTGACTTCATTTTTGGAGTCAGATGAGCAATCCAGTTTGTATTGAGATCAGTTATGCAGACCCTTCGCCGCACGCACAAACTCTGGGATAATCCATATCGGGAAGTGTTTTGATTGGCTAGCTAGGGGCTGGTCTTAATTAAATTAACCCTTGATATTTATGCGCATGTGTAATTAAGTATAGGTTAGTTACCGAACCCGAGGTAACTATACGTCAGTTATTTACCGAGGCCCGAACCTACTTAGTTCAAGATCACAGAGGTTGCCTAAGAAAACTGAGATACTCAGTTCGTTATCAGAGAGGTTGTCTAAAAAACACTTCAATCGCGATGATAAATCACATTCGTGACCATTGATTAACCCTTATTTCCCCAACCAACGCATAAAGCGCCGGACAGACGACCAAGTTTTCCATGACAAGTTTTTCCTTGACAAGTTTTATTTTTTCGTGTGTACGACACAAATTGACAAGTTTTTACTTGACAAGGAACCTTGTTCAAAAGCTGGTCATGCCAGCTTTTGAACAAGAAAAATTGTTCGTGTGTATAGTCGTCAAGGAAAACTTGACAAGATCATCTCCGAAGCTTATTACGCGGTCATTGCCGTCAAGGAAAACTTGTCCAACCGTACACGCGAGCAATTATAAATTGTCAAGGAAAATGTTTGGGGGGAAAATTGTTCATCGTACACACGAGCAAGGAAAGTTACCAAGGAAGTTGTCAAGGAAAACTTGGTCGTCTGTACGGGGCTAATTGGCCCGGGCTAATATGTAGTAGTTAAAATATGAGCGACCGATCTTTACTTGGGCATAGGCGAGCCATTGTAGATGCCCATAAAGATCGGACGCGAATATTTTAACTTACTTATCAAATTCTAAGTGTACATGATGAATACTTTGTTTAAGAGTTGTAAGAAACGTTAGATAAGATCATTTTAACTCAGAAAAAACTGAATTTGAGCCGCTAGTGTCTAATAACTTTGATAAAATATTAATGTTTTATTAATCAATGTTTTAACAGTATTTACAAACACCTGATTAAACATTCATTTCTTTTGAATTTTGCTTATGAATTATTAATGTTTTGATAAATAGTATATTAGCCCGGGACATTATTATTAAATATACAGTGTGTATCAAAAAAATTCGAACCCTTAGAAAATGAATTAGCATTCTTTTCAAACAACCTATTGTAGTAGTTTGAAAGCCCTAAAAGCGCTGCGTTATAAATTAATCAGCACATAAGTTAAACGAAGCGAAAAATCTTTTAAATATACTTTCACCATGCATACACTTCAAGTTATCTTAATTTCCCAGGTGTATAAGGCCGTGTGTTTTACGCATCTGTGGGTTCAGCGAAGTGCTTAGGGCTTTCAAACTACTACAATAGGTTGTTTGAAAAGAATGCTAATTCATTTTCTAAGCGTTCGAATTTTTTTGATACACACCAGGGGCGGCGTGGCTCTCAAATAGGGCCCGTGAAATGATATGCTAGGGGCCTACTTTTAGGGGGGTGGGGGGTGTAAAATTGGGGTGTGGAAACAGCTACCAATAAAAAGGATAAATTGTAAATGAGAATGCAGAAACTTTATATTCATTAAGCTAAAAACCTAGAAGAAACTGTATTTAGTGTGATTACATAATGGCATGTGCGTCTAGCTAATATTTACTCTAATATTTACTCTGATGGTGGAAATAGTTTGTTCGGGTTGATTTGAGCTAGAGAACACTTCGTTGACTTTCGATACTGCATCGCCATCAATTTCCTCAAGTTCATCATTTGAAGTTGGCAGAATTCCTAACGTGTTAGCTGTTGCTAGCTCGTCACCTGGGCCAAGCGGAGGTGGGATTTCTACAAAAATGTCACTAGGTCAGACTTATTTATTTCGTCATTGCGCATTTTCAACGAGCACGTAAACAAGACTCGTCATTTTCGATAATCTGTCATTCTTTCTTAACTTCCAATAACGTAATAGTGTAATAGCGCACGAGATGAAATTCACACATATGTCAGATGATTGAAATTTGAAATTCCACCCGGCATTTGGGCGGAAACTACCGAAGAGTGTTGCGCCCGCGGCACAACTTCGCTCAGGTTTCATACAAATTATATACCGTAATAACCGCATAGCGCTATATAGAAACTTAGAAATTTAAAAACGAATGAAACAATAATATATTTGCGGTTCCTATCAAGTTTTTGAGTGAATGCGCAAAAGAAAGTTGATGTAGACCGCCGTAATGTATTTAAGAATTTGAAGTTTTCTATTTGCGCGAGCGCAGGTGGCGGTCGGCCCGAACTTAAGTGCCTAACAAAGCTTACTCAAGCGCTTCAACATTATATTACCCAAATTGAAAAATCAATTTAATAACTATATCACTATATCACTAAACATACTTTAAGTCTTTAACCAATATGTAGTAATAAAGATACAAATAAATAAGTTGCCGAGCTGTTGTAAGGTAAGCCTTTAGCCATGGACACAATTTATTATAAATTACCTGTTGAGACTGTTGTTTCATTGGCTTTGAAGAAGGACGTTAGCGGTTTCACGTTCTTCGAGCTTTCAAATAAGAGCTTTATTTCTTGTTCTCGTCGCTTTTGAGACCCACTTTTATGTTTTTTCTTAGGAAGAACATTCCCAGAATCACGCGTACTATGCGCTCTTTTGTCAGCCATTCACAGTCAATGACTACGGCATATCTATGGCTTCAATACGCGCAAATGCGCCATGAAATAATGTGAACTATGTTACTCAGACCGGAAGTATATGCTTGACGGGTACCGCAGGGCTCGGGGCCCTAGCTGGCCAATAGTTGGAGCCATGACTTAGCATCGTTACTCGTCAGTGAAATATAATTGGCAACCTGCAGGGCCTCCAGCACTGAGCACACAGCAGTTTTAAATTTCACAACTATACACGTTTACGCGCAAACGCGCTTTCGCACACGACCGAACGCTTTACTCCAGGGCCGTTTTACACATCATCGGGGCCCATCTTTCTTCAAATTTTTAGGGCCCACCAGCTAGAATTCTAGGGGCAAATGGGGCCCACCAGGCTAGAAATCCTTGGGGCCCACCGGGAAATTTCCCGGTCTCCCGGTGGGCCACGCCGCCCCTGATACACACTGTATATTAGCCCGGGGCATTAACTTGATTTATGCGTGGTTAGGAGTAATTAATATAAATAAACAACCACGCACCACGGTTACATCAAAGAAAACCGAGGTGATCAAACGTTTTTTCTTTATTTTTTAGCGGGCTTAAAACCATTAGATCTCAGTAAGCTGCGTAGCACTGTTGTGGATGCCATTAAACCAAATGTGATTGAAAAACTTGAAGGAGAACAACTAAAGGTCAGTGTTGCTACAGCTAACTAGTCCCGTCTCGTAAACTGTCGTTGCCAAAACACTGTACTCCGCCTAGTCCCGTCGTTCTAAAGCACGCGCGTATTTGATGAGACTGGCACCTATACATACCTAAAAACGCACAACTTGTTCACGGTTGTCAACAGGCGTTTGTTTGATCTGTGTGGAGTAGATGACATCATAAGGCATCTCATTTGCATGTTACAAAAACCTGAATATCTCTGGAACATGATGAGATATTGAGTTAATAAGAACGCTATAATTCCTCATACGGAAAGTACTTCTAGATAAAATTGAAGAGAGGAGTTTCCATCTTACAGTCCCTTTAAAAGAATGCATGTATTATTTTCCCAGGCCTTTACACCTGACCAAATCAACTCTATGGATGCATCTCAAGTGAACGTGGTCAGTGATGCTGCCCTTGGATTTCTATCTGCTGACCAACGTGATGCAGTTGAAGACGTCAAGGAAAGCGATCCAGCTGATCCCAACCCATGGCCGCAAGAAAGCTGTGCAGGTCAGTAAATTGTAACGTTTTCTTACTGCACATTATATTAGTATTGTGAAGTTGCACCTATGCTAAACCATAGTTAGTGGAGGGAGATAGTTCGGAAACTCGGCAAAAGTCATTGTTCTATCGTTTTGTTCAATCTGTCTAATTTCACGGTCGCTGAACGTATTGTATTTTCTGTATAATGAAGCAGTCATCCAATAGCAACGTTCGGGTTTAATTAGTGCAGTCCTTCGTCGTCACGTGTTGTACGTCCTTTGTTCGTTGTGTAGTCCTTCGCCGTCGCGTGTCCATAGAATTTATTTTCTTCAACCAATTGCCTTCCTCCAACATGAACACAATAACATGACCATTGCATAATTTTTCCAAACCACCCCGGTTCGCTAACTGTGGCTAAACCCTTAACACCAATTTTGCTATTTAAGAAATGGTTCATGGTTTGGCGTGCTCCATCGAGTTATGGATGCACGCAGGAAGTTCGGAGAGCACGAAAAAAGCGTAAGAGTTGGTCGAGGCGTAGCCGAGAACAACCAACTCTAGATTTTTTAGTGCTCTCCAACATCCCAAGTGCATCCATAACTCAATGGAGCACGCCAAACCATGAACCAATTCTTTTATAACAGAGAATCAGACACAAAACAACGGAAACAATATTTATTTCTCATTAACTCGATGGAGCACGGCAATTTCAAACGTATGGAGCACGCACAGTAGCCAATCAGAAACGCCGTTGTATTACATCTATGTTATAATTAATTAATTATAGATAAATTAATTATATTTAATTAAATTATAGTTTCCCTTCGGTGCCTACCCCGGTTCCTTATTGTTTCATTATTTTCTTTTTCTTCTTCCTTTTTTCTTTGGCGGGAAGTTGGGGGGTTGGGGAGGTGAGTGTTAGGGTGGTGGTAGTGGGGTTAATGCGCCATATACCAAGTCACGAGTGACGTCACACGAATAGGGTAATTGGGAGCACGGGTGGTGTGTGCTGTTAGCGCGCTGCCTCTCACCAAAAGTTAAACCCAGTTAGACGGGGTTAGTACTTGGATGGGTGACCGCTTGGGAATGACCCCGTTGTCGAGCTTGGAACTCATGTGAGTAGAGTTGTAGTTGAACTCTCCTGTGCTTCGAGGGTTTTTCGCCGGGTTCTCCGGTTTTTCTCCCTCCATAAAATCAACACCTTAGCTGTGATCCGTGGTCTGAACTGTGTCATATGGCAGCTGCCTGGAGCTCCTTTGATATGCCTCGACACGCAATACCGGATTTAGGACAGGGCGGACTGGGCGGTGTGTAGTGACCAAGGTTAAGGTCACTAACCAACTTAGTTTATTCATGACACAGACTATATTTGTCGTTATTTAACAAAAAAATGGTATTCTAGACGTAGTTTTAAAGCGATATAGTAGGTCATTTAATATGCAAGGTCAATAACCTATATATTAACCGCGGCACATCAAAGATAATTTATGCATGAATAAACTAAGGATGATTAGCCCCCGGCCTCCTTAATTCAGTACATATACAGGTTGCTCCTTAGCTATCAGCGCTATAGTTTGAATTGGTTTTACCATTTTTCTTTCTAAATAATGTTAATCTTAAGCAGTTTAATCAAAGCTTATAAGCTTCTTAAGATCATGCCCCCTGTTTTAATAAGTCTGTTTCTTTTTGGATTGTTGGTCTTTTTGGATAATTTTTTTTTTTGGATTGGAGGAACGGTTGGATTTATTATATGGGATGGCTCGTTTTCTTTTTAAACATCTCTAATAACCCGCTGGCAGAGGTATATGCAGTCTCTGACTGCTCTCTTGTTCGAAATGCAATTACTGTTTTACCTGCTTTGTATTCAGGTCCTGATTGTCCAGTTTCTGGCAAGTACCATCTAGTGCCCAACCTTATTCTACTCATGGCTGCAATACTATGGCACTTCAAGCGATTCTAGTCATTTGATCGTCCGTCGTTTTAATTAACGTATAACTTTTTCATAAAAATACAATCATTATATTAGTTGGTTTGTAAATTTTTATTCACATATTTGTAATCAGGCTTTAGACCGTAATTTAGAATAACAGAAGCTTAAATCAAGCTCACTAATTTAAGTAATACAAAATTCTATACATTCTTGAAATTCCTTACATTCCTAACATTCTTGATTTTTTTTTACATTTCTGAAAAGACGATTCTACGACTACCCCTACCCCTTAATTATATTTCGACCGATTTTGTATGAGACTTGACCAGACCGCGTAGAAGACTGGAACTATACATACTTCAAGCCCAAAAGGATCGCGGGCTCTGGGAACATTTATTTGCCACAATTCAAAGGTATCACTCCAGTTATATAATAGAGACCTTAAGATACCCCGGGTTCGGTTTACGGGTACCGCCATTTTTGTTTACCCGTAATATCTACCCGTTTTCCCGTGGTAGATCATGGTCTACCCGTACATATACGACTACGGGTACGGGTAGATTACCCGTACGGGTAGATTACCCGTACCCGTAAACCGAACCCAGGGCATCTTCCGTACCCGTAAACCGAACCCGGGGTATCTTAAGGTCTCTTATAGAGCTCACTGGTCCGGGTGCAATGCGAGCCCACAATACTATAGGCTGCGGTGTAATGAGTTTACTTGAATTTTAATACACGAAGTATTTGCTAAGTGCTAACTTGCCAAGCTGGCAAGCCGTACGAGTTGAAATTTGAAAATCCAGCCATCCAGGTTTGTGAATTGCTTCATAAGTTGTCAAAGATATTAAGGTAAGACGTTCAGTAAATGTATTGTAAGTCATATTTGACTCCTCTGCTCGCTGTGTACACGCGGGACGTCTTCAATTGTCTAGTAATTTAATATGTTGTAGTTCAGAGCTACAATAAGTCTCGTATCATGAAAATGTCCCGACCTGCAGAGTAACACCACTGATCTCTATAGCCTGGTAACCACTAAAGACTTCTGCTTTCCTATTGGTTGAAATTTCGCGCGTTTTTAGTGGCTATGAGTGAAATTGCAATCGTCATAAGTGGATTTAGCCCTGATGACGCGGGAATGAAATTAGTGGTTACCAGGCTATGACTGCCACAGACTTCGATTTTAAGCGCAGAGCCGCTGACCAAAGAATCGTGGCCTCATGGATTAGAGAAATGGCGTCGATAATAAAGAAAGTAGTTGTGTTCCTTTTGCTTTCTTCTTGCACGTATTCGTTAGACAATGGTGTAGGCCTAACCCCTCAAATGGGTTGGAATTCGTGGAATCATTTCGCCTGTTCCATTGACGAAGAGATCATCCGAGAGACAATAGATGCGTTGGCTGCCTCCCCCCTTAAGAAGGCTGGCTACGAATATGTCAACATCGACGATTGTTGGGCCGTCGGCCGCTCATCCAATGGAACGATTCAAGTCGATTCGAAACAGTTTCCGAATGGACTGGCGTCGTTGGCGGAGCATTCACACTCGAAAGGACTGAAATTCGGTCTGTATAGCGACGCTGGTTTTCAAACTTGCGCCAAAAGGTACATGTCGGAACAATTGTCAATTGTCTGTATTAAATAATAATGAAATAGATATAAATTAAATAATAAATTAAATAGTATTAGTAGCCACTGTAGCTTTTACCACAGTTATTAATAGAGTAAGATTCTTATCTTATTCTATTAACTGTGCTTTGACAGTGGGAACATGGTAGACTGAGCTTCATAGGCGGTGGAACGGGGGGGGCTGACTTTGTAAAAGTGGAAAAAGGGGGGGCTGAGCCCCCCTGCCTTTGCGCCGAAGGTAACGGTTATTATACGTTGAATATTTATACATCTTTAATATACAGCATTTTGAAAATTCCATATCACTGCAGGGTGACAATCCTGGTGAAAATCGTACTGTGTGATAGCTCAAAACTCATTTCATGAAGTACTCCACATATTAGCATTTGATGGTTGCTGACCAGAAGTATTATGAATGAGCCATATCGAAATGCCAAGAATTAAGAAAGGCCGAAAAAAATGAAGAATAATGAAAAAATTGTTGATAGCGGTAAAGGTTTTATAACGTTTAGGATTCTGTAAAATCTTCCCCCAAAACGCAGGAAATGCCATTTCAGAGACTCTAGATTTCAAAATTTTCTGGGGGGGCATGCCCCCAGACCCCCTAGAGGTTTCTCGCGCCTTCGGTGCTCGAAGTTCAGCCCCCCCAACCAAACCTATCTTCCGCTGCCTATGCTGTCAGAGCTTCCATTCAATCCATTGTAGCTGAGACCCATTAATTACGATTTTAATTTTCTGTGTTTCACCTCGGGTTCTGAATTTTTTCATTTCCGTCTGGTTATTTCAAAAGGTCAGTTGCTTTATATTTACAGGTAAATTGGAAGGGGCGGGGGTGTTGCTGGTGAACTACCATCTTTAGTTAGCTTATTTAATTATTAACTTTGCCATAAATGCCATGTTACAAACATAAATACAGACATTGAGACAACAAGCTGGGTAACTGCAACAACTAAGTATAATGACCAAGAACCAGGGGTTTATTTGGCTAAAAGCCAAGGTTCAAAGTAATTAACTGACTTATTTTAATAATAGTCGAGGAGGTTTTCTAAAAATCATCAATTACTATATATTGCCCTGTTGACTGGGGAAATATCTAGATATGCGATCAGTCGCCTGAAGATCACCCCGCGTGAAACTGACAGTTGCGACACTCAACATTTTGAGGTAAGCCCACTTAAACTATACTATATATATATATATATATATATACAGTATATATATATATATATATATATATATATATATATATATATATATATATATGTATATGAGTAAAATTTGTTCTCAAGCTTGAGAACAAATTTTACTCGCATTACACCAAGCTACAATTTCAACTAACATATATATATATATATATATATATAATATAGATTGAACTATGTACGCTCCTTCACTTCGGTGTTGTTGAGCACTCTGTGAAGTTGCCGTGGGTACCTATGAGCGATAATGCAACGCTCACTACCCTTGTGGAAGTTAGAGCACTCTGGGCCCATGCCCACTTCACGCTATCTGAATGTACTTCACCGATGCTGTCCCACATGCGGTTGTCACTGACAATCGCATGTGTATAAGTAATTGATGAAATTCATTCAGATTGTTCCAAGCTACACTGATGAGCTGTTGTACAGCGAAACACCGTGTCTGTAGATTGAACTATATATAATATATATATATTTCCACTGCTTTGACAGTGTGACTGGTACCTGAAAGTGGGCTGTGGTGGGGTTGTCATGGTTACCTCTGTATTATTATTAAAAGGCCAGGGTCGCTCCATTATGAAGTCAACGATGCCAATACCTATGCAGGGTGGAAAGTGGATTATCTTAAATATGACAACTGTAATACTGATGGTAGCACACCTGAAATCAGGTATCCAGTTATGAGAGATGCTCTCAATAAGGTTTGTGTAGTGTACTGTGCATGCTCTATTAATGTACAAGTCAAATCCAACTGCGATCATCCCCCCCCCCTGGACAAACCCCGGGCATTTGACCCAAGGTGAGCTCTGTATAGGTGGGAATTTGATGCAAAGCAATCTCACCCAGTTGGGCATTTGACTATTGAAAAAAGTTGGTCAGCGGTTGCACGTTAAAAAATCTCCTCGTTCTAGCCATCTCTTCAGTCTGCATGATCTGTTCTGTCGATGTTCCACATGAACATTTGAAAATGCCGTTGTTTAAAGTCTGGAATGCAAAGGAGGACGTTGAAACTTCATGGCCGTGAATTTTTTGTTGTCTATGAATGAAATATTTCAAACAAAATATTTTAATAGAGCCTTGACAGTCCCAGACGGTGGGGCATTTGACTGTGTTTTCGGTTAGTGGGGAATTTGACCAAATTTTTTCGGAAAAGTCAAATTCCCGGGGGTTTGCCCGGGGGGGATGATCGCAGTTGGAATTCACTCCTACATAACCTGTAGAATTCAGGTTCTCTAATGAAAATATGGTTGGTTATGTTTCTTCATAATATTAAACATATTATGGTAGTTGGTAATTGTGCAAAGTTTCATTTCGAAATTCTCAAAAACAAAGTTGTATTTTACGTGTGAAGTTTGTATTTTGGAGCGCCGCCATTAAATTGGCCGTGTTTGAGAAGAATGAGTTGAGGAGAGCTTATGACGTCATAGACTCAACGAAAACAAAAGATCATTGTTGTTATTGAGTCTATGACGTCATAAGCTTCCTCGGCTCATTCTTCTCAAGCTCGGCCACTTTAATGGCGCGCTCCAAAATACAAACTTCACACGTAAAATATCACCTTTTCTTCAACGAATTTTGAAATGAAACTTTGCACGATTACTAACTACCATAACATCTTTAGGATTATGGAAAAACATTGCCAACAATGTTTTCATCAGAGAACCACTTTAAAGTGCCTATGAAACGAAAATTAAGTTTGTCTTATTTAATTAAAAGAACACTTAAAATGACAAAGTAACATATTTTGCAGTTTTTGGTTTCTTTGGCTTCGTTTTTGAGATATTTCAGTTTGTTTGATATGTAAATTTAACTTATAAGAAATCTTTACGTCACGGTGGGCCGTGGGCAATTTGTCTGCGCATGCGCGAATAATTTAATCTTGCAGGTTTCATGGACAACACGCGTGATAATTTTCCCGCCCACGAAAGATATACAAAATGATGTTTCAAAAAATATATTTCCTTTCGTAGTGTTATTTCTTTGTCTTGAGGCTTAGATTTGACTAGTATAAGAGGAAAAGTTAACTCGAAACTGCAATGTGCCGTTGGCGGGAGAAAGAATTTACATGTAAAAACTAAAACAGGAAAGTTTTACAACGTAAACTCGAACGCGGTATCCATAAACATTCGCCGAAGTACAAGTCAAGTTCCAAGTAGCATTTTCGATACCCGAAAATTCTACCATCTATTTCTACGGTAACACACAAGGTCTCAAAATAAAGTGTAGCATACAAAGAATGTTTTAAACCCTGTTTGGTTTTGAAGTCATGGTGAAAATATCAAAATATGCCGTGTATGTTTTCTTCAGACGTCACGATAAATTATACCACAAAATAACAGCAAAATTTAACTTCATCAAGCAGAAGAAAAAAATATCAGTATTTCCAATAGAATGCAACTACTGTCATCTTTAACAACAAAACTATAAACCAGAAACTTTCCTACAATAATTTAATCCAAACAAATACAGGTTGTCGATCGATTTTTAAAACCACAACTTAATATAGGCGCACAAGCCGACAGGGTTCAAATCACAAAGCTTTCTCATGTCTCCCCCTATTTTCCAATGTCCAAGTGTGGTATGACTGAACACAAGAAAGGTATTGCAATGTTTTTAGATCCATTTCAAGTTGAAGCCATGGGCAAATTTTTCCACAATATCTAATTGAAAACGAGGCATTTTCCAATATAATTATAAAATCACCAATTTCGACGCCCTGTAATTCATGCTTGAACTGTTGAAATTAATCTCTTAAATATTTTGTGGATAAAAGACGTATAAATAACTGATTTCAATTTACCGTGAATTCGTAGATAAAATTTAAGCTGCTCGATTGAGGCAAGCAACATGTGTTCGATGATGCAAAATGCAATTTCTTCCATGTTTTCTTCGCAGAATCCACTGCTTTCCTTCCTCCGATTGTCAAAAAGAGTTTCCCCAAAGAAAGAGACTGTAATCACATTCGAAAAGAAAAAGGGCTCGATTGTACACTTCTGGTGTAAATAAAGAAAGCTTGTCAGTCAAAACACGTTTTAACTGTTTTGGGAGAGAAAATGGTAGAACCATTACGCTCGCAATTTCTTGGTCAGCGCAGACAAATAGCCCACCTGTTTATCTTTATTATATTGTCAAACAAAAACACTTAAAATTTACAGATTCTGTTGTGGGAGAAACACTCGCACATCATGGTTCCTAATTCGCCACCTGCTTTTAAAGTTCGATAATAACAAAGATATAGAACACTTTGCGATAAGTCGTTGTGCAAACTGTGACAAAGTTATGTATCTTATAAGTCAAATTCGCATATCAAACAAACTGAAATATCTCAAAAACGAAGCAAGGAAACGAAAATCTGTAAAATATGTTATTTTGTCATTTTAAGAGTTCTTTCAAACAAGGCAAACTTAATTTTCGTTTACATTTTTCTTTTGTCTTATATGAGCTCTTGGGTAGAACTAATTAGAAATCTATTCCAGTCTATTCAATTTCAACAATAAAAATTTCGCATCGCGCGACAAAATTCGCCAGTGGAAAACCGGCTTTAAGCCGGTTAAACCACTAGGCGACTTTTTTCGCGCGAAGCGACTTTTTCTTTTGTTTCATGAGCTCTGAGCTGGAACTAATCAGAAATCTATTGAATTCGAACAAAAGAAAGTCGCTTCGCGCGAAAAAAATCGCCTAGTGGAAAACCGGCTTTAAGGAGCATAAATGAGGTTCTCTGATAAAAATTTTGTTGCTGCATAATCTTAAAAATATTATGGTAGTTGGTAATTGTGCAAGGTTTCATTTCGGAATTCTCAAAAACAAACTAAGTTGCATTTTACGTGCGAAGTTTGTATTTTGGAGCGCCGCCATTAAATTGGCCGTGTTTGAGAAGAATAAGTCGAGGAAGCTTATTACATCATAGACTCAACAAAAACAAAAGATCTTCAACGAATTTGAAATGAAACTTTGCACGATTACCAAGGACCATATCCTCTTTAGGATTATGCAAAAACATTGCCAACAATATTTTGATTATTTTCATCAGAAAATCATTTTAAATATAGTACTTTTTCTTTGAAAGACTGGCAGACCGATCTTCTTTTCCATGTGCGAGTGGGGCGTTGACGATCCAGCTGCTTGGGCGCGTGATGTGGGTAATAGCTGGAGGACCACGGGGGACATCCAGGATAATTGGGAGCAGATGATCTCAATTGCGGATATGAATAACCAGTGGTGGAAATACGCTGGACCAGGAGGTTGGAATGACCCTGACATGCTCGAGGTATTTGGGCTCTGTGCAGAATAATATTTTTGGCTCACTTGCGTGCTATTGGCGAGTTTACCAGGCTTTAAAAGAGTGGAGAAGATGAGTCAGAGCCATTACTAGTTAGTCGCTCAGTCTACCAGTTTGAGGCAGTAATGTTATAGATGCACAGATGACGTCACAACGTGGTAAGAACAAAAAAGTGCCCACGAGACGCAGTCGAGTCATGTTCTTACCACGTTGTTACGTCTTCTGTGCATTTGGGGCATAAAGAAGGAAAAAAGCAAGTCAGCTGACGTGATCTGACGCCGTGTGTGTCCTACAATAGATCATGGCCAACAACCAATGAAAAAACGCTTAGCGACCAGGGTATCGGTATAATCGTCGGTAGATAGCGAGTAGGAAATTGAGTACCAGGACCTGCGCGGTCAAGCAGTAAAAACAATATGGAGGTGACGAGGAGTGGAAGATTTGTTTTACCTTGGTTTTCACACAGAAACAATGGTTATTCTTTGGGCTTTTTTTAAATAATCCGGGCGAACTAATTCTAAAGTACACAAGTCCGGCTCTACTAAAACAATTAAATTATTTGCTCTCGATTTCAATGGAGGAGTAGTTGACGAGAGCGGAGCTAAAAAATTGAGAGCGAATAATTGAATTGTTAAGTATAATATATCTGTTATTTAATGTCACAGGTTGGTAATGGCGGGATGTCAACCACTGAATACATCGCACACTTTAGTCTTTGGTGTCTCATGAAGGCCCCGCTTCTCATTGGCTGCGATCTCCGCAACATGTCCGCAGACACAACACGCATCCTCACCAACGAGGACGCCATCGCTGTGAACCAGGACCCGCTCGGCATTCAGGGACACAAGGTCCGCGCCGAGGATGACCTAGAGGTCTGGGCCGGACCATTAAAGGACGGGAGTGTAGCGGCGGTCTTGCTAAACCGCGGGCTCACGTCGGCTGTGATTAAAGTCGCCGCACAGGATTTTGGTTGGGAAGAGGAGAGTAGTTTCGTTGTCTACGATATCTGGCAACATAAAAATGTTGGGACGTTTAAGGGCACTTATTCAACCAATGTCGAGTCGCATGGAGTGATGTTCGGCAGATTTCGGCCAAACGAAGACATACAGTATCTACTCGTTTAAGTGCCGCATATGAGAGCAAAAATATTAAAGAGCGCCGCCCTCGAATAAGCGCCGCACTTGTTCACAACAATGCGGCGCTTAATCGAAGCACCGTCAGACAGAATTGTTCGAGAAGCCAAACTAAAAAACAACTACAGTACATCTCAATCTTAAATCAGCCTCGGAAATTTATTCTGCTGTATTACAGTGTTTTTAAGTTCAAAGTAAGTATATTTCAATGCTCTCCCATGTAACTCTCTCTTGAAACATGTTTATTTTGTTGTTAAGATTTCTTGTTATCGTTTACAAATAAAATAATTTTTAAAGAGCGCCGCCCTCAAATAAGCGCCGCATCCGAACACTAAAAATTTAAAGAGCGCCACGGCGCTTAAACGACTAAATACGGTAATTGATAATTTCATAAATAAGTTTATGTAATTTGAATGAGTCGAAGAAGGGCCTGTTCACCTGATCCCGGCGCAGTGTACCGGGATGTCTCGGTGTACCATGGAGACCACGACGTCCTGGTTGACCGGGATGAAGTTCACCTGGGGTCAAAAAGCGCGGGAATTTAAGGAAATGGAGCAAAAAAGAAAAAACTCACCCTAATTCTACTATGTTAGAAGTTATTTCACCTTTATTCAGTGTTTTGTCTCCAGACCTGACCGTTTGGGCGAAATTCTGACCGTAATATTCAAAGTTACAAGTATTGCAGTTTAGCAAACTTCATCCCGGTCTACTGGGATATTGCGTTTATTTGGAAAGATATTTGTCCCGCCTGAGCGGGATCCCGGCAACCTCGTACCCAGGGCATTTTGCCTCCACGTTGGGAGGTCGGCGAAAATGGCCCTGGCATCGGCTGGTCACGTGACACCCAGAATTTTGGGGTGTTATGGCAAGAAAATTTATGCGGTCTTTGTGTTTTGTTTTTGTATAATACGTATACATGAATAATAAATGAGAAATATTTAACGCTCTGCCGACTCACTCATGTGAACCTTTATCATAAAAGCAACTGCAGGCTAGCGTTATTCTTCATACTCCCACGATTATCCAGGATACATGTAAATGTCATGAACAAACATATATCTAATGTTGTTCTTGACTTTAACCAAAGCTATCGTTAATCGTTTCCATTCTTTGGGTAAACTTTGCAGAGTGGATCTATCACAATTCAAATTTTCATAAATAAATTACACTCTATCTGAATTAGTCGAGTTCTTAAACCGGCCAATCCGATCATAGAATCGACCAGCCGATGCCAGGGCCATTTTCGCCGACCTCCCGGCGTGGAGGCAAAATGCCCTGGGTACGAGGTTGGGATCCCGGTTGCTTCAACCGAGATGCTGGGTCATCCTGGTCTACCGGGATCATATATAAACAGGCCCTAAGTTTCCAACATATCCTTTCATCTAGAATTTAGGATTAGACAATTTTACCAGGCTTAATCCAAAAGAAATAGAAAACATTTTCCGTCTTTTCCTTTAAAGGGTATTGGCAATAAAAATTAAGTTTGTCTCATTTGAAAGAACTCGCCAAATGGTATAAGAAGACCTTTTGTAATTTTTCTGTATCTTTCTTGTGTTTTGAAATATTTCCACCAAAGACAGCGTAAATGTTGTGGGTCGATTTGAAATGGAAATAGCGCAACAAAAAATCGAGTTTCTAGCTCATAATGTCATAAGGTTGGCAAGATAAAAATTTCACTTTACCCTGCTTATGTCGTCACATGCATAATTTTGCATATCGAAAATAATTCCAAGATGGCGGACAGCACGCTGAGTTTGGTCGAAATATTTCCAAAACCAAAACAGATACGGAAAAATTGTAAAAGGTCTTCTTATACCATTTGACGAGTTCTTTCAAATGAGATAAACTTAATTTGTATTGCCAATACCCTTTAACAAATAGATTCCATCTGTTCAGTTATAGATGCACAGTCAGCACAGATGACGTCACAACGTGGTAAGAACAAAAAAGTGGCCCACGAGATGCAGTCGAGTGGGTCACTGATGTTCTTACCACGTTGTGATGTCCTCTGTGCATCTATAACTGAACAGACAACAAAAAAATGGAATCTATTTGTTTTATACAATAAAAAATGAGTAATTATTAGTAAAAAATTGATAATTTTTATACAAATAGAAAAATTATGTTTTAGCAAACTTGTTAAATTTTCCCGGCGAATTTTCGGGGCATTGAAAAAGATAAATCACTTCATCTGACGTGATCCATGATCTATACAAATTAAGCAACGTCATTGGCTCGTGGTGTTGCAGTGAGATCCGTAATTGGTTTAGAGAAATCAGACCATGACGTAATCTGTGCATCTGTCCTTTTATAGATCATGGCTATCGACCAATAAAAACGCAGGTACTATTCAAATTATTGTATAAAAAGTTATAGAAACACAAGTGAAATTTTGGGAGAACAAATTAATTAAATTATTTTATATTATATATATATATAAATTATAAAATGATAATTATAATAATGATAAAAATGGGGGGGATGTAGGAGAAACGTTTGTTTCAGGCGATGGGGATGTGTAGTACCAAGTTTGAAAATGAGACGCTTCTCTTGCCGCTTGCAGTTATCATTGCCAAGCTAGTTATAAGTTAACTAAGCTAGTTAGTCACCGAGGCCCTCGAAAACATCATCTCCCTTATTGCATCGCGCAACCATTATTCATCTCCGGGCCCCCATTTGGCTGGTGTCATGGAGGGCGGATCAAGCCCTTCTCCGTACACAAAATAATTGTCCCTAACAGTTGTCTTTTCATCTCGTCCATTCCTCTGTATTCCGACATCTTTAAACAGCTTGGTGTCGCGAATCGTTTTTTCATCGGAGCATCTTCGGCCAATTCGGAATTTCTCGTCGGGACTCGCTATTTGCGTCCTATTCTCCTCAACCATAGCACTTGCCAGCTGCTCCGATCGCACATTATTTGACATTGTATCAGGAACATTTATTATTTTTGCAACGGAGTAATCTGATTCACGTAGTCTTCCAGCTGATTCAAAGTTTGAGTCTGACTTAATCGTGTGACAAATTTTTCGAATTGTGTCAACTCCCCCGCTTTTTGGACTACCGCCCCGAACTTCCACATTTTTCTCCGAAGTGCTCTGGATATTTATAGAAGTTTTGCTTTCCTCACTGTCGGGTCGCATCACGTATTCCCTCCAAGGGTTCGGAGTATCCCGGGTTTTATCCCCGGACATGCTCCTGACTTTGTTCTTCGTCCTCCATTTTGGCATACCAGTATCCAGCACTTTTTTACCTTCCCCGATATTCTCAACCCTTTTACGTGCGATTTTCAATATTCCTGCCGTCAGAGCATCATCCACGGTCTCTCGCTTTCTTTGTTTTGCCTTTTCTTTGTCTTCGTGCCGCTTCCTCTCCATCCAAGCCTCATAGGTGATCCTTTTTGCTTCCTCACTGTCCCGCTCAGTCTCACCAGTTAGTCGCTCACTCGCAGTGCTTGGTCGAACTTGCTTGTTTTTCCGGCGTTTCTGCGCCATCCAAACGTTATACGTGATCCCGTTTGATCCCTTATTGTCCTGTTTACCACTATTAGTCAGCTGCCCACTCGCAGTAGTTGGCCTTACTTTCTTGTCCTTGCGCCGTTTCCTTGCCCTCCAAGCGTCATACGTGATCCCGTTCGATCGCTTATTGTCCTCGTTACCACTATCACTTTTCATCCGTCCATTTGCAGTGTTTGGCCTTTCTTCCAAGTGAACGTGTTCCGCAGTCGGAGTGCAACCCCCACTTTGTACAAAGCTGCTGCTTTGAGGCCCGTTCATCGCACCCCGTCCCTTTAATGTCGTAATTTCTTTAACGTCGTGTTCTTCATTTGAGCCGTTATTTCGCACCTCAGCTAATTCCCCGATACTTAAAGATTCCAGACCTTCGGCCAATGCTTGCGCACCTTTGAAACTCGGCACAACAGTATAATTTGGAGGAGGAACGTCCTCGCTTGAAACCGGAAACATCTGTTGCCTTTCCTCGGCGGCATCTACTCTTCGTTTCGCGCGATTTTCTCGCCACGCGCGTTTCGCGTCACTTCTCTTCGCGCGCAACCAAAGAGCGAACCTCATCTCGCTTTCGTTTTCGCGCCTTTTTCTTTTCTCGGCTTCGTCGCTCGCAACTTTCCTCAACTCTCTTTTCTCACGTCTCTTCGCCCTGCGTTTTCTGCTTCTCCTCGAAGTTCTTCAACTTCAGCCAAGCAACCACACTGGGATTTTCAGAACACATCAATTGATGCTCGGTTAAGAAATTGTTGTCAGTTCTCTCGAGGCTCCTGGATGCCTCCAACCTCAAACCCTTCTTCTTTTCCTTAGTGTTTGGCGTTTGAGATTTCACAGAACTCTTTAGACGTCTGGAAGCCGTTGTGTTTAAACGGTAGTCGTCCGGTGACGAAGCTATCGAAATACAAAATGAATTGGCTTCACCATCTGAAGGCTTCTGCAGCGATAATTTTAACCCAGAACTGGCAGAACACTCCTTAACACTATCTCGGTCGGGCACAATAAACAACCTGATAGATGAATTAGGATTATTTAGACCTCTTCTTTCAAGTGCTGAATTCGAGACATTCCCCTTCGAAAACAAATCCGTTGTCGATTGACTTGTGGTATTCTCATCTTCGGTAGAATTGGTGTCAGAAGTTTGTGTAGCAATATCTCGACTGACATCCTTCACGATATATTGTAAGAGATGTAGTTCGTCTTTACTTGAGCCACTTTCGGACATGATTTCTTTACGTTGAATGGTATTTACGGTAATATATATACAGTTCACAAAGTCTTATCGTAGCGCTTTCTTTGTAATAGTTTGTGCTATATTTAAAGCGATGGGATCACTGGATCTCTCACTGTCGAACCAGACTGCTATCCTCCAGTTTTCAGCATACATTTGTCCTCTAGATCTCCATTAATCCATTTTGTACTGTAAGCGTTTCGATTTCGTGGTTTCGTCCGCCATGTTTGTTTGGGGTTTCCGTGGTAACCAAGGTACGTTATCTAACATCACTCGAAACCCGATCGTATACATTTCTAGCCTGCGTTGCGATAGCTAATAGAATTACAAAATTACATAAGAATAATTTACGGTACCGAAAAATACCGCTAAACTTTTGAAGCCCTGATTCTGTTCCAAACCATCAAACCATCAAACCTTGTTCCAAGGCTAGAAGTCTAGAACAAAAAAAACAAAAACAGACGAGACCCTACAACGAAATACTGACGTTTCAAGTAAAAGCCACGTTTTACTTTGATGGAAAACTCCGCCCGAAATGTCATTATTTCGTTATAAAAACTGTTCTCAGCAGTTTACCACCGGTCCATTTCTAGTGTAATAAAAGTAGCGTGCTGCGTAGGCAGGGTAGAAACAACAATCGAAATATAGTAACTTAGGTTAGATATACTGCCGAAACAGAGAACGTAGGAATCTAAAGCCCTAATCAAACGAGAACGCAAGTCATCGCAAGTTGGCAGGCACGCTATCTCAGCCAGCCGCTCTGAATAGTTTCCCGAAAATATCATGTACCGTAATAAAGTTAAAACTTGTTAAAACACTCATGAAACCTTTATTTTGTTAATTTGGGGAGTTCGACGACCGCCACAGAAATTCTGACTGCCAACTTGCGGTGACTTGCGTTCTCGTTTGATTAGGGCTTAAGGGCCTTCGCTCGAAACGTTAGATTCCTACGTTCTCTGTTTCGGCAGTATATCTAACCTATTAAAGTTACTATATTTCGATTGTCATTTCTAGTGTGCTGTGTAGGCATGTCGTCATACTTTTTTACGATCTCTACAACCCACTGCCCAACCAAACTGCGGGCTTCATTTTCCATTGGCATCGTTTGCTGCACGTTGTTGTTGACCTTGTCGAAGACTATTTGTTTATCGATGTATTTATCTGGCTACTTTTTATGGACTCCGACACTAAAAGTGACGAAGAAGAATACCTTTATTTCCACGTTGAAAACGTTTTCATGAAAGGTAAGCTAATTGTCAAGCTCAAAGAGGCCAAAGGGCTACAAACAGGGATTGTCCGAGCTGGCTTCCCGCTTCTCCAGACTTGAATAAAATCGAAATATAGTAACTTAGGTTAGATATACTGCCGAAACAGAGAACGTAGGAATCTAACGTTTCGAGCGAAGGCCCTTCGTCAGAGAGAAATGTGACGAATGGCCTTCGCTCGAAACGTTAGATTCCTACGGTATCTGTTTCGGCAGTATATTTAACCTAAGTTAATATATTTCGATTGTTGTTTCTACACTGCCTACGCAGCACGCTACACACGTAAAATTCTCACAGCTTGTCAACAGGATGTGTTCGCAACAGGCTTGTAACAAGGCTGGGAACAAGTTGTAACAATGCTGTTCATTCAAGAAGCTGCTACAACCTTGTTAGCATCAATCTGTTAACAACTTGTAGAGTGCAGAGCGGTAACAAGTTGTTGGAACAACTTGTCATCAGTCTGTTGGAGTCATCAGGCTTGTTACAAGTTGTCAACAACCTGTTACAGACATGTTAACAGACTGGGACAGCCAGTGCGAACACATGACGGTGACAGCCTGTTGAACAGCCTTGTAACAACTTGCTGGCAGGTATGTAACAGCTTGTGCGTTTTTACGTGTGTACTTCATCTGGTGTTAGCCAGAATAAAATAGCAAGATCGATTCGGACAGGAAATAGTTAGAGAGATAGTTTATAACTCACTCCTGTTTGAGGGCTTCCCCAGAGGTGAATAAAATCATCTGGCATTAGCAGACCATTGAGCTGCTGGAGAATGTTCAGGATGGAGAGCTATAAGGTTGTAATTTCGTGGTCATGCGCTTTATAAGCGGTACTAGCATATGACAAGTATGTAGTTAAAGAGAAGTTAAATGATTTATGTGCTAACTATATTAAAAGTACATGTAGTATGTACATGCATGTGATATTGGTGGGTTGCAATCAATGCCCTGAGATTTACAGGACGAAGACACAGCAGCCATGTTGGTTGGTAGGACCTTCCAACCAACATGGCTGCCATCAGTGCCATGATGTAGCAATAAAGGTGAAGTAATACGAGCAACAAATTGCTGCAACGTTGTTGCATTGCAAGTTGAATAAACTCTACTTGGCCCAGCTGAAAGGTGTCCAGCTGTTGTTGCATGCATTACCAGTTTACCACCCACCTTAAACATTGTCACACAACAATGATTTTGTTGCAAGTTGAATGAGCATGTTGCAGCAAGTTGAACTGGAGTCTACTTTTTTCAACAAATTTTTTCAACTTGCAACAAAATCATTATTGTGGGACAATGTTTAAGGTGGGTGGTAATACGTGCAAATCCCGGGAACACAGAAAAATAAAAATGTTGTCAATCCCGTTGCGTTTACATGGCCAAATTAAGCGTGATTAACTGATTGTGCTCAGTTTAATTCACCTCCTTGAGGTGGTGCAAACTAATGGCGATTAATTTACGCCGATGTGTTTACACGGACATTTTAAACCCGCTTAAAGTCAGATGTGGCTCAGATCCCGCTTAAATTTTGACCGTGTAAACAGGACTTTTGTTTCTTCAATACCTAGACAATAGTCTTCATACATGAAGATTTTGAATGATAATTCGAAATTGTCAAGTATGAAGACTATTGTCTAGATATTGAAGAAACCAGTCTGTTTCAAAATATCAAATAGCCTAAGTACTATCATTTGACTACCATGCATGCAACTCCCAACTTGGCCTGTATACACGCGTAAAAACGCACAACTTGTTCACAGTTGTCAACAGGCGTGAACAATGTTGTGCTGCTCGCCATGAACAATGTGCTGCTCGCCGTGAACAAGTTGTTCACTTATGGTTCGAACAACTTGTTCACAGATAAATCAACATTCTTTGACAAGTTGTTCCAACAGCACATTTTTTATAGCCAACAACGTTGTTTGCACATGATACAACATGTTGTAACAGCATGATGAAATAACAATAATGAACAACAATGTTACAACAATGGTGAACATGGTTGATGTATCAACACATTCTTCAGTTGTTACAACATGCGTGAACAACGGTTGTTGTTTCATCAAGCTGTAACAACTTGTTGAAACAATGATGAACAGTGCTGTTCATTTATCAATGTTGTTCACATATGTCAACAAGTTGTTACAAAATTGTTCAGGCAACAATGCTGTAACAACTTGCGAGATTTTTATGCCTGAAGCTGAGTTGGTATAGAGCATCGGACTAGTAAACCGAAGGTTGCAGGGTCAAATCCCAGGTATGGTTTGTCACTTGGAGTAACACCTTGTCATTATTCTCCACCCGAGTTCACTGTCCCATAATAATTATTTGTTATCTTGTTGTTGCCTCTTAAACTATTAGATCTGGCTGATTTCTCAAATCCGCCTAGTCCATCAGGTCATTTTTGCCGTGGTCGAGTGGTTGATGTAAATGGAAAGAAGATTGCTCTGTTAAAATATCAAGGCAAGGTATTTGCCATGGATGAGAAATGTCCCCATATGGGTATGTTTAAGTTAACAAAATAATCTGTAGAGCAGGTTACATGTACATGTAGTTATAAAGTCATATAGGTTTGTCTTGACACTTTAGCCACTAAAATACTAGCCTCTAAAATACCAGCCTGCGTAGCAGGTGTTACTGGATGAGGGGACTGGGGAGAGGGATCTAAGGCTACTAAAATACGGAAGAATTACGGACGTTTTGGGTACTTCATGATCAGAGTAAAACGTTACGTTTTCCCATCCCATTCCATGTCTGCTTTTTTCATTCTCTTTGATCTCATCTCATCTTATTTCATAGGGAGCACACGGTTGCGATGAGAAAGTAGGTGGCTGTAAGGTGAACGGGGAGTTTTCATCTTTAAACTACAACTAAAGCCATTCTAATATATTGTTATAAAGAAGAACTGCTCAGACATTTTATTATACCGGATTTTATCAAATTTTACAAATTTTCAGTCTTATATAGAAAAGTGATATTTAGCTAGTTCAGTATCACTGTCACTGAACACTGCCACATTGACCACATTGAGTAATCAAATTATGCATAAAAAAACAGTCCTGGGCCGAGAAGCATGACGGATACATTTCGATACGATTACTCGAAGTACTCGTTTTCCCCGAAACAATTCAAGATGGACGAAGTCAATATTTTTGAACGAATACGAACATCGACTGTTTTCAAAAAAGGAATAAAAATAGACAAGGTTGAGTAAAGAATAACTTTATTTTGATGCTTAATTAAAGTAGAGAGAAAGGTGCAGAGCAGATATTTTGATATTTGAAAGAAAAGTAGCCGTCGGTATACCTCATGGCAACCGCCTGAGCTCCGCCGGAGCTCCGCCTTACTTTGAAAGCCCTGCGTAATACTGTATATTCGCAATACTGTTATTTCAATTGGGGAGCACGGGTGGTGTGTGCTGTTAGGGCGCTGCCTTTCACTACTGTAGTCCAAAGTTAAGCCCGGTTAGACGGGGTTAGTACTTGGATGGGTGACCGTCTGGGAATAACCCTGTTCTCGAGCTTGAGACTCATGTGGGTAGAGTTTAGTTGGTCTCTCCTGTGCTTCGAGGGTTTTTCGCCGGGTTCTCCGGTTTTCCTCCCTCCGTAAAACCAACACCTACATCTTAATAACTATTTCATGTATTGTAAATATATAGCTATAATTATTTATCTATTCTGTTGTACACTGTAATGCGCATTCGATCATTACGTCATGAAGAGTGCGCAATATAAATCACTAATTATCAATTATCATCCCATCTCATTTCTTCTTGATCTCATCTCATCTTAAAGTGTCTATGAAACGAAAATTAAGTCTGTCTTATATGAAAGAAGACTTAAACTTATAGAGTAACGTCTTTTGCAGTTTTTCGTTTCCTTGCTTTGTTGTTGAGATATTTCAGTTTGTTTGATATGCAAATTAAACAACTTGACGTCGTAATGCGTATATGTGCATAATGAGCTATCGGAGGAGGTTAGATCTCTCTTCTATTATCAAACCAAATTAATTTGAATGAAGCATGTGGATGTGCTTCGCCCACACTAAACATGTAGATCTTCAAGTGATTATTATATTTGATAATAGCAAAGATATATAACTTTTTCGATAATTCATTATGCACGTGTGACGTCAAAATATTTAATTTGCATATCAAACAAACTAAAATATCTCAAGAACGAAGCAAGGAAACGAAAAACTGCAAAATATGGTACTCCACCATTTTAAATGTTCTTTCAAATAAGACAAACTTAATTTTCGTTTCATAGGCACTTTAAATAACTGTCGTTTTATGACTTCGTATTGGCCTGAAACTGACGTCCGCCATTTTTAGCCTCACTGGCTCACTTACTGATTGGCAATCAGTCTTTGAGGTTTAACTCTCAGGTACATCACGGTCTTCCTTTTACTAACCGGCCGTGCGTACATGTACTATATATATACGCCTAGGTTCAAACCATTTATACTGCAATCTCTTACCCAGAGCCTTCGCCGGCACGCAAACGAAGGCTCTGGGACAAACCGATTACCGATTGAAAAGAGTATGCGCCGCCAGAAATAAACGTGATATCGAGATTATTCTGTGATCCAGATCTTTGCAAATAGAAGGAACCGATGTGTTTTGGATTGCACTGGATAAGTCATTACAGAAAAACAGAGAAGGTCTACAAATTAATGATAAACTGTTATAGACATCATTAATTTTGATATAGTATGCTTTAATAAATTGATAGCTTGCAATTTTGTGGAGCTGTCAATCGAGTAATTTCACTTGGCTTGCTGACACGCGTGACATCAGACTTGTATATAATATTTTGATAAGAATGATAAAGTTTCTGAGCTTCTCCTATAGATTTGCTTAGTATAACGTTTATTGTCGGAGTTTTGTTAGTTTCGATTAGTACATGAATTGCGTTATATAGAGTTGATTTAAGTTAGTCGTTAGCTAGCCAATCGAAATACTTCCCGATGTGGATTATCCCAGAGCCAGACCTGGAAATAGTGGTGGATCCTGCGATCCTCGTTCCAAGAAAGGATTTTGGTTGTACAGTAAGAAAGTTTTGGGTTGGCATGGCAAGTAATGAACTTGGCCGGAGTTGTTTGTAGGGCCTGTTCACACTGCACTTCGGGATCGATCCGAGAACGATCTGAGACAAAGCAAGCCGAGTGTGAACAGTCAAATAAAACTTGAGATGTCAGTGTAAACATGTCCTAAGTCAATCTATCAGCTCGCTTGCGAGCCCACAGTAATTTGGCCTACGGTATATATATCGCTTTTGCTTGAATTAATGCACGAAGTACGGAAGCTTGGCAGTGTTCAGTCAGTGTTTCTACGTTTCACATGTATATATTCATCGTGAAAGTGATGAAATACCAAAATATCAATTCAATTCAATGGATTTTGCTAGGCACAGCTTTATTAATGATTGTTTTAGTCTTGCTAAATGTAGTGAAATGATTTAGTCCTTAGTGTAGGATCCAAGAAATGTTGGAAATATTTCCAGGTCTGCCCAGAGCCTTCATTTGCGTGCCGGCGAAGGCTCTGGCCTCTGGGTACGAGATTGTTTATATTGTGGAACCCTGAACAAATTATGCTTTACGCATGTAGCCATACTCGCTGACGTACCTTACATGATGTTTAATGTTCAATTAGGCGGTCCTTTACACCTTGGCGATATCGAAACGCTCGGGGAAGCTGGTTTGCCGTGTATTGTATGTCCGTGGCACAACTGGAAGTTCTCGTTAGACAATGGCAGTCTGAAACACCCAAAACACGACGATCATATGAAACTGACGCTATATCCAGTTCGTGTCCAGGACGACGGGACGATATTGGTCGGCTTTAAGAGTATTGATAAGAACTACTTTCATGCAACGAATTTCTAAAGCGATCCACGAAAGACGTTTCTGTGCTGTTTGCATATGAAAGATCCTTTGAGGTACCGCGTGGGAGCCTACCATGCTCTTTTGAGTTTTGGTTGACCATGTGATGGTGCCATGCCGCGATGCGGTCGCTGACCTGTATATAACTGGACTGCGAGTGCCCTAAATCAATGACTAGCAATGAGTAGCCAATCCAAGATGGCGGTTTATGGGTCCTTTCTCGCAGAGTAGAAACCGCTGACTTTTTTCTCATCAATCAATTCATAAGGTGCAGCTGAGCCCATAGTCAAGTAAACATAGTGGGCAGATTATTGGTCAGTGGTTGCTACCATGAAAGATAATTATTTTCGCGCTCACTTTTTGGACGGGACCGCAGTCCAGTTATATATAGGTCAGTGGTTTGATGGACATCAGCTGGCAAGAGCTGATCATTACGCCGAGGACTTTCCACATTGGCCACCCAGTGAGCATCTTCCAAGGTGAAAAGAAAAAGGTTCCACCGGAATTGTGTAATTTTTAAATCACCGTCGCAAATTTTAAAATTTTCCGATCTTTTAGAAAAATAACAAGAGGGTTATTATTGCACGAGAGGTTTTAACTGAAAACGAACCATCCCACTGACGAAGCTCTACACATGTATGAACAGTGAACTCTATATAAAGACTGGAACGATAACCTCCATAAGGTCGGCCCTATGAATGGGCCCTATGAATGGATAAGCCAAACTTCCGGCTCCATGTATGGCAAAAACACACGTGCATGTCCACTGCGCGTGTGTTTACATGCAGAGTTGGAAAAAGTATTCAACCTTCCTCCGGATGGGTTTTTAAGTTTAGATAACCTTCCTCAAAATATATAGCGAGAATTTTGTGTTTTGCAACGTTCATAAATACTGCGTGACATTTACAGTACCTTGGTTTTCTAGGTTTTCCTAAGTAAGCTTTGGCATACTACAATAGCTACTAATAACTGACCGCTGCTGACTGATAGCCTGCCAACTACCCTCGACTGCTGCGAAGATAGAGACATCACAGCAGACATCAGCGTACATGTCCCACACATGTAACTGCTGCCACTGCCAGTGCTGCATAATTGTTGGTTTGGCTAATCGCATTTCTTCTCGACACCTTGCTTGATCAATTGTAACTTTCTCAGATTACCGATTGTGTTGTTTCACGTGTTTTTCACTTTAAACCTTCCTCACTAAAGTAAACCTTCCTCCGGGTGGTACCCGTATACCCGCAGCTTTTTTCCAACTCTGTTTACATGAAACAAGGAGCGGGCAAACGAAGCCGATCCGTTCTTATTACATTCCTAAATTTGGTTTCGGCACTGATCGAAGTCCAATTTCTCGCCGATAATTGCTTCCATGCATTCATCTCGATTCTTGTGTTTATTGTTCTTATAATCTTTACATTATTTTTATTGTGAAATAGACGCTTTTAATAAATATAGAATACGTAATTTTCACCCTATGACGTCAATTTTTCTTTGGAATTGTTTTCAATTTTGTTTAACGTCTTAGCTTTTGTATTTTGTATATTTTGTAAAATTCAAAAAACTGAAATGACGTCAATGACGGAAAATGACGTACTCTGCACTTGTTGAAAGGTTCAAAATAGACGCCGCCACGTTATGGTGCAATAACAACAAAGAAAGTGGTGCATTAAACTAAAAACTAAACTAACCTTATTTATACTGGATAACTCTATCAGTTATATCTAAACTGTTATCCTCAGAGGTCCAGTAAGGGCCCACCCTCATTGGCCCACCCTCATTGCTCCATTGTTGTATATACTTTTCTACTGCTGAATCGCGCGATTGTGTTTCCAAATAATCGCCGACAAATCGTCTTTTCTCCGCCGGGCTCCCCCAATCGCTAGGTTGCTCGGAATCGCTGGCACAAAGTGTCAAATTTTCCTGTTTAACGAAAAGTATGCTGTTGTTTTGTCTCACTGAGCAGAGAGACAGTTTTCAACAAACGGCAACATACATGTCTTAAACTTTAAACAGTCACTTTAAAAATTATTCGTATAAAAATTGCAGTGCCCTCCGTATCTCCATAGATTGCTGTAAGTACCTCCGCCAAGAGGTTATGTTTTCACCTCTCTCTGTCTGTCTGTCTGTCTGTCTGTCTGTCTGTCTGTCTGTCTGTCTGTCTGTCTGTCTGTCTGTCTGTCTGTCTGTCCGTCCGTCCGTCCGTCCGTCCGTCCGTCCGTCTACACGCGTAAAAACGCACAACTTGTTCACGGTTGTCAACAGGCGTGAACAATGTTGTGCTGCTCGCTGTGAACAATGTTGTGCTGTTCGCCGTGAACAAGTTGTCAACAAGTTGTTCACTTATGGTTCGAACAACTTGTTCACGGATAAATCAACAGTCATGAACAAGTTGTTCCAACAGCACATTTTTATAGCCAACAACGTTGTTCGCACATGATACAACATGTTGTAACAGCATGACGAAATAACAACGATGAACAACAATGTTACAACAATGGTGAACATGGTTGATGTATCAACACGTTCTTCGGTTGTTACAACATGCGTGAACAACGGTTGTTGTTTCATCAAGCTGTAACAACTTATTGAAACAATGATGAACAATGTTGTTCATTTATCAATGTTGTTCACATATGTCAACAAGTTGTTACAGCATTGTTCAGGCAACAATGCTGTAACAACTTGCGAGATTTTTACGCATGTACAGGATATCTCACGAATAGACCTGCAAAGACCAAGCCATTAAATTTTCAAGTTTAATTTGGTTGAGAATTGGATGAAAATTTCATGAAAATTTGACCACAAGATTCTCCGTGTATAAAAAGAAATAAATGCTCAATTGCGATCAATATATTTCCTTATTTTATGTAAATTTTTTGCATAATTTCGTTATACGAGTTGAATCACGAGTATCAGGGCTAAATCCAATCTCACTTATGACGATTGCAGTTTTACTCATAGCCACTAAAAACGCGCGAAATTTTAACCAATAAGCAAAAGTCTTTAGTGTAGTATATACGCTCTACACTAACTTTCACGCTTTTTTGTTTGCATAGGCAGCAAGAACATAGTCAAAACAGTATTCTTCGTAAATTTCGTGAAGTTCTAGGCTAAACTTTTCAAAATATTAGCTTTCGACTAAACAAATTACACATAACAATACCAGCCCAGGATGGCTTTATTTAGCACGACAATGGTGTAATTTTATTGGTCCATGTAAACAAAAGGAACGGAATGTGTTGCTCGTTTGAGCAGGCGTTAGACGGGCTGACCCCAGTGTTCGGTATATATACTGACTCTTTTGTCAAGTGGATACAATTTTCATCGCTCAGAATGCGGAAACGAAAATTAAAACACGATCGGAAATGGCGGCTGTCGAGGCTCGCGAAATACGGGCTGACCCCAGTGGCAATCTCGTCCCCAGAGCCTGCGGTCCTTTTGCCCAGCGGCAAGGAGCCATCGGCTCTGGCCGTAACAAGTCCGTGAGTCGGAAAAACGCGGACTTTCAAAATGCGAGCCATCGGATTTTTCAGCCAATCAAAATTCAGCTTTACCTCGTTCCGGCCAGAGCCGATGGCTCCTTGCCGCTGGGCAAAAGGATCGCAGGCTCTGGGGACGAGATTGACCCCAGTGGCTGACCCGTATTAGCTACGCATGCGTAGAACGAA
The DNA here is from genome assembly GCA_035771165.1 of Paragorgia papillata. Taxonomy (NCBI): domain Eukaryota; kingdom Metazoa; phylum Cnidaria; class Anthozoa; order Scleralcyonacea; family Coralliidae; genus Paragorgia; species Paragorgia papillata. The sequence goes on along the minus strand of JAWNZC010000336.1, from coordinate 1,409,157 downwards.
TATCTTGCGTGTAAACGTCATCAATACACGGCCGACAACTCACTTGAGCCAGCACGCACGTGGACTGCGAACTGCCCCATGAAAGTGGCCGATTTTCTATGCGATTTGCTATTGTGGTACCCGGTATATCATGGTCACGTGACTACAAAAATCTGGTTGTGACAAATTTTGTTTGGACAGGGGTGGGGTAGAGAGGATATAAAGCTTCTTGCCTGAAAGAATTACCGTTTGAGAAAATACTTTATATTTAGGGGCCGACCATTTGACTTTTGAAGGGGGGGGGGGGGGGTGATTTCAGAAGAAAAAAATCCTGCTGCAAGGTGGTTTGGGATGGGGAAAAAAGCATGCATTGAATCACAAAGGGGGAAAAAATATCCTACATCAAGTTTGAGCAAGAAACAAATTGCATCACTTTTCAAAAACAAAGTTGAACGTTGATAGTTTATTTTTTAAAAAAGTAAACATGTAGGATGGTCTCAATACATTCATCTCTTAAACGATAAACAGTATTATAATAACTGTTATTTTGTTTAAATTTATCTATTAAATTTATCTTATATTTTTTTAGTAGTTACAGTAAGTTTGTTTTGGCTCAATGCTTTGGGCGCCAAAACCGAGGTGCCCAAAAAATATAAACTATGTACTACAATCCGAGTTTTTTTTTTCAAAAACCCTACAATAATTTGAAAATCACCCCTCAGAATGTTAAAAACACATCTCAGAATGCAGGAAATGGCATTTCCGAGACTCTAAATTTCAAAATTTTCCGGGGGGATAATGATAAAAAACCTGGAGATTGACAGCCAAACCTGGAGATTGCTGCATGTGATCTTCGTCGCCACTTAATTGCGCCATTTTGATTTTGACAACTCAGAACTTTTTAATTTTATCACCCGTTGACCAAACAGTGTCAAGCATTGCAGGCAATACAGATATTAATGATTAAGACTATTCATTCAGGTGCTCTGTGTCTCGGCCGAAGTGCTATTGATGCTTTTCAAGTCTTTAGTTTATGTTTTATTTAAATTTTTCAGAGTATTTCTATTGGCATTTTTAAGAATTCTCGTTTGCCGGGTGACTGGGAGAAGTTGTCTGATACTGGGAGTCTCACGGTCAAACCGTGAGAGTTGGCAGGCCTCTGCTCCAATATCGTCACTGACCGGTGTGCCCAAATAATCTCTGGATATGGCACTGTTCAGAACTACTCTCCTTTATGATTAATATATAGAACGATGTCTAAAGCCCTAATCAAACGAGAACGCAAGTCATCGCAAGTCAGAATTTCTGTGGCGGTCTTTCAAACACCCAAATTAACAAAATAAAGGTTTCATGAGTGTTTTAAACAAGTTTTAACTTTGTCACGGTACATGATATTTTCGGGAAACTATTCAGAGCGGCTGGCTGAGATAGCGTGACTGCCAACTTGCGATGACTTGCGTTCTCGTTTGATTAGGGCTTAAATTAAAACGAATTAAATGCGTCCAGATCAGATGTTTTATCCATGTGCCTCACACAAATAAAACATCTATAACTAGTGTCTGATGCATGTTTCGCTTTTCAGACGCATGGAATTTCCAGTAAATGCATAAAAACTATTCCAATGAATAATTTCGAGCTTCGGTGAAAATATACTATCATCGCTTATTTCATGATCAAGTCGGTTTTCTTTGATGTCCCGCGGGCTGTATATCGCATACAGCCCTCGTTCTCGGGCTTTATCTATTTCATAAAATTACAACACATGTAATACTTTCGCCTGCCAGACTTGCACATTTAAATGCAACGTATAAACAGGCCTATTTAATAATAAAAGCTCTAAAGAATTGCTTATTTTAATACCCGTATCATTGGTGGATAAAAGCTAAACTAAAACAGCTAAAAAAAAAGATCTTGCCGAAACTAAAATGGTGGGAAAAAATTTCACACATAGTTGCGTCCTGGGGAAAAAATATTCTTCAGCAATATGGGTACCGAAAAAAAAATTCATGCCCCAATGGTCGCCCAATATTACATAATATTAAGCAATACATTAAGCAATACTTTTGTTGCTCCCGGGGGGGCCTTACACTGTTTGCATTCCGAGATACATTAATTATGGCAAATTTCAAACATGGCGTCTCGTATTTTCAGCGTGGATTCCGATTAAACAGAACACTGACAAGACTAGAGCTTACTGAAGCGTTGGTTCATATCAAGTATGGAGATCCTGCTAACGTTATAAGGTGAGAATAATCATAATACTGCCTAGAATGTTTGACGGCTCTCCTTCGACTTTTTTCCCGAAAATTGCGCTATTAAGTGATGAATTGAAATCTATTGCGCATCCCACAAGCTTCTCTTGTAACTGTGTTCCATAAGGGCGGGTGACTGGCTGGGGGACCGGGGAGCGGGTGACTGGCTGGGGGACCGGGGGGCGGGTGACTGGCTGGGGGACCGGGGGGCGGGTGACTGGCTGGGGGACCGGGGGGCGGGTGACTGGCTGGGGGACCGGGGGGCGGGTGACTGGCTGGGGGACCGGGGGGCGGGTGACTGGCTGGGGGACCGGGGGGCGGGTGACTGGCTGGGGGACCGGGGGGCGGGTGACTGGCTGGGGGACCGGGGGGCGGGTGACTGGCTGGGGGACCGGGGGGCGGGTGACTGGCTGGGGGACTGGTTTGTACGATTTCCTCCTGACTGGGAATCGTGCAAAATTTAAAGTGCCTATAACCCCTAGAATTTGTTTAGTTTTCCAAGTAGTAGAGCCAAAATTAGCTGAATAGTTCTTTTACAGTTTTTAATTTGGTCCATTCGTTTCGAAGATATCTCGCTTCAAATATTGCAAGAAATCGCTATTTTGAATATCCCGCTAGAAATTTCTGCAAATTGCAAAGAGCCTGGTACCTACATGATGTGACGTAGCTTAAGGGACGGAATTTTCTCAGTGACAGTGTTGGTTCTGTTGCAGTGTTGTATACACTGTCATCGAAGCGAAAAAAATGCCAGATAGATGTGTTGTTTTTGGGTGTTCTAACGAATCCGACTTGACGAAAGGAATTTCACTTGCGTCCCTTAAGCTACGTCATCGCGTTGCTCGTCCCAGTTCTCTTTAATTTGCGTTTTTTTCTTGCTAATAGCGGTACTTAAATGTCAATATCTTCGAAACGAAAGGACCAAATCAAAAACTGTAAAAGAACTATTCAGCTAATTTTGGCTCTACTACTTGGAAAACTAAAAATATTCTAGGGGTTATAGGCACTTTAAAGATTTTTTGTACGATTTCCTCCTGACTGCAAGATTTTTTGTACGATTCCCAGCTGAGGTGGTTAATAAACTGATTTGTAGGATACAAGTGTGTGATAATACTGTAATTGTGGAATGTTCACAATCGAGTAGATCATTTTAAAAAGCCGAAGGACGTGTAAAATTATGGCACAGAAGATAGATTGGCTTGTAGAGTTGTGAGAAGATTTCGACAAACAGCATATTTCTTTGGCAACATAGGAGCATGTTAATACTCTAAAGTTTGTAATATTTATGTTTGGTGCCTTCCATAGAAGTAACTGTAGCATGCATTATAACAAGAACGAACAAAGTTTGTTTTAATATACTCCATGCTGACAGTGTCCAAGTCATATAACGTGTTAAGTTGTCAACATTGTTTCTTAACAGCTGAGCTATTTTACTCCATGTCATTTTGATGAAAAAATTGTTTGTGAGTATCTGTAAAATTGAATGTGATTGTACGGGAAAATATCAGACCGACGTCTTGACAGGACGGACCGAGCCGCTGGCGAGGTTCGTACAAAAAAGACCGAGGTCTGATATTTTCCCGTACAGACCAAGTAAACGAGGTTAATAAAGCGTGTATTATATGGCTATTTCAAGTTTTTCGATAATTATTGTATCAAACTTAGTGTGAAAAGCTTAGAAATTCACGCGAGCAAAATCAACATCCGGGACAGCGGTCCGGATACGGAAAAAGACGGACCGTGGTCCGGATACGCATTTTTACGGACCGTACGTTGACCAATCAGAACTCAGGATATTACAAAGCCATATAATAATTGTATGTTATGTTGTAGGTAGTTTAAAATGAAACAACAATGAAGGAAGAACTTAAAGGTGAAGCAACATGACAACTTAATACAGAATATAATTGAACTGTGTCATTTATAGTTTTCAAACTTTGTCAATGATTTGATTAAAGAAAAATTTTACAATTCATGAGTGTATTTTGTCTTGTGTAGTTTGATTCTGTATAAATGTACTATATAATGATAAATTTTAAAAATTTAATCTGTTCTCTGACTTCTGTATGTTATGAAAATTGTGGCAGAACTATTAATACTGTACTATCATGTGTACTACTACTGATCACTAACAAGGCCAGTGTTTGATGTTATAAAGTCAAAACAAATCAAGCTAATATATATGTTAAACTTCACAACGATGATAACATTTGATGATGGATAACATTTGCAAACTGGCTAAAAAAAAGCATCTTGGCAAAGGTATAGTCACAAAACTAATTATATTGTAAAATTTATACAAGATTTTTAGTTGTAGGCAAATGTAAGCCCAATTGCCCAAATTAGATAACCCTTGTAGTGTCCAGGGCCCAAGCGGGTTTTTGAGTGAGCCCGCAAGGGATCTTGGGGGGAAAGGACGTTAGAAGGTACGCACACGAGGAAACATGATGGTTATGTATGTGAAGAACAAGGGAGTGTTAAATATATATTTTGTACAAATGTAATCTGTTCTGAGTGCAATGTGAGAACTCTACAACCCTATCTCATATAAAATAATAAACTCATTCTGATTAATCCTGTGAACGCCAGGATAACTTATTTGAATCATTACTCCGAGTTTTCGAATTTCAGCGGTTTTCCTTATTTCCCATTACACTCTACTGCATTACTCTATGCTCTATAATCTATAAATCCCTGCAATATTAAACCCCAATATATTATGGAATAGCTCAACAAAGCTCAAGAAGTCTCTGCGGAGGAGAGAGGCTCTATCCAGTCTCTTAGGGCGCTTTCCAATTGACAACGTTAGACCCGGTCAGTCCGGCCAGAATGGACTTGCTTTTGATTAGGACCAAATTTTCCAGTCAGACCGGTATCATCCCAGGCCTCAAACGAATCGTGTTCCATTTAACCGGACTGACCGGTCTAACCGAGTGGCTGACCCGTATTAGCTACGCATGCGTAAAACGAATATCTTTCGTGTAAATGTCATCATAACACGGCCAACAACTCACTTGAGCCAGTACGCACGTGGACTGCGAACTGCCCCATGAAAGTGGCCGATTTTATATGCGATTTCCGATCGTGGGGAAGTTTTAGGCCAAGTCTCCCCCTAGCCTGGTAGCCTGGTACCCTGGCCCAATCAAAGACTATGGGCCAGGTAACCACTAAAAACTTCTGCTTTCCTATTGGTTGAAATTTTCGCGCGTTTTTATTGGATATGAGTGAAACTGCAATCGTCATAAGTAGATTTAGCCCTGATGACGCGAGAATGAGATTAGTGGTTACCTACCCCACCCGGGAAATGAGAGACTCTGGGATAATCCGTTTCACATCGATATTTCATTGGCTGATGAACATGATTACTCCTCTTCCGGATCACAAGAATCCTGTGATGGCGTGAACAGATTATCCCAGAGTCTCTCGTTTCCCGGGTGGGGAACGTGGGCTCTGGGAACGAGATTGCTACCTAGCCTACCAGGCTAGTCTCCCCCTAGCCTGGTACCCTGGCCCAATCAAAGAATATTGGCCAGGTAACCACTATTTAATCTCATTCTCGCGTCATCAGGGCTAAATCCACTTACTATGACGATTCCAGTTTTACTCATAGCCACTAAAAACGCGCGAAATTTCAACCAATAAGAAAGCAGAAGTCTTTAGTGGTTACCTGGCCCATATTTCTGTCATTTCTTTTGAAATTGGGCCAGGGTACCAGTATCTTAATTCTGTGACCAGGCTAGTCTCCCCCTGTAGTCTGTCTCCAGGCTAGTCTACACTCGAATTTTCCTTCACCCTAAATCCTTAGAACATGCTATGTAATCGAGTGAAATGCCCAATATTACTTCTAATATACCCAATAGTCTCCCCCTAGGCAGGGTACCAGGGCTATATCCACTTATGACGATTGCAGTTTTACTCATAGCCACTAAAAACGCGCGAAATGTTAACCAATAGGAAAGCAGAAGTCTTTAGTGGTTACCAGGCTAGTCTCCCCCTAGCCTGGTCCCCTGGCCCAATCAAAGAATATGGGCCAGGTAACCACTAAAGACTTCTGCTTTCCTATTGGTTAAAATTTCGCGCGTTTTTCGTGGCTATGAGTAAAACTGCAATCGTCATAAGTAGATTTAGCCCTGATGACGCGAGAATGAGATTAGTGGTTACCTGGCCCTTATTTCTTTTGAAATTGGGCCGGGGAACCAGGCTAGTCTCCCACTAGCCTGGTTCCCCGGCCCAATTTCAAAAGAAATAAGGGCCAGGTAACCACTAATCTCATTCTCGCGTCATCAGGGCTAAATCTACTTATGACGATTGCAGTTTCACTCATAGCCACTAAAAACGCGCGAAAATTTAACCAATAGGAAAGCAGAAGTCTTTAGTGGTTACCTGGCCCATATTCTTTGATTGGGCCAGGGTACCAGGCTAGTCTCCCCCGTGCTCTCCCGCTGACCAAAAACCGGGAAACTATGGGCTCGAGATTGTCTCCCGCTGACCAAGAACGGGGAGACTATGGGCTCGAGATTGTGGTCGACCATGTTTGTGATTTCAAATCTTGAAGAAACACCGGGAGTGCATTTTTAAACTTTTCAAAAATGGATCTCACTCAACTGGCGGGAGTCTTGGCGAGCACGTTTGATCCGAACATGCGACTCGAAGCCGAGAAACGATTAAACGAGGTAAGTGTTAAAGGAAAATAGACATGTTGAAATCGCAAACACGTGTGTCAACATGGCTGACAATCGCTAGTGTGTTGATTTCCCGCTTTGTTCGTTTCACGTTTTAGCTAGACGCGTGAAGACCGCCTTATTTTGACGATCTCTCCTTTCCCTTTTTAGGTCCACGCAACACCGGGATTCGTGGCCCAGTTACTCCAAGTTGTGATGTCAACCGAGATTCAACAACCGATTCGCCAAGCAGGTATTGATTGTTGGCCGAAATATTCGACACTGTCTTGCCTATATTAACCATATATAGTGCCATCTCTTTGAGATTTGCTTCATTTTAATATTGTTCGCATTCCTATTAAATAGCCTGATTTCCTGGTGCTTTAAAAGTAGTCTAAAACTCCGTTATTAGCCCATCTTGCGCTTGTAAACCTCAATTTGCTGTCGTTATCAACCGATCACGATTGACTGCTTGACATTATTTCCGATTCCTGATAATCATTTCACGGATTTTAAGCTAATTACTGTTATCCGATAAGGCAATTTTTCCTTGGGTAAACAAATTTGGCGTATGTTTTTTAAAAATTTAAAAGGGTGCACGTATATATAAAATATGTGATAGAGGAAGTTGATTTTGGAACCAAAGTCGCCGCATCACATAGATTATTACTGTGATTAGTGGTCAATTATGTCAATCTCGCGTTTCCTTATTTAGTTTTGACATTTAAATATTTACACAGTGTATTAAATGTATTATACACACTCAATTGTACGTACACACTCAATGTATGTATAAACTTATTTGACACGACACTTGACACATGTAATTATAGCTATAGTTATAAAATTAATATTACATTTTTTCATGTGTGTGTACTGTAATAGATCACAGATGATGTCACAGCATGTAAAGAATAAAAAAGTACAAGACAAGACAAAGTCGAGTGGTGTGACTGTTTTGCTTTACACACTGTGATATCATCTGTGATCTATTATTATAAGTAATAACATGAGGGAAATTAGCGATTAAATTTCCCGCAGGCAAGGGAAGGTTTGTGCGGCCTGAGGACTTTTACACATCTTCCCAAGGCAAAGGGGAAATTTAACCGCTAATTTCCCTCAAGTCGTGTTATAAGTTTGTAATATTATGATCGCTGAGGAAAACTTTGAGAATCTTACGGACATGAAGTTTACACGGTTGATCAGAGAAGTTGCATCTAATTTTCCCATGAATGTTGATGAAGGAAAATATATGCAAGTGGAAAATTTAGAGGAACACAAAGGATTTCTTTGTCTTCTAATTTTCCCTCATCAACATGCACGGGAAAATAATAAGACAAAGGAAAAATTTCCCTCTTGCATGAGCAATGAGGGAGTACGAGGTTTACATTCCCTCGGAGAACAAAAGAATCCGAGGCGATCATGGTATTACAGTACACATACACAGAAAAATGAAATCTATTTGTTTTATGCAATAATAATTTAAATGGTTTATTGAAGGATTTTTGGGGCATGAAAAAAGAGAAACAAGCGTTTGCTGATGTGATTTGATCTCTCTGTGTGATCATGGTCAACAACCAATGAAAATCTACATAGAAATCACATTATTGTTTAAATATTTATATTTATAATAAAGGCAACGGAAGTGTTTTGCCTTTTTATATAAACATGGTTTCAGAAACAGAAGTTTCCAGTATATGTTGAAAAGTTTCCAAAACTTTGTTTCCAAAACCAAGTTTCCCTGATTAGAACACTGTTCTATTTTTTGAAACAAGTTTTGGAAACTTTTTTGAAAATGTGTTTCAGAAACTTGTTTTGAAAACTTGTTTCAGTGTATGCTGGGCTTAAGTATTGAGATTTTTGTGTGATTAATGAGAGAAATACACCTACATTTCAAATTCTTGTGGCTTCCCGTGGCTGTTTGATATTTCTTTACATTTTCGAAAAAGTTTCCAAAACTTGTTTCAAAAAATGTTATATATTAAGTTTTGGAAACTTTTCAACATACACTGGAAACGTTTGTTTCTGAAACCACGTTTGTTTCATGCACAATGTTTTGGTTGTTAACTCACCAGGCTTAAGGGTATTGGCAATAAAAATTAAGTTTCTCTAATTTGAAAGAACTCGTGAAATTATAATAGAATATCTTTTACAGCTTTTTCGTATCTTCCTTCGTTTTCAAGATATTCCAGTTTGTTTGATATGTAAATTAGATGGTCTCTGATGTCAGGAGCAGGGTACAGTATTTTAACACAAAGCAAAATCACTTACATATCCATGATTGCTCAACATAAAATGTTCATGGTCACAAGACGTATTTACTGTATGTGCACAATTTCAAGAGATTTTGTTGAACATTTACTTAGAGATATAACTGATTTTGCTATGTGTGAAATACTGTACCCTGCTCCTGACGTCTGAGACCATCTCATTTACATATTAAAGGACATTGGCAATAAAAATTAAGTTTGTCTAATTTGAAGGAACTCATAAAATTGTAATAGAACATCCTTTACAACTTTTTCGTATCTCTCTTCGTTTTCAAGATATTTCAATTTGTTTAATATGTAAATGAGATGGTCTCTGACGTCAGGTGTGGGGTAAAATATTTTCACATGTAGCAAAACAAGTTATATCTCTAAGTTTGTTCAGCGAAATCATTTGAAACTGTGCACATAAAAACTCCTTGCGACGCTGAACATTTCATGTTAGATATGTAAGTGATTTTGCTCTGTATGAAAATATTTTACGGTTTTACCCCACTCCTGACGTCAGAGACCATCTCATTTACATATCAAACAAATTGAAATATCTTGAAAACGCAGAAAGATACGAAAAAGTTGTAAAGGATCTTCTATTACAATTTTATGAGTTCTTTCAAATTAGACGAACTTAATCTTTAATGCCAATCCCCTTTAAACAAATTGAAATATCTTGAAAACGAAGAAAGATATGAAAAAATTGTAAAAGATCTTCTATTGCAATTTTATGAGTTCTTCCAAATTAGACAAACTTAATTTTTGTTCCCAATGTCCTTTAAGATGTAGGTGTTGATTTTTATGGAGGGAGGAAAACCAGAGAACCCAGCAAAAAACCCTCAATAAATAAATAAACGCTTTGTCATCGTTTTTTGATGCATGTATGTTGAGTTTTGCTGATCTTATTGATGACTAAAGTTGAAAATGTTGTTTTTCGACCTACATTCGGACAAAATAAGTCATAAAATCAAAACCAGGCAAAAAATTAAAAAACGCTGACACCTTTTTGCTGGAAATTTATCTCAGAATCGAACTGCGGAATTTTTTTTTGAACAAAATGAAATGATTTGTTCTTAAGTCGCCCTGAGTTAAGCCTTCTGGTTTTACTTGAAAAATTTGCAATTATGATTGTCTTGTGTTTATCGCAAAATCAAATACAACATTGTATTCTACAAATTAATAGCTTTCTAACGATATCTATTTTACTTTTGTGGCAAACGTTCTGACGAATTGAGAGCGCTTTTAACAAAAGGAGTCTGCCAATGAAACGAAAATTAAGTTTGTCTTATTTGAAAGAACACTTAAAATGACAGAGTAACATATTTTGAAGTTTTTCGTTTCCTTGTTCTTGAGATATTTTAGTTTGTTTGATATGCAAATTAAACATTTTGACGTCGTAGGTGCATAATCAGCTATCGGAGAAGGTTAGATATCTTTTCTATTATTAAACCAAATTAATTTGAATGAAGCATGTTGGTGTGTCTCGCGCACAATAAATATATATATATAATATATACTAGTAAACATGTAGATCTTCAAGTGATTATATTTGATAACTCATTATGCCCATGTGACGTCAAAATGTTTAATTTCCATATCAAACAAACTGAAATATCTCAAAAACGAAGCAAGGAAGCCAAAAGCTGCAAAATATGTCATTTTAAGTGTTCTTTCAAATAAGATCAACGTAATTTTCGTTTCATACAGTAGGCACTTTAACGAAGACCTTAAGTGAAAGACCAAATATTACTTGTAATACACACGGTCGATCAGTTTGATGTCTTATAACGGAGTCATTGTGTTTCCTGCTTTAGGTGGTATCTATCTTAAGAATATGATTACTCAGTGTTGGAGGGAGAGAGATCCAAAGAATTGTGTGGGTGGAGAAACACCATTTGTAATTGCAGACGAGGATAAGAATCTTATTCGAAGCAATATTATCGAGGCTGTAATCCATTCACCTGAGTTAATAAGGTACAGTAGATTAACATTAGCGCCGTGAACTGATAAAACATGGCCTACTGTGCATGTTGCTCTACAACTGTGTTTGCATAGCCTGATATAAACACAGTCACTGACCAATCACAGCGTGCGTAAGGCGCGAGCGTTTTATAATCTTATAATGTAGCGTAACGTCTTACAATGTAGCGTAACATCTTACAATGTAGCGTATTCAACGTCTTACAATGCAGCACAATGTTGCGTAATGTCTTACAATGTAGCATAACGTCTTACAATGTAACGTAACATCTTACAATGTAGCGTAACGTCTTACAATGTAGCATGTCTTACAATGTAGCGTAATGTCTTACAATGTAGCGTAACGTCTTACAATGTAGCATAATGTCTTACAATGTAGCGTAATGTCTTACAATGTAGCGTAAGGTGACCGCATGGGAATGACACGTTGTCGAGCTTGGAACTCACATGAGTAGAGTTGTAGTTGATCTCTCCTGTGCTTCGAGGGTTTTTCGCCGCGTTCTCTGGTTTTACTCCCTCCATAAAAAATCAACACCTAACATCTTAGCTGTGAACCGTGGTCTGAACTGTGTCGTATGGCGGCTGCCTGGAGCGCCTTTGATATGCCTCGACACGGCCACGTTGATCTGCGTCGTTTGCAATTCAGCCTCTGGCTGCAAGTAAGGACGATTAGCTCCCCAGTCCTTTATCCTTTGACACAAACCTTTTCGTTGCAGACTGCAGTTAACCGTGTGTATTGGGCAGATACTAACGCATGACTTCCCGGACAAATGGCCAAACGCTCCCCAGACCATTCACAGTTATCTCGCCAGCGACAACCAAGCGGCGTGGTTTGGATCCCTCGTTGCTCTCTACCAGATTGTCAAGAAGTACGAGTTCAAGAAACCAGATGAACGGGTTGTTCTTCACAATATGATGAACGAATTTTTGCCTCTGCTGTATCAACGTTGCGTAGGTTTGATGCAAGACCAGTCTCTTCCCGCCGCTGAAATTAAGAAGATGATTATCAAGATCATGTTTGCTGTGTTTCAGGTTGAATTGATAATAAATATTAAAACTAGTGACTAGTAAGGGAATAAAGGCAGGGGGTAGAGGAAAGAAGGGAGACTGTAGGTGGGAAGGAAGGGAGGAAAGCAGACAGTAAGGGAGAAAAAAAGATAAGGGAGGGAGGGAGGAAGGAAGGAGGGGAAGAGCAAGCGAAAGAAGGAATTATGTGAGGGATATACACGGAGGGAGGAAGGAAGTGAGGGAGGGAAGGAATGAATGAAGAAAGGGAGGGAGGGGGAGATGGAGAGATGAATGATTGAATGAAGTGTTCTTCGGAGCGGCGTTGCTCGTGGATTATAATATTTGTAAGTAGGGAGGAAAGCAGGCAGTAAGGGAGAAAAAAGATAAGGGAGGGGAAGAGCAAGCGAAAGAAGAGAGGAAGTATGTGAGGGATATAGGAAGGGCGGAAGGAAGTGAGGGAGGGAGAGATGAATGAATGAAGTGTTTCTTCGGAGCGGCGTTGCTCTATAATATTTGTAAGTATGTGTGTTTGTGTTTATCCAGTACCAACTTCCAACAGACGTGCTTACCGAACAGAATCTTCCTGCGTGGATGCAGCTTTACCAAGCAATTATTGACCAGGATGTGCCAGAAGTAAGTAAACAACAACAACAGCAATAGCAGTCACAGTTGAAATGAACATAAGGTCGTGCATGAGGTATAGCACAAACTACTATACTACAAAAACGACAAGTAACAAACAAACATACATACAAATTTACCATAAAATCAAATTTCCAAAGAAAAAACCCCAGCAACAAAGAACGATCAAGAAAAACAATAAGCATCAACAACAAACAATAAAGTGACATGATAAGCTCGCAAACGTACCACATGCACTACATGTATACGTACAACTTATGATATCACTTTAACAACAACATCTCGTATGCAAACGCTACCACTTAGGAGCACATATGACTATGAATTTGCTACCTTAGCTCTCTATCTGAGCCTCAGTGGCTCAATGGTTAGAGCGTCTAACCTGTCATTAGAAGGTTGCAGGTTCGAACCCTGTCTGGGGTCTCAGAAATCTCTTCTGAGTAATTGAGCTTGACGAACGTCCACCGAACGTCTGTTAAATAAACATACAATTAAAGTGGTTCTCTGATGAAAACATTGTTGGCAATGTTTTTGCATAATCCTAAAGATATTAAGGTAGTTGGTAATCGTGCAAAGTTTCATTTCAAAATTCGTTGAAGAAAAGGTGATATTTTACGTGTAAAGTTTGTGTTTTGGAGCGCCGCCATTAAAGTGACCGAGCTTGAGAAGAATGAGTCGAGGAAGCTTATGACGTCATAGACTCAATAACAGCAATGACCCTTTTGTTGACAACAACAATGATCTTTTGTTTTTGTTGAGTCTATGACATCATAAGTTCTCAACTCATTCTTCTCAAACACGGCCAATTTAATTTAATGGAGGCGCTCCAAAGTACAAATTTCACACGTAAAATACAACTTTTTGGGAATTTCGAAATGAAACTTCGCACAAGTGTCAAGTACCATAATATCTTTAGGATTATGCAGAAACATTGCCAACAATATTTTTTATCAGAGAACCACTTTAAGCCCCCCCCCCTCCCAAATAAACAGACAAAAGAACGAACAAACAAATAAGCAACCATGGACATACAGACAAACGGATGGATAAGAGACAGACAAACAGACAGACAGACAGACAGACAGACAGACAGACAGACAGACAGACAGACAGACAGACAGACAGACAGACAGACAGACAGACAGACAGACAGACAGACAGACAGACAGACAGACAGACAGACAGACAGACAGACAGACAGACAGACAGACAGACAGACAGACAGACAGACAGACAGACAGACAGACAGACAGACAGACAGACAGACAGACAGACAGACAGACAGACAGACAGACAGACAGACAGACAGACAGACAACGCTTATTAATAAAATACTGCATCAGTTTAATTAACTGTGTTGATTTGACTTCATTTGTCAAAGACGTGCAACGAACTTGATGAAGATGAAAGAGAAAAGTCAGCTTGGTGGAAACTTAGAAAATGGGCTATCCATTCTCTTTATAGATTGTTTGAAAGGTAAGTATGCATGATGATGTCATTTGGTTGATTTTCTACATTAGAAATTTTTCTTTGCCAAAATTTCTCAGAACATGTACTCATGTAGGTTAATTGAGTTAAAACGAAACACCACCATCACCAACCATCATGATCATCACCATCATGATTATCACCATCATGATCGCCATGATCATCACCATCATGATCACCATCATGATTATCACCATTATGATCACCATTATGATTATCACTATCATCATCATCATTGTGATTATCACCATCATGATCATCACCATCATGATCACCATCATGATCATGATGATGATCATTATCATCATCAACATGATCATTACCATCATGATCACTATCATGATTCTCACCATTATGATCACCATTATGATTATCACTATCATCATCATCGTGATTATCACCATCATGATCATCATCGTGATCATCATCATGATCACCATGATGATTATCACCGTCGTGATCACCATCATGATGATCATCACCATTATCATCAACATGATCATTACATCATGATCACTATCATGATTATCACCATTATGATGACCATCATGATTATCACCATCATGATCATCACCATCATGATCACCATCATGATCATCACCATTATGACATGACTATGATTATCACCATTATGATGACCATCATGATTATCACCATCATGGTCATCACCATCATGGTCATCACCATTATGACATGACTATGATTATCACCATCATGATCATCATCATTATCATCACAATCATAATTTCATAATCATCATGATCATCATCACTATAATTGTCTTCACTATAACCATCTTCTTTGTCATCATATTGTCGTCGTCATTATCATCACCACCATCATATTATTTTTGGGTTTTTTCTCAGATATGGAACTCCAGGATCCATCGATACAACGTACGAACCCTTTGCGGCCTACTTTTGCAAAACATATGCAGGTGAGAGTTCTGGCAACTTTGCTGTCTGGTGTGATGCTATCGTTGCAAAATAATTAAATAACGTATCTGGTAATAAATGAAGACGTACAAAAATGACGGCGCATACACAGGTGAAGCCTGTGAGATTTCAGCCTTTGGTTTCGACAAATAATACAGACCTTCTCAATTAATTCATTAATTCCCAGTATCATGCCCAACCTCATCCATGCAACGAAATTTTCAAGTTGGGGAAAATAACATTAAAGTAAAGTTTGAGATTACTTCTTTCGATTGTAAAAGTTTCAGGCCGAATAATTAAAAGAAAGTATGTTTGTTTGGCGTTTGAAAAACGGGATTTTGGCCCAAAAGGTTGAGACATATTTTATTCCACAACTAATGACATCACTAGGATCTACATGAATTCTTATTGTTATCGAACAGACTGTTCAAAACACTCTTTAGAAAACTAAACTCTCGTGGGAAAGTGTTAGAAAGGTGTGTAAAATTTATTCATACCGAGTTATTTGTGTTAAAATATACGTTAGTCGAAGCCGCATCCAACTTAATCGTCTTATGAGTAATTAAGAATATACTGTCGATTTTCGACAACTAAACCATGTTCGTGAATAATTCGAAGCTTCTAACCACAAAATGAACGACAAAATCCCTTTATTTTCTCGTTATGTACACGCAATTGCGGCAAGAGTTTAAAAGGCAATCAGAATTTGGGGTCTGGGTCGAGTGATGTCATTAGTTGTGCAACTATGCCAACTATTTTAATGATGTCTCATTTTTTAGGGGGAAAAGCACGGTTTTCAAACGCTAAATAAACAAACTTCCATTTAATAGGCCGTACCCACTATGACGTCAGTGAACAAAAAGCGCGCGAAGCAGTCTGGTCTTGGTAGTTAAATTAGCTAGTTTCAAAATGGCGTTTGCTTCAGCTGCTCGCGACAGCTCTAACACTTCCTGTGATGTTTTACATTCTGAAATCATTCTTGACGACCCTAGTTTTTTTTCAAAACTCTTGCACGGGTCGTGAAGATGATATTGGGAATGTTGTAAGCGCTTCTGGTGATGTTGTTTATTATCCTGACGCTGTTGAAGGCGAGCCAAGTCTTGGTGTCTACAATGGACAGTGGAACAACACAGCAAGACCGAAGCGAGACAAACGATGGCAGTGCTTTGCATGGCGACTGCAAAGGCTGGACAAAGTCTCTGAAATACTTTCCTTGTTTTACCCTTGAGAAGCTGGAAAACAAATTGGTGAAGAACAGCCAAACAATGCCCGACAATGTTGCTCCAAAGGCCCATCGCAACTGAAATTGCCGCCATTTCAGGGCTGTCAAACATCTGTACACCCGGACAAGAGCTTTGACAAAAGCTAGGGTTTTCATCTGTTTCAACAGCCTCTGAAAGACTACAAAGTGCTTTAGCACACTCTACTTTAACAACGTCCATGTTCATTTCAACAGCCTCTGAAAGACTACAAAGTGCTTCAGCACACTCCACTTCAACGGCGTCCATGTTGAAAATTTAAAATGCCGGTATGCAAAATTTAACTACTAAGACCAGACTACTTCGCGCGCTTTTTGTCCACTGACGTCATAGTGGGTACGGCCTATTGTTCGTCCTAAAACTTTCACAGTCAAAAGAAGCGATATCGAACATTACTTTAATGTCATTATCTCCAACTTGGAAATTTCGTTACATAGCCACTTTAAGTAATCTATATAATACGTATCCCCAATCTTGATAAAGCATTCGTGGTGATTATGTTTTATATTTTTATAGTTGGGAACACGCAGACAGTGCTCAAAGTTCTCGATCGGCAAAGGAGAAAAATTTATGTCGCTCCAAGAGTACTGCAAATGGCGCTCAACTATCTCAAGAACGGGTAAGCCCCACGGCTTTCCCGCCAAAAAAACTTTAGGGAGCCATTTTAAGTGATCGACTTATAGCAAGACTTATACCAACTTCTGCCAGCCATTTCTAACGCTCCCTTATCGATTTTTACTCGGGCTACCTATGGTAGGCCGAGTCTAAAGCCCTAATCAAACGAGAACGCAAGTTGGCAGGCACGCTATCTCAGCCAGCCGCTCTGAATAGTTTCCAGAAAATATCATGTACCGTGACAAAGTTAAAACTTGTTTAAAACACTCATGAAACCTTTATTTTGTTAATTTGGGTGTTCGAACGACCGCCACAGAAATTCTGACTGCCAACTTGCGATGACTTCGTTTGATTAGGGCTTAAGGTTTCGGCTTCGTATTTTGGGTGTCACGATTTTGCATTTTTGCACTTTTTGCTTCCGTTACTATTCACGTTTTCGGTGAGTTGTTAGCCGTGTTGACTGAGTGAGACCGTGAGACATGTTGTAAGTTCTTTGCTCCTTTCGCTTTTAGAGTAAGAACCTGTTTACATGGAGGGAGAGTAACCCTTCTAGAAGGGTAAATGTAAACAAGGGCTATCTTTTGACTCGTTTCAAAGGGTAACCCTTCTAGAAGGGTCACCCTACCTCCATGTAAACAGGGCCTAAGTTGGACAAAAAGTTGAACAGCTTTGCCTTTTGATCAAGGTGTTCTTACACGTTGTTGGTAGGTTTCGAAAGAGACTGACTGACTTTGTAGTTTAATAGCGATCAGATGTGACTGACAACTGTCTTGATCGTAAATATGTTCACCTCTGTGAAATATGCACCACATTCAGCCTCCGATCTGATCGTCCTTGACCAACTCCCATCTTTGCTAGCGCGGTATAGAGCTTCTGTGGAGGAGAGAGGCCTTCGATTCAGCCTTCGATTTTGTGATTGCTGCATTAACACTACAATCAGTATCTTTTACCCAAGCACCTCCGCACTTTGCCTGTAGCCTGAGTGAACGCCTGACGCAGGCGTCTTGTTATGTAGTAAAATGTTTTTTTTTTCTCAATTGAATCTTTAACAGTATTTCCAACGCATTACATTGGAAAGTGATGAAACCTCATATGCACGTATGTATGATTTTTACCAGCCTCGTATATGTTTTACCAGAACACAGGGACGTAGCCAGGATTTTGAAGTGGGGGGGGGGGGAGCCGAAATCAAAATAAATTTTTAGGGGGTCCGGGGCATACTCCCCCCGGGAAATTTTGAAATCGAGAGTCATTGAAATGCCATTTCCTGGCTTTTGGAGGAAAATTTTACAGACTCTAAAGGTTAAAAAACGTCATATAAAATACTCAAAACAAGCAAACGTCACATAGATACTCAAAATGCATACACTCAGTAGATCGAATACACTGTTTACAGTTTATTTCCTGACACAATGGCATATACATGCAAGTTGACTAAACTACGTTTTCTAATTTGCATAATTCGATATAGTCGATATTATCGATATTTTTTTTTCGATATCGATATATCGATCTTTTTCAATATCGCATCAGCCTACATATTGCATCAGTTTTGTAGTTACATGTCTGTTGTTTTATATCAAAAGGGGGGGAGCCGAGCTGGCTACGTCCCTGCCAGAACAGCTGTGATTTCAAAGCAAGCTGCATCGTGTTCGTATCACTGATGTCTGTTAAACTGTTTTGTCGAATTTAGGCTATCATTGTCGAAGTTATATTTCCTCTGATGTGTCACACCGCAGAAGACGAGGAGCTCTGGCAGGACGATCCCTACGAGTTTATTCGCTTTAAATACGGTAAGAATAGTTAGTATTCAATTTTCGTACACTGATGTATTTTGTGAGTTCTGATTGGATAATTTGCCCCACGTGACACCCTGTTATGTTATGGCAACGCTCAGTCATGCGTTATTACTCGTGCAGTAAATTTAACAACACGTGGATAATAAAGCACGGTTGCTGAATTTTTGAAAGTTGTGAAGCCTTACCGAGGAATACAAAAGATTGAAAAGCGTTCTTGTTTAGTTAAAAGTTTGCAAAATATAGGGATAATGAACGCAGTCCAGCATTTCTTCATCATTGTTTCTACACGGAGAATCTTGCGGTCAGATATTTATGAAATTCTCATCCAATTCTTAACCAAATTCAACCAAAATTATTTGGTCTTTGGTCTGTGGTCAACTTTTCAGCAAAGTTACTTCAAAATTGGTTCAATACTTCTTTGAGGTATTCTAGTGACAGACAAACAACTAAACAGACAGACAAACAACTAAACAGACAGACAAACAAACAAACAAACAAACAAACAAACAAACAAACAAACAACCAGACAACCAGACAGATAGACAGACATGTTCTAGGGATTTTTGGTGAAGGAAAATTCGAGTGTAGAATATATACATTTTAAGACCAAACCGAGACCAGTTGCGAGGCCTGTGTAGTTGCATTTTTCGCAACTGGTCCCGGTTTGGTCTTAAAATGTATATATTCTACACTCTTATTTTCCTTCACCAAAAATCCCTAGAACATGCTATGTAACCGAGTGAAATGCCCATTATTACTTCTAATAAACCCAATTCTCTCCTGGCATTACCACCTTAATGTATACAGAACTCGCGATCAAGCTCTCGGCAACGCCCTCCGTGGCTCAGTGGTCAGAGCATTGCACTAGAATCGCAAGGTCGTGGGTTCAATTCCTGCCGGAAGGCCTGTGTGGTTGCATTTTCCGCAACTAGTCCCGGTTTGGTCTTAAAATGTATATATTCTACACTCGAATTTTCCTTCACCAAAAATCCCTAGAACATGCTATGTAATCGACTAATCGAGTGAAATGCCCATTATTACTTCAGATAGACAGACAGGCAAACAGACGGACAGACACACAAACAAACAAACAAACAAACAAACAAACAAACAAACAAACGAACGAACGAACAAACAAACAAACAAACAAACAAACAAACGAACAAACGGAGGTAAAACATAACTTCTTGGCGGAGTAAATATTGAGCTGCTGGGCTCTTATATTTATTTTAATCTTGTTTTAGATGTTTACGAAGATTTTGTCTCCCCAGTCACTGCAGCTCAAAGTCTTCTTCGTAAGGCGACGGAGAAAAGAAAACAGATACTAGATCCAGTCATGAACTTCTGCGTGCAGATTCTAAACACACCAGCCGAATCGAGAGATCCAAAACAGAAAGACGGTGTACTGCATATTATCGGCACCTTGTCTGACATCTTATTGAAGGTTTGTTACCTAATCATAGTTAGTAGAAACATAGTTAATAGAAATTATCAAATTCATTAATAATTCATGAAGAAAATTCGAAAGAAATGAATGTTTAATCAGCATCTTTAACTACGGATAAAACATTGATTAATAAAGCATCAAGGTTTTATCAAAGTTAATAGGCACTAGTGCCTCAAATTGAGCTTTTTCTGACTGTAAATGATCTTATCTAACCTTTCCTACGGCTCTTAGACAAAGATTCGGCTCGCCATTGTAAATGCCCATAAAGATCGGCCGCTCATATTTTAACTATCACTTATCAAATTCATGAAGAAAATTCAAAAGAAATGAATATTTAATCAATATCTGTAAATCGCATACAGATTCGTCCTGATTTACATAAACTTTTCCCCCAATTTACAATGCTAAAATCACTCCAACTTGAAACATAGTTTGAAAACATGGGTATTTAGGTGCGTCCATTTGATAAGATTCGCTTGCAGCTCGCCTTGTAAATTAGATACAGATCGCTGCTCATGCTTTATGCGGGTGGCCTGTGCTGTTAGGGCGCTACCTCTCACCAATAGTTAAGCCCGGTTGGACCGGGTTAGTACTTGGATGGGTGACCGCTTGGGAATGACCTCGTTGTCGAGCTTGCATGGGACTCATGTGAGTAAAGTTTAGTTGGTCTCTCCTGTGCTTCGAGGGTTTTTCGCCGGGTTCTCCGGTTTTCCTCTCTCCGTAAAACCAACACCTAGACCTTAGGAGGATAACCTTGTAAGGGACCTAGAGTCCTATTGTTACTTCTCCTGTACCGCTAGGTACAAATGTTGATAAGATAAGATTAAATAAACATGGTTTGGAAGCTCGACAAAAGTCATTGTTTTATATTTTTGTTCAGGTTTATGGAAATGTGTGCACTTTCACGGTTACTGAAGATAATTGTGTTTTTTGTATAATGAAGCAAACATCCGATAGCAACATTTGGGTTCAGTCGTTCGACCGTATAGACTCTTTTAATAAGTACAGAATACGTTAATTGTCACCCTATGACGTCAATTTCTTTTCAAGTTTTCTTTTTAATTCTTTTCAATCTCGTTTATTGTCTTAGCTTTTGTACATTTTCAATAGAATTCAAAAGGTTGAAAATGACGTCAATGGAGGGAAATGACGTACTCTGCACTTATTAAAAGGGTCATTACTAGCTAGTCTACTCACTTGACCTTAAAACAACTGTAACCCCCCCCCCCATCCCCCCCCCCTACAAGTTTCTCCACGGATTTAAACTTTTCACGAGAATGGTCTTGGAGACCATTGGGTGGGGGGTCGTCCACCCTCGTCCCCCCCCCCCTTGGCTACGCCACTGTTTGTGCACTATCAGGTACCTTTCAACATGAATCGCAGTTCGATTATTATAGTCCGTTTCAGCTTGCTTTTGAAATCCGATACGTATAATTGAAATGAACATTCCGAACTTACGTTGCAATGTTCCGAACTACGTTGCGAGGTAGATACAAATTTAAGTCGGCAATTTGTTTCTGCTTAACCAAGTATCTATTATTATATTCTATACAACAAATAATCTTCTCCGTGATTTTACCAAAGGAATTCAGTTCAAAGCTTATTAAATTCGAACTTCACGACGAACTTCACAACGAACTTCGCGAACTTCCGTACCAAGTTCCCAACCTTCCAACAAATGTTGACAAACGAATTTCAAAAGCAAGCTGAAACTGACTATAACCGCTTGGAAGTGTGCCGAATTTCCAAACCATTATACAGTATTCTATTAACTATGGTAGAAACTTACTACTAATGGTATACTATTGCGGCTTTGAGAAAAGCATGGTGAATGGTATAATGTTGGAATTTTTGAAAAGAACTGTTGGAAGCCTAGAAGATTTGGGACATATAGGTACGCACTGCGTACACGCGTCTCTCCCCTCCCCCCTCTCCATTTCTCTGCAAATGCTGCAATCTGATTGGTTAGTCTACTCTACACCCTGGCTAAGAATATTAATTGGAAACCCACTTTGTTCGGTTATCGACGTTAAAGAAATTAAGTTCTTTGTTTATAGTCTTTGTTTAAATTTTTTCTTTTAGAAGAAGAAATATAAAGAACACATGGAAGCCATGCTTGTGCATCACGTGTTTCCGGAAGCTACCAATCCACTAGGATATGTTCGAGCGAGGGTGAGTACTAGCCATAGAAATAATAGACCTAGAATGCGTGCTCTGTCACGTGACAGGGGTCAAACACTTACTGTCCCCTTGATGAATCCACCATATTCAGTATAAATCACTTGTACGGTGTGACACAGATTGGCAAGTGAAATCATTCAAATATAATGTATTATTATTATTCGTAAAGGCCGCTATCGTCGCTGCGTGTCTACAGCCAGAGTTTGATGTTCGAAATGTTTTGGTGAAGGTTATTATTGCACTTTGCATGCCTAATTGCCTTTATCTTTAAATTCACTAATCCAGTAAGTTTCCCGGTGCAAAAAAACCAAAGAAATTCGATGCTAAAATACATCCATCGTTCACTCCACATATGCTCACCAACCGCGGCCGTGTTAAAAACTGTTAAAAAGTCCTGGGGCGAGTTCCTTTTGCCCTTTGAAATCCACCATTTTGTGGCGACAATTTTTTGACAGACGAGAGATAGGAGCCCGAATTCTAGGTATATTATTTCTATGGTACTAGCCTAGTCTCTAGGCCTTCTTCGGTTAACGGGGTTAACTACTTACGACAGCTTGTACAGCAAAAACAACAATCTCGTGCCCAGAGCCTGCGATCCTTTTGGTCAATACCAAGGAACGGAAGCTCTGGGGAACTCCGATGAAACTGATTTAAACTAACCAATCATCTGATTGGTTAGTTTAAAAACAGTAAAATTTCAAATAATGTGCACGTTGCTAACTTGTTTACTCGATTTCTCGACGTTCTGTAACACATAATTACACACGACAGACTCAAAATTTAATTAAACACATGAAATAATTCAAAACAGCAAAAATCCCAACAATTTACAAGTTAAAACGATTATTATTGTCGTTTCGTCGCCAAACAAACATCCATCGTCTGACTCGTCTCGTAATTCTTCGCAGTTTCGTCTCAGAGCTTTAAAATTATATTAGAGAATACAAGGTCGATGTAGTTTAGCCAAAATTCCTGACAGAAAGTACAATTCCTTACCTGAGCGGCTGAGCCGATCACTGCCGAGTGCTGACGGCGACGCGGACGTATAAAACACTCTCGTCAAAATGCCCGTTGACGATTTAGAGAAAAGCTAAGAAAGACCATTTGTATCGCAGCGCTTTGTCAAGAGCATTGTAAAACATACTGGGCCATTCTTTTTCGGTAAACAAATATTTTCCCTGGTCTTCGAACAAGCTAAAGATCGTCGATGACAGTAACAAATTATAGGGAACTGGGAACCAGAGGACCGGGAACAAAAACCCAATTTTGTTTTGTTTTGTTTTTTTTCATCGCAGTTTCCCAGAGCCTCCGTTCCTTTGTACTGAAGGATCGCAGGCTCTGGGTACGAGATTGTAAAAAGAACTGAAACCTTGATAACTTCAAGCTGAAATACAATACTAACGTAAATATGTAATCTGTTTTTGTTTTCCTTCTCCAGGCGTGCTGGGTAATTAACTATTTCAGCCGGACTGATTTCAAAAATGAAGCGAACCTTCGACGGGGCGTGGACATCGCAAGACTGTGTCTGATCAACGACAAAGAACTTCCTGTGAAGGTTGAAGCAGCTCTTGCTTTGCAGTTTTTTATCAAGCGACAACCAAAAGGTAACAATATAGAGAATATTTATAAGTAATAACATGACTTGAGGGAAATTAGCGATTAAATTTCCCGCAGCCGAGGGTTTACAAATCTTCCCGAGGCAAAGGGGAAATTTAATCGCTAATTTCCCGAAAAGTCATGGTATTAGTTTGTAATATTATGATCGCCGAGGAAAACTTTGAGAATCTTACCGACAGGAAATTTACACGGTTGATCAGAGAATTTGCATCTAATTTTCCCGTGCATGTTGATGAGGGAAAATATATGCAAGCGGGAAATTTAGAAGAAGACAAAGGATTTCTTTGTCTTCTAATTTTCCCTCATCAACATGCACGGGAAAATTAGAAGAAGACAAAGGATTTCTTTGTCTTCTAATTTTCCCTCATCAACATGCACGGGAAAATTAGAAGACAAAGGATAAATTTCCCTCTTGCATGAGCGATGAGGGAAATACGAGGTTTACATTCCCTCGGAGAACAAAAGAATCCGAGGCGATCATGGTATTAATATATATAATATATACAGTATATATACAGGGTGAATAAAAAAAAACTGATGCCTTTCATATTCAAATTAGCCGCATAGCGGCTGTAATTTGACAGAAGTTCCCTAAATATCTCATGGGTATACGAAGCCGATATCAAATAAGTGAACCCTAAATATCTCATGGGTATACGAAGCATATCAAATAAGTGAATATCAAATAAGTGAACCTTATTTGATATGCTTCGTATACCCATGAGATATTTAGGGTTCACTTATTTGATATGCTTCGTATACCCATGAGATATTTAGGGAACTTCTGTCAAATTACAGCCGCTATGCGGCTAATTTGAATATGAAAGGCATCAGTTTTTTTTTATTCACCCTGTATATATATATAACATTCTCTTCTAGTATTATCTATTTCAGCCCACTTTCAGCGCGCGATCCGAAAGTTTGTTGCCAAGTTTTCAATCACGTTTCCAAATTCGGATGTCGAAGTTCGATTTGAAGTTCAGCTTTGCGCCATTTTTTGACTCTGCAGTTGCTAATTTGGAATTGCAGAATGATTAATCACATATTTTCCTAAAGAAATTTTCTGTGAAGGTGATCTTCGGATCGAACTCCGTAATCAACTTTTCAAATTTGGAAACGTAATTTGATACTCGACAACGAATTTTCGAACCGTAAAAAAGTAGAGTGCTTCGTAGGCAGTGTTTTCGAGTGAGAAAAGTGAAAAGATGGCGAACTGCCGAGAATAGTTTTGATAACGAAATACTGACGTTTCTAGCGAAGCCCTTCAGATCCGAGTAAAATGAAGTGAATGATTACGTTTCATCTTTTCTTTTTAGCAAAAGACTTTATCCATCCACATATGCAAGTAGTTATTCAAGGTGAGATAAGTTGACTATGTAACGCGATGTAGAAAATGTTTCTGAGCCCCAGTCAGAGATCAATCCTGTAATTTTCTGATGACTGGTTAGACGCTCTTACCTTTGAGCTACTGAGGCTCGGATGAAGAGCTAAGGTTGCAAGTTCAGTCATATGTGCTTCTAAGCGGTAGCGTTTGCATATGAGATGTAGTTGAAATGATATTATTAATAGTTGTACATACATGTACTGCACACTGTACGTTTGCGAGCTTTGTGTGATCATGGATAGTAAAAAGACTGGATTGGAAACTTGATGGCGTGAGCATAACAACCTGGTTGCAATTGACAAGCTTAAAAACACCGAGTATATTCAAAGTTTGGGATTAATACAGCCTAAAATGATAATCGAATTGTCTGTAAATACGACAAAGCCACAATACGACAAAATGCCCGTCTATTCTTACTCATTTTAAAAGAAGATATCAAGGTTTACTAGTTAAAATATGCATCCCAAATTCCGAGCAAAACAAAGCACAATTTGGGGACGCCAGTTTCTTCAAAACAACACAGGAATCATCAAAACAAAGATCAACAACGCTTACCCCGAACGCTCGATTGTGGCTTAGGCAGGTTTGTAAGGCGATAAAATCATTTGAAACGTCAACATAGTCATCTGAATGTGAGGATATGAAGAATTTGAAGAAAAGTTCACTAAAAACCTCAGTAAAACAAGCGTACTCACGCCATTCGTGACATCACAATTTGCAACTAGGGGGGCTTTCCATTTACACAGTTTGTGGTGACAACAGGAAGATATTTTATTTTAATACTGAATATAAAAAACCTGAACAAAACAAATCTATACTGCATGTAAAACCAGACTGGCGATTGCTTGAGAACCTTTAATACCTAAATGTAGGGGTTAAGAGGAGAAATCTGGCCACTTCGAGCATTATTTACAGCGTCTGAACAGGATCCGGAATTTAGGGTTATATAAATAGAAATTAAGGTCGCGGAAATTAACGCTCCACTTAATTAAAGTCGCGGAAATTAAAGTGCCTATCTCATGGTTGGGGATTTTACATATTTAGGATATTTTGAACATTTTAAGAAGATTTGTAATATATCTTCTTTTCCTAAAATTTCATCTTCATGGACTTTTTTGCTGTTAAAGTTGGCGATTTTGACGATGGCCGTGAAATTTTTTTACTGGGTTCTAGTCGCCGGAAGTGACGTAGAAGCAGGGAGACCCTCTCAGACAGTAACAGTGTTTACATCGGGAGTTTACGGTTCATCTTGGATTTTCTTGGCTTTATTCAGGTTATTTTGTTGGAAATTCTTTTAAAAACTATGCCAAACAAGTGCGTAGTGTTTTTACTCTCGAATGAACCCAATTGATATGCAAGAATAGCGCTGTATGCCATTCTTTTTTTTTTGCGACAATAACGATGTACAATCCCGACTCACGGGAGGCGAATAAAAGAAGGATAGCTTCGGGTGAAAGGAACGCCGAATTGTCAAGGATAAAGGTGTGAAATGAACGCCGACATCTACTTCTGTGACCTGTTCGTCGTTCGAAGTAGTTTCAACGGGAATATTTGGTACTAAGACGATTCACAGCAGTTTATCACGAGGAAAACCCGTTGGTGTGGTGATTACAAAACGACAACAATAGAGCGTGGGAAAGTGACAAGAACTTGTGCATGTCATCAGTCTCATATTTCTTTTTATCGAAGTATTGTTTGCGTTCGATCTTTGATCAAGAATATATCGAAATATACTTGACTTGGTAATGTCGTCTACCTCTGGTTCTAACACTGATAGCTAAAATGACTAGACTAGGATGTAAACATTCCGGGATACGTAATCGAGATCGAAGACGAAGTAAAACTGTCTTCCAGTGCAGTGCGGCCATACCTGAAGACGAATCATCTGAATGCATTGTCAAGCCGTATGAAGACGAGTCGGTTGCCGATGAAATTTGGATCGTAAATCATGATGAGCAAATGCGACCTGAAAAAGGTCTTTAGTACGACGGCTACAAATTCACTTTTGAGGGGCACGATAAGGTAAATGATTGGTAAGTTTTATTGAAAGTTGCTTTTATCAGTGAATTTATGTTTACGTTTTATCTGCAATGTTGTTTTCACACATTTGCTAAAACAAAATTGTATGCTGTCAAAGCCATATGCATGATTCGCATGTTTAATTCTATTCGATATTACTCTGACACTGAACTGCTTAATGCGAAGGAATGTCAGTAAATCAAAGCTTGCATTGAAATGGTTTATAATAACAGTGACCAAGTTCTTTACACTTGTTTGCCTGGAAATGTGGTCACTGCGTCTAGCGGGACACTTACATCGAAAAATTGACAAGATAAAGTATCAAATAAAAGATCAGTGCAGAAAACAGGTAGGAACTGTCTGTTGATTATAGATTAATGGAATACTTGCATCCACTTTTGAAATTTGAACTTGCAGGCGAGAGTAACATACTTTTCTTCAAGTTTGAAGATGAAATCGCACAATTGTTGTTGTTTATCGAATTGGACGAGCACTGAATTGTGGCAATTTTGAAGAACGAAGCAATTCTATTAGCCTTTGTGAATTGTGCGCAGCTGGCTTATTCGCAAGTGGAAATCGGAAAGCGAACGGGTATTCTATTAATCAATACTGACAGTATCTACCTGCTTTCTACATCTTCTATTTTATACTTTGCGTCGTCAATTCTTCGATATTTGCAGCCCGCTAGACGCAGTGACCAGATCAGTATAACAAATATAAACATGCGAATCATTTGGCTTTGACAGCATACAATTTTGTTTTAGCAAATATGGCCAATTGCAAATATGGCATGCCAGTATACAACATTCGATAAAACGTAAACATAAATTCACTGATAAAGCAAACTTTCATAACTTACAAATCGTTCACCTTATTGTGCCCCGCAAAGCGAATTTATAGCCATCGTAGAAGATATTTTTCAAGTCGCATTTGATCCTAAGCTCGTCTTCATACGGCTTGACAATGCATTCTGATGATTCGTCTTCAGGTATAAATGGCCTAGACAGTTTTACTTCGTCTTCGATCTCGATTACGTATCCCGGAATGTTTACCACCTAGTCTAGTCATTTTGGCTATCAGCATTAGAACCAGAGGTAGGCGACATTACCAAGTCATTTCGATATATTCTTGATCGAAGATCGAATTCGATAAAAAGAAATATGAGACTGATGACATGCACAAGTTCTTGTCACTTTCCCACGCTCTATTGTTGTCGTTTTGTAATCGCCACACCGACGGGTTTTCCTCGTGATAAACTGCTGTGAATCGTCTTAGTACCAAATATTCCCGTTGAAACTACTTCGAACGACGAACAGGTCACAGAAGTAGATGTCGGCGTTCATTTCACACCTTTATCCTTGACAATTCGGCGTTCCTTTCACCCGAAGCTATCCTTCTTTTATTCGCCTCCCGTGAGTCGGGATTGTACATCGTTATTGTCGCAAAAAAAAAGAATGGCATACAGCGCTATTCTTGCATATCAATTGGGTTCATTCGAGAGTAAAAACACTACGCACTTGTTTGGCATAGTTTTTAAAAGAATTTCCAACAAAATAACCTGAATAAAGCCAAGAAAATCCAAGATGAACCGTAAACTCCCGATGTAAACACTGTTACTGTCTGAGAGGGTCTCCCTGCTTCTACGTCACTTCCGGCGACTAGAACCCAGTAAAAAAATTTCACGGCCATCGTCAAAATCGCCAACTTTAACAGCAAAAAAGTCCATGAAGATGAAATTTTAGGAAAAGAAGATATATTACAAATCTTCTTAAAATGTTCAAAATATCCTAAATATGTAAAATCCCCAACCATGAGATAGGCACTTTAACGCTCGCAAAAATTAACACGACTTAAATTAACGCAAATTTTAAGCGTTAATTTCCTATAATAAGGTAGTTATAGTGAGTCAGTCAGTCGGTCGGTCGGTTGGTTGGTTGGTTGGTCAGTTGGTTAGCGACTGTATTTAACGAGGGTTTCACTTGACAGTAATAATGAAATCACTGATAAACTAGTGGCCCTCAGAAGTTACTGAGCTAAGGTTGCGAATTCATAGCTATCTAAGTTGTAGCGTTCGTATATGAAATGTAGGTAAGCACATGCAGTAGCTCAATGTTTTTTTGAAAAAAATACGACAACAAAATAAAATACTATTTAACATGAGCCCCCACGATGAGCTTTAAGCTCTTGGGGGTTAATGTATTAATAAAATATTGTTTAAATTAAAAATAAATAAATACACTATTCTTCATGTGTGATGTTTGCAGAATTCTTATGTACAAATGTTGCTTCTTGTTTAGAACTACTTCATGTTATTCGCGAGACGGAGAACGATGATCTGACGGATGCACTACAAGACCTTATAAGACAGTACAGTAATGATCCACGACTGGGGGAGATGGCAGTTGTGATTGCGCAACATTTGGTTAGTAAGCTCTGACAAGACAAGACAAAAAACTTTATTCATACCTTACATCATTGGCTTAGCCGGAGGCCCGTCCACCCATCTTTTGCACGGGCATTTTTGAAAGTGGACGAGCAAAAATTTATTAAAACAAACTCCAGTATTTCATCTTTAGTTATTTAATACAACTGTACAAGCTTTAGTTTCGCTATGACATTCAACAGTCATTGCACATACCTTGACCACAAGATACAAGCTCCTATGTTTTTGCAAAATATTTAGTATTTTAGGACTAAATTTGGTGATTATTTTAATCTGCAGAGCTTGGCGGACGTCAAGCATAACCCTATCAACATGACAACATGACGTATTAGCATAATTGCATTCTACAGTACAAAATAACGTGGGTGACTAATTGTTAAATATAGACAAAGAAAACGATAGATTTTGCTGCGGTTTGCTCTCCAATTTAGAGTACTTTTGTTTTCCAGAATGCTCAGAATCACGTTTTCAGAAGACCTGATTCCAAAAATGTTCTGGGCCGGTGGGGGTGAGGTGGGGTGGTGGTGGTGGGGGGGTGTGCCCCCAGACTCCCCTAGTAGTGCGGGCACTTTTGGACGGGTAGATTACTAATCCTGGCTAAGGTTCAAAGCAGTCTCGTACTTTAGGCTCGTTCATCTTTCATAGGGGAGCATTTTCCACTCGATTGTGAAAATGCCGTACACTGATGACGTCAATTCCTTCTGAATCCAGGCGCGGCTTTAGAATGTTTAACATGAAATTTGCATTTAATATTTCTTTTTCTGTACTGTATTACATAAAAATTTCACTCTTCTCAGCCAGAGTTGATAAATCTGTTATGTATATTATTAAATTACAAGAAACAGAAACGACTTGTCAATCCTAAAGTTTCGAACAACCACTGGGAGCTGTAAAATTATGGAATAGTTTTATAATTATATAATAATTATATAATTATAATTATGGAATAATTATGGAATAATTTTACAACTCGCTTCAACTAATTAATTACGTTTTGTGAAAACACCACGTAAAGTATTTATTTACTAAGCTTTCGGCCATTTCAGAGCAATAACAGTTGGCCCACGTCATTTATAAACTAAGCAACTGATCGTAGTTTATAAATGACGTGAGCCAACAGCTTGTTGTTATTGCTCTGATCTGATGAAGGCCTGAGTCAACAGGCCGAAAGCTTAGCAAATAAATATTTTACGTGGTGTTTCAACAAAACTTATTTATATTACATTATCACCATGAAAATTTTCAAAGAATTAATCGCTTAAACTAATTAATTAATTAATTTATTTATTTACTTATTTATTTACTTATTTATTTATTTACTTATTTATTTATTTACTTATTTATGTATTTATTTATTTACTTATTTATTTATTTATTTATTTATTTATTTACTTATTTATTTATTTATTTATTTATTTATTTATTTACTTATTTATTTATTTATTTATTTATTTACTTATTTATTTATTTATTTATTTATTTATTTATTTATTTATTTACTTATTTATTTATTTATTTATTTATTTATTTATTTATTTACTTATTTATTTATTTATTTATTTATTTATTTATTTACTTACTTATTTATTTATTTATTTATTTATTTATTTACTTATTTATTTATTTATTTATTTATTTATTTACTTATTTATTTACTTATTTATTTACTTATTTATTTATTTATTTATTTATTTACTTATTTATTTATTTATTTATTTATTTACTTATTTATTTATTTATTTATTTACTTATTTATTTATTTACTTATTTATTTATTTATTTACTTATTTATTTATTTATTTATTTATTTACTTATTTATTTACTTATTTATTCACTTATTTATTTACTTATTTATTTACTTATTTATTTATTTATTTATTTACTTATTTATTTATTTATTTATTTATTTACTTATTTATTTATTTACTTATTTATTTATTTACTTATTTATTTACTTATTTATTTATTTATTTATTTATTTATTTACTTATTTATTTATTTATTTATTTATTTATTTATTTATTTATTTATTTATTTATTTATTTATTTATTTATTTATTTATTTATTTATTTATTTATTTATTTATTTAAATATTAAATTATTTATATTGGAAACATTTATTGTTGAATGCATGCATTTATTCTACACATTTTTAACATTTTAAGTTTTAGTTAAATCTTGAATATTCTAGACCTAACCTTTTTCACTTTTAAAAATTATGTAAGAATATGCTGAAAAGCCCATTCTGGAGCATAGAATATAGTATAAAATTAAAATAAATATGCGAATAAAAATTCAAGTGAGTACAGCTTGCATGTTGCTTTATATTTTGTTTTATAATTACTCACAGGCTTTGACTTTCAAGAACCTTCTTGATTCGGAGGAATCAGATGATAAAGCAATTACAGCGATGGGAATCTTAACTAACTTTGATACCATGATGGGTGTTATTGATTCCAAGGAAGTAAGTTGTAGAATATTGTGATGCTTTAAAATGCTTATGAAACGAAATTTCACTTCAGTTTTTTAAGATTGTATTTGGAAGAGCACTTAAGATAATGAAAAATGGCTTTTATATGCCTTTCAAATCTTATCCCATTCTTGAGTTATTGGCTATGCAATTTGAGCAATGACGTCACACGTTGTATGTGGGAGAAAGCGGAAAATCAGTCGTATCTTTGGATTGCTTTAACTGCACGAAACCACGCATTGCAGATGTAATCAGACCATACCCCATGGCAAATTGCCCACGTTTTATTCAGTTTAGTCAAACCAATCCAAAGATATGATTGATTTTTCATTTTCTCCCACATAACTCAAGAATGGGATAAGATTTGAAAGGCATGTAAAAGCCATTTTTCATTATCTTAGATGTTCTTCCAAAAACAATCTTAAAAAACTGAAGTGAAATTTCGTTTCATAGAAACTTTAATGTGCCTCATAAACACTTTACAGTGCACATGAAACGAAAATTAAGTTTGTCTTATTTGAAAGAACACTTAAGATTATAGAGTAACATCTTTTGCAGTTTTTCGTTTCCTTGCTTCCTTGTTGAGATATTTTAGTTTGTTTGATATGCAAATTAAACATTTTGACGTCACACGTGCATAATGAGTTATCGAGAAAGTTATATATCTTTGCTATTATCAAATATAATAATCACTTGAAGATCTACATGTTTAGTGTTGTTGGCGAAACACGTCCACATGCTTCGTTCGAATTAATTTGGTTTCATAATAGAAAAGATATCTAACCTCCGATAGCTTATTATGTACCTACGACGTCAAAATGTTTAATTTGCATATGGCCAACATATAACTTTCATAGGAACTTCAAAGTGGTGCGTATACAAATTTATTATATAGTACGAATTACTTCCGGTAATATCACGCGTTGTGATTGGTTACCGACGTAATGCTCGCGGGCATTATGAAAATTGTTAATGTCCTACGATTGAAACAAAAAAATCTGAAAACACAGCTTTAAAAAAGTTATATTGCCTCGAAACGACAAGTTTCTTTTTGTGTGTCGTTTACAGATTCGTGAGGAATTAGAG
Organism: Paragorgia papillata; assembly: GCA_035771165.1. Taxonomy (NCBI): domain Eukaryota; kingdom Metazoa; phylum Cnidaria; class Anthozoa; order Scleralcyonacea; family Coralliidae; genus Paragorgia; species Paragorgia papillata. The sequence continues at coordinate 1,375,635 of JAWNZC010000336.1, read as the reverse complement.
AAAATAATTTATAGCATTATCGTAACAGTATTTCAACAAGGAATTATCGGTAAGTGACTTAGTCTTTATACTGTACAGTATTTGCTTTTAGGCAACAACTCTTTCTTTTAAATGAGGTAAACGGTTTGGACTTTGGACTTATAGTACACTATAGCCTATGTAAGCAATAAGTCTTTGTAATAGGTGGTGGTGATTGGTATGGTGGTGGTGGTGATTGATATGGTGGTGGTTGGGGTGGTGGTGGTTGGGGTAATGGTGGTGATTGGTATGGTGGTGGTGGTGATTGGTATGGTGGTGGTGATTGGTATGGTGGTGGTGATTGGTATGGTGGTGGTTGGGGTGGTGGTGGTTGGGGTAGTGGTGTGATTGGTATGGTGGTTGGGGTAGTGGCGGTGATTGGTATGGTGGTGGTTGGGGTAGTGGTGGTGGTTGAGGTGGTGGTGGTGGTTGGGGTGGTAGTGGTTGGGGTGGTGGTGGTTGGAGTAGTGGTGGTGGTTGGGGTGGTGGTGGTAGGGTGGTGGTGGTTGGGGTGGTGGTGGTTGGGGTGGTGGTGGTTGGGGTGGTGGTTGTTGGAGTAGTGGCGGTGATTGGTATGGTGGTGGTTGGGTGGTGGTTGGGGTAGTGGTGGTGGTTGAGGTGGTGGTGGTTGGGGTAGTGGTGGTTGGGGTAGTGGTGGTTGGGGTAGTGGTGGTGATTGGTGATTGGTATGATGGTGGTTGGGGTGGTGGTTGGGGTAGTTGGTGGTGGGCAGAGTAGTTGTTGCGGTTGGAGTTGTGGTGGTGTTTGGGGTGATGGTGGTTGGGGTGGTGGTTGGGGTGGTGGTTGGGGTGGTGGTTGGGGTGGTGGTTGGGGTGGTGGTTGGGGTGGTGGTTGGGGTAGTTGATGGTGGGCAGGGTGGTGGTGGTCGGAGTAGTTGTGGTGGTTGGGGTGGTGGTTGGGGTAGTTGATGGTGGGCAGGGTGGTGGTGGTCGGAGTAGTTGTGGTGGTTGGGGTTGTGGTGGTTGGGGTAGTTGGTGGTGGGTACTAGGGTGGTGGTGGTTGGGGTTGTGGTGGTGGGGGTAGTGGTGGTGGTTTAAGTAGTTGTAGTGGTGGTGGTTGGAGTAGTTGTGGTGGTGGTGATTGGAATAGTGGTGATTGTTGTGGTGGTGGTAGTGGGTAAATTAAGTTCCGGTGGCTCATTTAAAACATATTAAGCATTTACGTTTTGTTTTGACCTTCTAGATTTTTATGAAGATGTTTTGGTGATTATGGTTACGGCCACTCTCTACGAAGTGTCACCTTTAATGTGGAACTTGTTTTATTTAATGTATGAAACTTTTGAGAGAGACGGCTTTGATTTCTTTACAGGTTTGTTTTATTAAATATACAATAAGGCCCTGTTTACATGAAGCGGATTCACAGTCGAATCGGATCCGAAGAACGCTAGTTTAAGTCAATCCGGCAGATGTTTACATCGAGAATCCGATCTGTTTGGAACACTATTTTCTGTGCTTTCCTCAATGTCCGCCATTTAGCACGACACGCAGTCACCAATGTCACGCATGTTTATTTATTTTATTTTTATTTTATTAGCTTCGCCATAGACTTGACTAAATACATGTTTGGTATCACAAAATAAACTAAAACGAGGACCATTCAAACACAAACACAAATTTAAACCTATGGCAGGGTCACCGCAACAGCGTGAAGGCCAATTACTGCGGGCCCAAAAATATAAAAGTTAAAGTAAAAAATTCTAACAAAACTTACACAATATATACATGCAATATAGAAATAAATACTAAAAACAGCAAGTAAAGCTGTGGGTAAGACTACGGGAATCAAGTCATTATCAAGTCATTTTCAAGTGAAACCGTGTTTAGATTAATCAAGTTGGAAACATTCAAGCCGATGCCATTAAGCTTGAGTCTCAAGTCAATCTACTGCACTGCGTGGATCAGATCGATAACTTTCAATCTTCGTCATATAAACACAACAAGTAGAAATGACATGCGAGATTTGACTTGAACACTCAATCCACTTCATGTAAACAGGGGCTAAGGCAACATTCCATCGCTTTCAGCTTAGCGAACCGAAATCAGCTTCGAGGAATAACATTACGACGTATACAAAAGCGTCAGTTATGTGCGTACTGGAAAACGGGTGTGAGCTCGACATTTCGATTTTTCAGTCAAATTATGTGTTTTTGTGAATCAATTGGCCGAACGACGGAATTAAAATGAACGACGGATATTTTTGAAAATTGGCATGTTCAGAAGCCAATATTTCAGGAACTATTTGACTAAATCAAAAACGGCAAAATAACTTATTAACTAACTTTTTTTGCTCTATTCAAATACATTAAAACCCCACACGTGATATAAGCACTTTAAACTTTTCATGAGAACGGTCTTGGAGCCCATTGGGGCGACAACCCCCCCCCCTGCCCTCGCCCTCGCCCCCCTAGCTACGCCACTGGTATCAAATATAATCACTTGAAATTCTACATGTTTAGAGAAACACACGTGCACCTCCGCTCTAACCGATTGAACTATTAAGAAAACCAATTTTGTGTCATTTGTGTCATTTGTTTCATAATTTATTTCTTTTGTAGATATGGCTAGTCCATTACATAACTACATAACTGTGGCTCCAGAAGTCTTCTTAGCAAGCCCTAAAAATATGGAAATAGTTTACATGATGTGTAAGAAGGTAGGCATGGAAGACAGTTGTGTGGTTAGGAGTCAGGACTATACAATGGGTGGTTTTTCACTCGGACATTACAAAATTCTAAAACATAAATTATAAAACCTACAAACAATGCGGTAGACCTGATCCTTTCAGGACATTGCTTATTCGGATGTTGAGGATTCAGTTGACGAACTTTTTGCCATCAACGACGACGATTGTGAAATTGAAATCGTATGATCACTTGTGTGAAATTGTGTGAACATTTTCTATTTTTAAGATTGAAATAATAGATTTTGAAACAAAACGTCTTTCTCAAATAAACTCCATCCTTTGGAGATTCATATTTTTAATAAACGCTAAAGGGTAAGAGCAAGTGAGCAACAAAAATGACAAGTCACATTTTTGAATTTCTGATTAACAAACTGTCTTGCGATGGTAATCCAAGCAAACAAAACAACTCTTGTGCCAAACAACATCACTAATTTCGACAAAAGACAATATTGCCGTTTGCCGTTCGCCATCTTGTTGTAAGACCTCGAATTAATTTCGTCGGTAGTGGGACGTAAATGGGACGTTGAGTTTAGTCGAATTTAATTGTTTTTACTTGGACGTGTTGAGCCTGAAAACGATTTCTTGAAAACATGGCGCCGAATTGTCACCGACAGAAGAGAAACATTTAATTCGACGCGACGATAATTCGTCGTGTAACTCGAACACGCATTATCGTCGAATTTAATTGCCGAGACGAATTTAATTCGTGTGTCGAATTTAATCGAGTTATACGTCACAGTTTCGTCGAATAAAATTCAAACAATTAAATTCGTCTGAATTAAATTCGTCTATTGTGCGACGTTTAGCGCAGGCCTAAGTTTGTGGTGTTGAATGGAGTAAATGCATAACGTGTTCCTTGTCAACCTTTTTGTATCCTCTAGGTATTAACCGACGACGATGTCGGAGAAGATGCGCAGTCGTATGCCGCTAAACTCCTGGAAGTCGCCATTTTGCAATTTCCTGGACACATTGACCAGGTAAGCAAAGTCCGTATGGATCTCTTTTAACTTCATCTTAACTCTTTCTGGGCCGGTTAAAGTGATTCTCTTATGAAAATATTATCGGTAATATATGTCTCTGCATAATATTAAAGATATTATGATAGTTGGCAAAGTTTCGTTTTGAAATTCTCAAAAACAAAGTTGTATTTTACGTGCGAAGTTTGTATTTTGGAGCGCCGCCATTAAATTGGCCGTGTTTGAGAAGAATGATCGTTGAGGAGAACTTATGATGTCATAAACTCAACAAAAACAAACGATCATTGTTGTTGTCAACAAAAGGGTCAATGTTGTTATTGAGTCTTTGGCGTCATAAGCTTCCTCGACTCCTTCTTCTCAAGCTCGGCCACTTTAATGGCGGCGCTCTAAAATACAAACTTCGCACGTAAAATATCACCTTTTCTTCAACGAATTTTTAAATGAAACTTTGCACGATTACTAACCACCATAATATCTTTAGGATTATGAAAAAAACATTGCCAACAATATTTTCATCAGAGAACCACTTTAAGAATCTGGGAAAGGGTTAAGAATCTCTTAAGTAAGCTGTTTAGCTATTCTTAAAAGCCACTGAGAACGAAAAATCTGTTTGCCCACATCATGTATTTAGACAGTGATTTTCGTCCAGCCAATCGTACGCCTTACTCGTGGGTATGGATTTGACCAGGGCTCAGTTTGTTAGACCTTGTTTACATGAAGCGGATTGGACAGTTCAATCGGATCTAAAAATGCGAGTGAAGTCAATCCGGGCACATGTTTACATGGAGAATCCGATCTGCTTGGAACATTGTTTTCGGTTTTGGAACACTATTTTCTGTGCTTCCCTCAATGTCTATCATTTAGCAAGACACGCACCCCAACTTCACTCATGCGTATCAAGTCATTTTCAAGTCAAACCATGATGAAAACCAAGTCAAATTTAGATGAATCAGATTGCAGACATTCAAGTCGATCCTTGCTTGAATCTCAAGTCAATCCACTCCACTGCGTGGATTGACTTCAGCCATTCGTTTCGATCAGATCGAAAACTTTCAATCTTCTTCATGTAAACACAACAAGGAGAAACAACATGGGAGATTTGACTTAATGTAACTACAGGGCCTTAATCAGAAAATTATTTATATTGTAAAAGCTTTATTAAGCCTCCGGGGGTTTATTTAATTTCAGGACCAAGAGAGTAGGGCTTAAAGCCCTTAAGCCTGGTTTCCATATAGCCTTAAGAGCCGGCGGCATGGCTGCGGCAAAGGGCAATGGTCCAATCGCATACAGCTTTTTATTGCTGGCTAATTCAACACTGCCTGTGATTGGACCATCGCCCTTTGCCGCAGCCATGCCGCCGACTCTTACGGCTATATGGAAACCAGGCTTTATAACGCAAGTCATCGCAAGTTGGCAGTCACGCTATCTCAGCCAGCCGCTCTGAATAGTTTCCCGAAAATATCATGTACCGTGACAAAGTTAAAACTTGTTTAAAACACTCATGAAACCTTTATTTTGTTAATTTGGGGAGTTCGAACGACCGCCACAGAAATTCTGACTGCCACCAACTTGCGATGACTTGCGTTCTCGTTTGATTAGGGCTTAATAATACGGAAGAGGGTCTTCTTTATTGCTGATATCTTTAAAACAGAGCTTGATAAAGAAAGTCTTAAAATTGTCACACATGAATTCAGATGAAGAATAGATTACGCTACGATTAATCAAACGCGTCGTGAACCGTCTTGGTTTTTGGAGAAGGGGCGCTGAAAAGAAGGGGCCTAATTTGAAAATTAGAGCTCTAAGGGCGCCTTTACACGAGCCCCGGTTGAGAGATCAGTGGGTTACACAGGAGTCTGATTTGACAACTAACAAAATTGGCGCCAAAGATACGTTCGTAAGCGCCTGGGTACGATATTGGGCACAAATTATCATATTGCCGACACTTTACACGAGTCCGGGTCAAGTCAACCCGTATTTACATGAAGAAATTGACCAAAGTTCCGCACCGTCGCACCTCTCCAACCCTGGTCGACCCGGGTCTTGAAAAGGGTCACCCGGCAAGACGGGTTGACCCGGCTATCGTGTAAACGCTAACAGGGATTTATTCGTAGACGGGTTGACCCGAGTTGGCGAGCTAACCCGGGTTGGCTTTCAACCCGGGCTCGTGTGAAGGCCCCCTCAAAGGGATGGACTAAGTAGAGGGGGGTTATTAGAAGGGGGGGGGGGCTTAATACAGCTTATACGGTATTCCTTAGGTCTATCGTGTTTTTTCCCTTTTTTATAGTGGATCGCACCCTTTGCTGAGGCTACGTTGGCCAGGTTGACGAGAAAAGTGAAGACCAGCGAACTAAGAGTAATGTGTTTGCAAGTGGTGAGTGTGAATCCCATGAAAATCGTACAAAAACTAAGCCAGAGAGAGAAGCCTTTTATGGTCACTTTAGTTCTATTTGTGAACCCCACAAACAATTGAGCTGATAAAAAATTTTTATTAATTAATTTATTAGACTTGTTGATACTTTTCTTTTAGGTTGTGGCAACTCTCTATTATAACCCGAATTTTCTCCCAACAATTCTCGATAAGTTACATCTTCCGGACTCGCACGAACCTGTCACTGTTCAGTTCTTTGCGCAGTGGCTGGACGACGCAAATTGTTTCCTTGGGTAAGCATTTATCTATTGTCTGTGGTTGATGTAGCTGACGTTTGGTCTATCTACATTCTACAAGAAGAAGCCATCTACACGATACGATCTTTGCAACTTGATCATGAAATCATAAACAAAGACCGCGTCGCTTGCAAACAATTGCATACGTCATGGAAAATATTCATTCGTTTTTTTTGTTTGTTTGTTTGTTTGTTTGTTTGTTTGTTTGTTTGTTCGTTCATTTGTTTGTTTGCTTGCCTATTTATTGTTTGTTTGTTTGTTTGTTCGTTCGTTCGTTCGTTCGTTCGTTCGTTCGTTCGTTCGTTCGTTCGTTCGTTCGTTCGTTCGTTCGTTTGCTTGCTTGCTTGCTTGTTCTCTCGCTAACCATATATGCAAATTTCTTCTATATTTTCCAGGCTACATGATCGTAAAATGTTTGTCCTTGGTCTCTGCTCTATTCTTGGTATGCACAGCTCATTGAGACCGAAGGGGCTGTGTGACTGCGCCCCCAAGATAATTCCTTCACTGCTTTTGATCTTTGCTGGACTACAAAGATCTTATGAAAGTAAGAGCTTTAACTGCAACACCCTTGTGTAGTGTCACCCGAGAATATTTGTTAAGTAGGGCGGAGAGCGAGAAACCTTTCTGGTCAATATTTTTTAAGTGTCTGTAACTTCGCAAATTTTATCACTATATTTTTTTGCATCATAGTTAGCTGGTTCAGTATTTGTCCCCACGTTTTATTTATATTGTCGTCAAATTTATAAATTGATGCGTCGACATGCAACATTTCCCATATAAGATGCTAATAGGGACTCTATCAACGTACCTTACTAGCGTACCCTACCCTAACTCTATCCTACCATCATACCTTACTAATATACTCTACCTAGCCAGCTTACTCTAATCTGCCATCATACCTTACTAGCGTACCCTACCAGTTTACTCTACTCTACCACCATACCTTACTAGCGTACCCTACCAGTTTACTCTAATCTACCATCATACCTTACTAGCGTACCCTACCAGTTTACCCTAATCTACCATCATACCTTACTAGCGTACCCTACCAGTTTACCCTACTTTACCATCATACCTTACTAGCGTACCCTACCAGTTTACCCTACTCTACCAACATACCTTACTAGCGTACCCTACCAGTTTACCCTACTCTACCACCATACCTTACTAGCGTACCCTACCAGTTTACTCTAATCTACCATCATACCTTACTAGCGTACCCCACCAGCTTACTCTAATCTACCATCATACCTTACTAGCGTACCCTACCAGTTTACCCTACTCTACCATCATACCTTACTAGCGTACCCTACCAGCTTACTCTAATCTACCATCATACCTTACTAGCGTACCCTACCAGTTTACCCTACTCTACCATCATACCTTACTAGCGTACCCTACCAGCCAACTCTACCACCATACCTTACTAGCGTACCCTACCAGCTTACTCTAATCTACCATCATACCTTACTAGCGTACCCTACCAGTTTACCCTAATCTACCACCATACCTTACTAGCGTACCCTACCAGTTTACCCTAATCTACCATCATACCTTACTAGCGTACCCTACCAGCTTACCCTAATCTACCATCATACCTTACTAGCGTACCCCACCAGTTTACCCTAATCTACCACCATACCTTACTAGCGTACCCTACCAGTTTACCCTAATCTACCACCATACCTTACTAGCGTACCCTACCAGTTTACCCTAATCTACCATCGTACCTTACTAGCGTACCCTACCAGTTTACCCTACTCTACCACCATA